>OX596014.1:11729184-11848683 GCA_951394025.1 Heteromyza rotundicornis | reverse complement strand
CGTTTCTAAACATTTCCAATCGAATACAACAATAAAAAATGTTTACCTTTTTTTTCGGTGTATGGGAGCCATGCCCAGTTTTTGTCCGATTTGGCTGATTCTCGAACTTGATCTCAGTATTCACGAGAAAAACATGTACCCAAAGTTTCAAGTCGATATCTCCAAAACTGCGACCGCTATCTTGCGGACGGACAGACGGACAGACAGACGGACATCGCTAAATCGACTCAGGAGGTGATACTGATCAAGAATATATATACTTTTCCATACCGGACACGCCTCCTTATGGGCGTTACAAACGTTGTGACAAAGTGAGTATACCCTGCCACAGTGAGTGTGGGGGTATAAAAATATGTTCAAAATATACAATACCTAACCACTGTTATTATGATCTTTTAAGATTTTTCATTAATTCCATATTGACTTTTTTTTACACTTTTGAGAAGCTTCATTATTTTAAAACAAAAAATGTCTGATTTAGAACATTAATTTATTTTTGGTCCGTTTCAAAAAACTTTACTCTTTACCCAATTTTTTTAAATATTCGAAAATTTGTATTACTTAACTATCTTTTGCAAAGTAATATGTTTTCACTAAGATTGAATTCCATACAAAATTTGGAGGAACATTTTTCTAAGGGAAATTTTTACAATTTTTGTGGTGAAATAGTTAAAAAGTATGAAAATAAACTAAATTTAAGAAAAAACTGGAAAGCAAGCAAGCACGTAAAAAAATCGGTAAAATAAGCAAAACAGTATTTCACAAGATAAACAATACAAATTTGGCGGCCATTTCGTATGGGAGGTAGGCGTGGTTCTTATCCGATGTTGCCCATTTTCAATACCGTCCAATCATTCGCCAAAAATTCGGGGTCGATAGCTCAAAAGCTACGACAGTTATCGTGCGATCAAGAATATATATACTTTTCCATAGCGGACACGCCTCCTTATGGGGGCTACAAATGGTGTGACAAAAACAATATACCCTTGGACTAAGGCATTCAATCCCGGGATCCCGAATCCCGATATCCCGGGATCCCGGACGTTTTCTCAATCCCGGGTACCCGGAATCCCGGGATTCAAAAAATGCATTTTTTATGCATTGCTTAAGATATTTTTGAAGTTTTTCCACAAAAATACAGCCGTGCATTTACATTCAATCTAATTGGTAAATTAAAAGAACCCACTTTTGCAGATTTTTTCAGTAACGGTTAACAAACAATTTTTATCGATCTGAATACAATTTTTTCAATTTAAACAATTTTTTTTACAAAAAAGATATATGTTAAAATTTTTTTGTTGACCGTATATTGAAAACTTTACGAATTGGATAAATGGTTTTGTGTGTGTTTTACTTTTGAATGGACACCAATTTCAATAGTTTTAAACAACAATTCGTGTATCTGTTCCCGCTATAATACTAAAACTACTGAAAATAAGTTTTTCGCGTGGAGCATGAAATGGAGCTGGCAGAATTTTATGATTATAATCGGATTCAGGTGGCAAAAAAAAAAGACTTGTTCGATCAATGTAATTTAAACAGAATTAATTTTTGTTCCACTATATTTATTTTAAATATTATTTGTTTTGTTTAATGTAATATTTAATAAATATTATTTCTTTGTCGAATTAAAATGAAATTAAACTTTAAATATTGTTGCAACAATTTTTTCTTTAATTTTATATTAATTATTGTATTTAATTGGAAAATCCCCAAAATCCCGAACAAATCCCGGGATCCCGGGATTGTAATTTCGAATCCCAAAAACCCGGGATTTTCAAAAACACTTCGGGATTGAATGCCTTAGTCCGCACTAAGGCATTCAATCCCGGGATCCCGAATCCCGAAATCCCGGGATCCCGAACGTTTTCTAAATCCCGGAAACCCGGGATTTTGAGTCCGGAATCCCGGGATTAAAAAAATTAATTTTGTATGCACTGTTTAAGATTCTTTCGACACTTTTCCACAAAAATACTGCAGTGCGTTTACTTTCAATCTAATTGGTAAACACAAAAAGCTCACTTTCGTAGACACACAAAAAATTAAGACAATTTTTGTAAATTTTTTCAAATTGAAACAATTTTTTTATTCGATAAAAAGTATATCTACCTTTATACCTTAATAAAATTATTTTGTGACAGCGTGGCAAAATAAATAGTAAAACAACTCAATTTAACACATAAAATATCAAACTTGTTCGATCAGAGTAATTTAAAATTAATATCTTTATACCCCCACACTCACTGTGGCAGGGTATACTCACTTTGTCACAACGTTTGTAACGCCCATAAGGAGGCGTGTCCGGTATAGAAAAGTATATATATTCTTGATCAGTATCACCTCCTGAGTCGATTTAGCGATGTCCGTCTGTCCGTCCGCACGATAGCGGTCGCAGTTTTGGAGATATCGACTTGAAACTTTGGGTACATGTTTTTCTCGTGAATACTGAGATCAAGTTCGAGAATCAGCCAAATCGGACAAAAACTGGGCGTGGCTCCCATACACCGAAAAAAAAGGTAAACAATTTTTATTGTTGTATTCGGTTGGAAATGTTTAGAAACGTATTTTTGACATGGTCCGAGGTTCCGAAGCCACATATATAAGGCTCTAAATGGGGTCTTACAACCAATTTTTTTTTTTGTGGATTTAATTGGAAATTTTTAGAAATGGATTTTGGACATGGTCCGGGCTCCAAAACCACCTATAATTGGCTCAAAATAGGGTCTTGAGACCACATTTTTATATGTTCGAGGTACTTCTTCCTACTGTGTGAGGGTATTTCAACTTCGGTATAGCCGAAGATAGTCCACTCTCTAGTTTTGTTTGACTTTATTTATTTTAAATTTTGTTTTGTTTAATGCAATATTTATTAAATATTATTTCTACGTTGAATTAAAATAAAATTAAGCTTAAAATATTGTTGCAACACTTTTTTCTTCAATTTTATATTAATTATTGTACTTAATTGAGAAATCCCGAAAATCCCGAATCAATCGCGGAATCCAGGGATTGTTATTCCAAATCCCGAAATCCCGGGATTTTCAAAAAGACTTCGGGATTGAATGCCTTAGTCCGCACACATCAACGCGAAGTACCGCAGCCGCAGCGAAACTTACTCAAAAATGTTTCTTGCAAATGCGAATGTCCAAGGCTTGGACATTAGTGTGCAGGGTATAAATATACTCAAACTAGAGAGTGGACTATCTTCGGCTATACCGAAGTTGAAATACCCCCACACAGTAGGAAGAAGTACCTCGAACATATAAAAATGTGGTCTCAAGACCCTTTTTTGAGCCAATTATAGGTGGTTTTGGAGCCCGGACCATGTCCAAAATCCATTTCTAAAAATTTCCAATTAAATCCACAAAAAAAAAATTGGTCTCAAGACCCCATTTAGACCCTTATATATGTGGCTTCGGAACCTCGGACCATGTCAAAAATACGTTTCTAAACATTTCCAATCGAATACAACAATAAAAAATGTTTACCTTTTTTTTCGGTGTATGGGAGCCATGCCCAGTTTTTGTCCGATTTGGCTGATTCTCGAACTTGATCTCAGTATTCACGAGAAAAACATGTACCCAAAGTTTCAAGTCGATATCTCCAAAACTGCGACCGCTATCTTGCGGACGGACAGACGGACAGACAGACGGACATCGCTAAATCGACTCAGGAGGTGATACTGATCAAGAATATATATACTTTTCCATACCGGACACGCCTCCTTATGGGCGTTACAAACGTTGTGACAAAGTGAGTATACCCTGCCACAGTGAGTGTGGGGGTATAAAAATATGTTCAAAATATACAATACCTAACCACTGTTATTATGATCTTTTAAGATTTTTCATTAATTCCATATTGACTTTTTTTTACACTTTTGAGAAGCTTCATTATTTTAAAACAAAAAATGTCTGATTTAGAACATTAATTTATTTTTGGTCCGTTTCAAAAAACTTTACTCTTTACCCAATTTTTTTAAATATTCGAAAATTTGTATTACTTAACTATCTTTTGCAAAGTAATATGTTTTCACTAAGATTGAATTCCATACAAAATTTGGAGGAACATTTTTCTAAGGGAAATTTTTACAATTTTTGTGGTGAAATAGTTAAAAAGTATGAAAATAAACTAAATTTAAGAAAAAACTGGAAAGCAAGCAAGCACGTAAAAAAATCGGTAAAATAAGCAAAACAAGTGGTTTTTCCGAGCTCTAGTTATGACATACTTTGTCAATCGTTTTTGAAAGGTCAGTTTAAATGGTTTCAACATCAGAGCCAAATCGCTTGCAGTGATTTATTAAACATATGTTTAAAAGGTTTAATAAGATTTCTTTTAGTTTTACCAATACCTCGCCATGGGGACGTGAAATACCGTCCTTACATTTTTTTTATTAAAAAGGAAGATAAACCATCCTCATCAATTTTGCATGAATTTTTAATATTATTGATACCGTTCATGACATCATCATCTGTGAGCCGCATGGATCCGAAATCCACTGATGGCTTGATATCATTAAAAATAGAGTCCATAGTGGGCTCAAAATTTTAAACAAAAAATCAGCGAATAAATTAGCAGAATCTAAAGCTGAATCAAATACTTTTTAAGTAATACATTGAAGAAGGAGTACTAGAGAAAAATTATTTTAGATTTAATGAAATTCCAAAAAAAATTTGGGTTCGATCTTATGTCGCACTTCAACAAATACTGCTTACATAAAAATGTATTAAGAAAATTCAATTCCCTCAAATAATGTAAATATTTGACTAGGCAATCAACATAATCGTGGCTTTATAGCGAAAAAAAAAGTAAAAACACAAGTTTTTTAAATATAACCCTATACGGTTTTAAATCGAAATTGCTGAAATTAATTTAAAGGAAATTTATTTTCTGCTTTAAAAAGTTATATTTTAAAAAACTTGTTTTTTTATTTTTTATCACCGGACACTTATCACTCATACACTTCCATATGAAAAAGCTCGCTGCAGATTTGAGGATATATATATATATTAGCGTGGTCCAAAATTAACTTTTTTCGCCGGAGATCCACAATCCCCCTCAAATTTGTGAGAAAAAATTCACAAAAAAATTTGGGCATCCATTTTCTCATTTTCTCACAAAATTAAACTATTTGAGGGGGATCGTGGATTTCCAGCGAACAAAAAATTTAAAAGTTAATATAAGAGTTATAAAAAAAAATAATGTTTAAAACTTTATAACTTTTTAAGCCTATACACGCCATATAAATTTACAATTTATAAATTATAAAGATACAAAATTTTTTTTTAATTGACCACAAAGTACAATTTTTTTTCTTAAAAAATCGATTTTTTGACTTTGAGGCAATATAACTATTTTATTGTAGCTTAAATTGAAAAAACTTGTGTAATAAAAGTTGTTGTGTGTTCAATTGTCTGTCGAAAATGGTATCGAAGAACTTTGTACCAGCATTATTTCAAGAGGGTTAGTATGCAAACGGCGTAAAGGTCGGATTTCGCGTGTTTGCAGTTTCTTAAAAAACCTGACGTGATGGTGAAAAACAGAGAACGCTTACAATAAAAACCTATATATAAAAAATATATGAGAATATAGAAGTAAAATCACGTCGGCCTGTGTAAATAAAAGTATTTATCGACTTCACAATTTTAAAAATCAGCGTACAAACTCCAACGCGTCGATAATTATCAAACTTGCTACACCGTATGATAAAAACTTTGTCTTAAAATCTATTGCCGAATTAAAGCGCACTAAAAATGACCTGCTTCGACTAAACCATGCATGTTTTCAGTCTTATGTCCCAATATATGTCAACGAATGTCTTATAAAACAGAATCTTGATATTATAACGCGGCCGTAAGATATAGAAAAATATTGTGGTCTGTCTTCACCCTACGTTTTCGTGTCTACATGAGAAGATCACGAGAAGACTCAGCTTCAAACATCATGTCTCTTAAAATTTTTTCCGGTACGATAGGAGCACCTGCTATCAACAGGCAACCAAGAATTATAATACATCTCATGACACAGAAAACACAGGTTTTAACCAGTATATTCATCGCTTTCATAATTTTACAATAATAACTTAAATATTTATATCTTTAGATTTTCACTTCTTTATCTTAAAATGTTTCAATTTATATAACTTTTATTGCTTGTGTTGCTTTGTATTGTGTACCAAAACACTCCAATGCCTATAGAAAATTATAATGGTTGGGATTCTAGTGATAACTCTCACAGCATGATCCGCATTCTATGGAAACAACAGAATGGATTAAAAGTATGCCATATAAACGCACAAAGTCTCGGCAGGCAAATTGACGAATTAAGATACAATTCAACAGTTGATATTATATGTGTCTCGGAGACTTGGTTTAATCCGCTTGTGAATGACGAAGTGTTTAAAATACATGGCTACCGAATATTTCGCGATGATAGAAAAGAGCATGGGGGTGGTGTAGTTATCTATGTAAGAGACGGAATTCAATGTAAACTAAATTGTCGTTCCTCCACAGATGATAATATAGAATACCTATTCATTGGCGTTATTTGTGATACTTGTTGGAGCCGTATATAGACCTCCAGTGGCGCACCCAGGATTTTTTCGGGGGGGGTTTTAATTTAGAAAATTATCATATTGATATTCTTACTAAATTTATTAACTACTTTGAATTGGATAAGTTAGTAGCTATTGAGTACAGGTACCAGTTAGAGAATTTAATCCCGAAAGGTTTTGGGAATCCCTTGCTTTCTTTCTTGCATCCCGTCCTCAGAATTTTTGAAATATTTTTTCAAAAAAAGAAAAACGTATGATGTAAGTCTTTTTCATGCAACTGAAGCCAAAAAAAACTTATAACTTCTATTACACTTTTCGACACTAAAAATGAACCATTTAAATCGCATTTTTTTGTTGACAACATGTGAATTTTTCTCTACAATGAACACATTTTCTAGTCTAGCGTGATGTGTTTACATCCTGTCGTAAAAAGTATACATGTTTTTAATGGTATGGTTTTCCTCTATCAATAAGAATCTACATAGAAGGTTCTGGAATATTTCATATTAATAAAGAAATGAGGAGAAGCTTCCAGAAACCTTGAATTTCACAACGACGTTTCTCCATTTCATCATCTTCTTTTTCTTTGGTGAAGAACATAGAAATAGGTGTTGTCAACATTAATACTTATGAATACCACTGTAGCTAGAAGATAAGGGTTAGTCGTCAGCAGATTTTAATACTGAGTTTTCGTAAAATAATGTTTGCATTAATCGAATTAAATCGGTTTTTTTTAAAACCCGAAAATACCCAGGATTCAACATTTTTGCATGGGAAAAATGCAACATGCAAATATGAGATTTAAATTGTTTTAAGAATTGATCCTGAAAAACTGGGAGACACGAGTACTCTTTTTTTAACCCCCTCTAACAGAATCTATTCATCCCGATCATGTGTATTACCAAAAGTTGATATTTGTCGAACGGTGTTATACAACATTTTTTGACGATTTCATGATAATTACATTAGATAACCTTATTTTCAAGTTGGAATTTGATGATTTGAAATTTTTATGAACAAGACATTTTAATTCAAATATGAAATAAATATTTGAGAATTAGAGACCGACCAAAAAGTCGGTTTCGGTTTTTCGCCTTTTCGGCTAAAAAAGTGTTTCGGATTCGGCCGAAAAATAAAATATCGTTTTCGGCAGAAATTTCGATGTTTCTGCCGAAAATTTCGGTTTGATTCGAAAAATGTAACAAATTAATAACAAAGATTACACTGATTTATGTATTAATTATGGGTTTTAGCTCATTTTCCAAAAAATTAATTTTGGAAAGGGAGTACAACAACTAAGCAAAAACTCAGTCTGGCAGAGTGTACAGCTGTTTCGGATCCAGCCACGGATCCTCGTCAGCACTCTTTATGCATTTTAATTATTATTCCAAGCGACGCTATAAGTAAGTATTGGTATGACGCATAAGAGAATTGCTTCTCCTTTGCATCATACGCCAACTCACTGAAGCAGCGAATGGTAAAATGCAGCCTGAATTTTTACTTGTTGTTGTATAGCTATACTATACCTGGTTGAAGAATTTCCTCAAAGTCCCAGCAAGCAAGTTGCATGGCAAATGAATTTTTACATTGTGTGTGCTCTGATACACACACAACAATTCACTTGCCAGAAAATACAAAAACAAAATTGTTTTTGGTTTGATTGGCGTACC
Source organism: Heteromyza rotundicornis (assembly GCA_951394025.1). Classification (NCBI taxonomy): domain Eukaryota; kingdom Metazoa; phylum Arthropoda; class Insecta; order Diptera; family Heleomyzidae; genus Heteromyza; species Heteromyza rotundicornis. The sequence goes on along the minus strand of OX596014.1, from coordinate 11,840,460 downwards.
CTCCATATGTTTATTTAGTAAAAAATTCTGATTTTTATTGAGCTTTTCATAATTTATGTATTAATTATGGGTTTTAGCTCATTTTCCAAAAAATTAATTTTGGAAAGGGAAGCTTAGTACAACAACTAAGCTAAAACCCATAATTAATACATAAATTATGAAAAACTCAATAAAAATCTGAATTTTTTAATAAAAAAAAAAAAAAAAAAAAGATTACCTGATCGACAAAACTGAACTTTGTGTGTGTACTTGATAGACAAATTCTTATGTATTTTGGGACGCTGAATACGAAAATAATAATGAAATTTTTACTGCATGCACCAAAAATGCAATTTTTGTACAACTTTCATTATTATTTTCGGATTTGGCGTGGCAAAATACAACCAAAGCGGTATGTAACACAAATTTAAGTATTTATCATAGTTTCGAAGAATCAGAAGCGACAAAGAAGATATACCTCCTTCATTAATTCGCGATGATTTTTAAATTTATACTCATCTACTACGGTAGTCTATTTTTCAACTTCCCTCAAGATATTTTCTACTACTATTCTAAGAAATCTATTCCTCAAAATATTATGTGAGTTTCATACAATGCAAAACTACCACTCTTTCTACAAATCTACTACCCCGACAGAAATTTCTACTACTATCGAAGAATCTCTACTACTCTACGCAGAAACATGTATCTACTCCCCTCTCTTGAAATCTACTACCAAGGCAGTAATTTCTACTATTCTCGTAGAATTTCTACTACTCTATGTAAAAAATTAAATCTACTCCCCTCTCTTGAAATCTACGCCCGTAAAATCGAATATCTACTACTCTCCCCGTAGCAAAAAGTGAGAGCCCTTCAATTGATTCATCTAATTCATGATCAGATCTTAAAATGTGTCCAAATATGAGACTTTTACATGTGGTAATGTACATTTATAATACTATCTATAATTATCGTTTGTAATAAAAAATGTCAAACAGAAGATGTGTCTCACACATCATAATCTATGTTTAGTAACACTCAGTTTGAGTTGAGGCTGTGTGGCCATTTACAATTCTAATGTTATCTATTATTGTCGCTATTAAGAAAAGTACACTCGCAAGTAATAAATAGTTTATAGCCTGTGCGGGGATCACTTATCGTGCCTCTGCTGATAATGTTCTAATTCTGTCTAGTTTCAAGAGATTTTTGTGCCTATATATTTAGGTGTTTTGTTAAAATAAAATTAGTATCATACAAGTACTCATTGGTCCTTCGAGGAAACGAGCTAGTGAAATTAAAAACACAGTCGGGGTAAAATTTTTAAAATTGTCTAAATCGCTAAACTCCGAACGAAATTTAAAAATTTTAAATTTCACGGCCTAAACAGTGAGATAGGCGTTGCAACACCAGAAGGAGATTGGTGATCATCGTCGTGAATGATAAGGTGCAGCAGAAAAAGCTGCGTCAAACTACGTTGGATGAGACAACTTCCCACTTGGAAAAAAATCTGGGATGAGTTCCAGTGGATCAACTTGAAACTGTTGTCGATGGGAATAACAGATGAAAAATTATTTCGAGAGCAGATATTTCGAAGAGATTGAAAAAATAGTGTACGGAAATCGTAGACACATAAAAAATGCAGATGTCGACCTTACTATGACGAAGCAGGCAACTGATCAAGCCGGCAGACATTCTGATATGAAAATTTTTCCGTCATGTTAACCACATGAAAATATTGTTGGATGAAGGCATAGAAGATGATGCCGGCAGAGCGGAATTGGAATGCAGAAAATCTGTTTGGGAGCAGAAAATGCAACTCATAAATGCAATTTATACAAAAATGACATTTGATATGGGAGAGGACGATGACGATGTAGAAGAGCAAAAAGACCAAGTGGACAGGTCGTATAACGATGCTTCAATGGACTTAGCAAAAAATATGTAGTCCCTGGAGGTAGTGAAAAGACCAGCAACTCTTAAGCTGGAGGATATCAAAATCCCAACATTTTTTGGGGATATAAACGAATAGTCCTCTTTTTACGATATATTAAAAAAATTGGTACATGAGGTCAGCCATTATTCAAATGTCGTGAAAATGTACCGATTGAAGTCATTAGTAAAGGGAGAAGCTGTAAGGCTAATTCAACATTTCAATGTTGTTGATGCAAGTTATGATGCAGCGCGGGAAATGTTATCACATCGGTACGCTAACCGTCGGTTGCTGTTTACAAAGTTGGACAAAATGTTGGACCAGCCAGAAGTCAACTGCGAGTCAGCATCGAGTATAAAGCAGCTTCTCGATACAACAAATAATGTGTTCATGGTCTGAAAGGGATGAATATCAAATTGGATGATGCGGAGCCACTAATTGCTGGACAGAGACGGCTGCGGTTATATGAGCAGAACGTGAAGAAAACTAGGGAGATACAGACTCTGAGCGATGTAACACAGTAGGACATAGTGTGAAGAATTGCAGGAAATTCCTTGCGCTATCAGTGGCAGATCGACACAGCTGGGCAAAGAAAAGCAACGCGTGTTATGTACGTCTATACCATAAGATAGACAATAAAATGCAGTAATGGAGCTTCCAAATGCAAAAATGTGGTAAAAATCATCACATTCTGCTGCATTGGGAAACAACGTAATGTTTAAATAAAACAAAAAAATGAACCAAGGCAGGAGTCAGTGACTTCAATGATGACAAAGGACGATGAATCATAGGCTGTACTTCTGGCAACGGCACAGGTACGAGTAAAAACAGTGCATGGAGAATTTCTGACCTTGAGAGCACTAATTGACCAAAGGTCACAAAAAACCTCATTATCAGAAGAAGCTGCGCAAATATTAAATTTATCAAAGAAGAAGGTGAGTATGGAACTAGTTGGTCTTGTAAGCACGGTGGTTGGAGTAGCAAAGTCGAAAGTAAATTTGGAAATCCGACCAAGGTTATTGAGCGACGAATTGTTCGTAATTGAGGCATTAGTATTGCCAAAGCTGGCCAAGGCGCATCCGGACACATCATTTAAGTATGATATCAATCAGTTGAAAAATCATGGGTTGGAGCGATTTTGGGAGTTGGAGGAGATAAATGATTCGGTTATTCCTTCAGATGATGATGATTTTTGTCTACGGAAATACAAAGCTACAACGAAACCAGATAGAGATGGCAGATTCATTGTTAACTTGCCGTTTAAAGAAGATAACGCCCTCGGAGATTCTCGAAAGCAAGCAATGGCGGGATTCCTGAATTTAGATAAAAAGTTACAAGCAAATAATGCATTAAAAACGGAATATGTTAAATTCATGCGGGAGTACCAACACCTCGGTCATATGGAAGAAGTCAACGACAATCTGCGTGGAAAATATTATCTTCCTCATCAAGCGGTTGTTCGTGAGCGGCGAGTTTGGAAAAATATAATGATGGCAGACGTAGAGAAAATGTACCGTCAGGTAAAAGCCGCGAAAGAAGACCAGAGTTACCAATACATACTTTGGAGAGAGAATAAGGCGGAACCGATAGAGCAGTATGAACTAACAACTGTCACCTATGGAACAACTTCAGCACCATTCCTTGCATTAGAACATTGCACGAGATAGCAAATCAATGCAACGATGCAGACATAGCTAAAATCATTAAGGAAGATTTTTATATGGACGATCTGATGACTGGAGCAGATACCATCGAAGTGCAGGCGAATTCGTGGTAAAATATCACATCAATTGGATAAATTTGGATTCCATTTGAGAAAATGGAGTTCTAATACTTAAGACATTAACGCTGACATTCCTAATACCAGTGAAAATGAAGTTCTGCAGATTCAAGAGGACGAGACGATAAAAACTCTGGGTTTACAATGGAGTCCAAAAACCGACGAGTTTATGTTTAGCATAGCTACTACCAAAGGAATAACAGTGACAAAACGGCAAGCATTGTCATATCTTGCTCGAATATTTGATCCATTGGGCTGGTTGGCACCTATAACAATCGTTGCCAAGTTGTTTATACAAAACTTGTGGAAAATTAAAACAGAGTGGGATGACAAGTTAGACGACGTATTGACGAAGGAATGGAATAACTTCATACAACATTTGCCAGCAATAAAAACGATTAGAATTTCTCGATGGATGTTCCTTACGAAGAATGCATCGTTCCAGCTACACGGATTTGCAGACGCATCGGAGAAAGCATATGCAGCGGTGGTTTATGTGAAGGCAGGTTCCTCGGTAGAAATTGTAGCAGCAAAAAGTAAAGTCAATCCAGTACAAAATAAAAGGACACTGCCAAAATTAGAACTGTGTGCGCCTCATTTGTTAAGTCGATGAAGCACCATCTAAAAAGGGTGATTGGAGAAACTAAACTAACATACGAGGAACTGAGTACTCTTTTAGCTCAGCTTGGAGCGGTTCTCAATTCAAGGCCACTCCACGCGATTGGCAGTAATACAACGAAGTTGTATTTTTGTGTGAAAAAAGTGTGAAAAAACAACGAAATGGCGCGACCTTTCCGCTAAGAATATTTTTCAGTGTTACAAAAAGTTGTATATTACGGATGGCCATTGAAAAGGTCTATTGGACCCCATTATATGATGACTACCAGGACACTTATCAAGAAAATCCTAGTTATAAACTGACCTACTCTTCTAACTTTTTTCCTAGGGGCCATAAACATTTTAAAAACAAACTACTTTGTTGAAAAACTATTCCAATCAAAAATGATCCTGAATTTATATAAATTTAAAAAAAAAATTATTTTAAATAAAATGTTATAATTAAAAAAAAATTGTCGATTAAAAATTTTTTTACAAAATAAATGTTCACACATTGCCAAACTGTCAAAATTAAAAAAAAAAAAAAGTGGTTATAAACAATAATATCTTAAATTATGTAATGTTGCTAGGGTTGTGACCATATGGTAACGGGCATAGGAAAGCAAACAGCAAGCAATCAAAAAAAAAGTTTGGAATTCGTTTTTTATGTCTTTTTTAGGTAATCCTGAAAAAAACTTGAAAAAATTCCTATTATTTCGCTCTCGTCATTAATAGGTTAAGAGAAATGCAATGCAATCTGTGAAAACCAGCGACCGTAACGGTTAAGACGTTTATCGATAAACGTTGAATTTTACTTATTATTTTCTGCTTTTTATTTTTTCGGCAGAAAATAATCGTTATATTTTGGCACCACGAAATATCTCCCAATTAAAATGAAATAACTCCCAATGAAATAACTCCCAATTGAAATGAAATAACTCCCAAAAAAATGAAATAACTCCCAATCAAAAAAATAAAATAACTCCCAAATTTTTTGGGAGTTATTTCAATGAAATAATTCCCAATGAAATGAAATAACTCCCAATTGGGATGAAATAACTCCCAATTGAAGTGAAATAACTCCCCATTATTGGAAAAAAACCAAATGCTCAGATATTTCAATGAAACTGGGTATATTGGGGTTTTCGGGGTCGCATATCTAAATTTTTTTGTCACAATTTTAAAATTTAAGATGGCTGCCAAAATAGCATAATGTTCACATATATTTGTCCCTATTTAAGATTTCAACTTTGAGTATTTTATATGAATTTTAGCACGATTTTTTGTTAAAATTTTTCAAGTTTAAAGGATGTGTGTTTAGCTATTCCAAAAAACATCTTTGAACATCTTTTTTTGGTGTATAAAATTGTATTAAAAAGTCTCGCTATTTTATTATACTTCTTTTTTTTATTTTTTTTTATTTAACAATTTATTTATTGAATTATCTAAATAAGTCATTTTAGATCTAACAATAAGATTTCAAAATTTCACTTAATTCTATACTATGTTTAGTTCTGCCCTTCGTCCATTGAGTTGGGCATGATATGTCTAATATATGGGGAATAAATTAGTTTCGCTTAAGTGAGATATGGATATGAAATTCATAATGCAGTCTTTATATGACCCCCTGACCATTTCTTTCGAATTGCTTTTTATTTTTCAATTTGGAAAATAACCGTTATTTTCGGTCCCTGGTGAAAACCGCGAAAACTATGTATTTAGAAACCAAATTTAAAAATATTACTGACAGTAAAGTATATGGACGCAAATTCCTAGTATTGGGTTAGGTAAAACGAAACCAAATTCGTATGTGTCAATCACTAATATCAACGAACTAAATAAAATGTGTGTGAATATACAAATCCCTACACTTACGACAAATTCTTATGAGAATATTGACAGATTGCTGGACAACGACATTGACTTTTGTTTTACATGTGTGGACGATTCGGATGTCTTGGAAAGCTTGTTCTCAATCAGGTCTAACGCAACTGGTGTTGACAATGTCCATCCTGTATTTGTAAAAGCTTTGTTACCGCAACTATTACCATATCTGACTCAGATCTTCAACACGGCACTGACTACCTCGGTGTTCCCAAATAGTTGGTAAAATGTTATTCTAATTGGTGTCCTGCCGTACCTTTCAAAAGTGTTTCAATCAATAATGAATAAACAGATGACTGAGTTTCTTACAAAAAATTCCCTGATGTCAGATAAACCGTCAGGATTTAGGACAAATCGAGGCTGTATAACTGCACTTATTGATGTGTCCGAAGGCATTCGAGAAGCAATTGACGAAAATAATGTGACTTTTTTAACTTTTTTTAACCATTCCAAAACGTTTGACACTGTTGATCATAATATACTAATGACAAAGTTATCCAATTTTATTGGATTTTCCTCTACTGCTATAAATCTTATTCGATCCTATCTTAAGTTTAGATCATATGCTGTTTGCAGCGGAGGCTTGTATTCGCAGTTTGTGCCACTGTCGCGAGGAGAACCGCAATGTTCTATTTTAGGACCACTTCTCTTTTCTACTAATATTAATGACCTACCTGACATTTCAGATAACTGCTCCATTCATATGTATGCGGACGATGTCCAATAATACGTTTCTTACAGAATGGACGAAATCGAAACTTGCCTCCAAAACTTAAATTCCTGTTTACTGACTGGGCCCTAAAATCGGACTATCTAATAACCTTAAAAGATCTCAGTGTGTAGTGATTTATAAAAAACCCTTTGACATCTCCCAATTACCTATCTGTCTATAAACAACTCTAAAATTTAATTTGTTAGCCATGCAAAACATCTTGGCATTACGTTGAACAGAATCTTATCGTGGAATACCCATATTGGTATCCTTCGCTCGCTTTGGCCCACACAGTTTTTTAAACCTATAAAAATCAGATTTTTATTAGCCAATGGATGTGAGATTATATCCAAATGCGATTCTACTAGTAAGAGAAAACTCAATACAATTTTTAATACTATTGAAAGATATATATACGGTTTACATAGGTTTGACCACGTGCTATCTTTTGCGCATACAATCTATTCAATGACTTTTGGTAATTTACTACAGATAAGGCACTCAATGCCGGAATCCCGAATCCCGATATCCCGGAAACTGGGGTTTTGAGTTCGGAATCACGAGATTTAAAAAATTTATTTTTTATGTATTGTTTAAAATATTTTCTACGTTTTCCCACTTTTATAGATTTACTGTTCTTGTCAATAACCGTTAACAAAACATTTTTATCGATCTGAATAAAATTTTTCCAATTTTAGCAAATTTTTTTTTGTTCGACAAAAAGGATAGATTTAATTGATAAAATTATTTTGTTGACCGTATATTGACAAAAATTTTATCAATTGGATAAATGATTTTGTGTATGTTTAGCTTTTGAATGGACACCAATTTCAAAAGTTTTGAAAAACTTTTAAGATTGGTGTATCCGCTATAATACTAAAACTACAGAAAATGAGTTTTTCATGTTTAGCATGAAATGGAGCTGGATGAATTTTATGATTATATTTGGAATCAGTTCAGGAAAATAAATAATAAAAGAACTCCATTTATCACATAAAATGTCAAACTTGTTCGATCAATGTAATTTAAAAGTAATAACTTTTTGCTTGACTTTATTTATCTTACATATTATTTGTATTAAACAAAACAAATAATATTTATTAAATATTATTTCTTTGTTGAATTAAAATGAAATTAAACTTTAAATATGGTTGCAAAAGTTTTTTCTTTAATTGTATATTAGCTATTGTATTCAATTGAAAATCCCAAAACATGGAAAATACGGCGAAAAAAATATTAAAAGTAGATAAAACTACTTTTTTGAAAAAACTAAGATACCATTTCGTTAGTTATGGTTCAGTATTTCTAAAAATATTGGATACATAGACATTGAAAGCAAAATAAATACTTGCATTTCAATTTTTCAAACAGTGTTGCGCATCGCTGGGCGGAAACGGTAGCAAAAATATGATTTTTCTTGTTGGTATGCTTGACAATTGCGCAATCGATTCTATGCTTTGTCACTAGAATTGCAAGCAAAAAAGTAAAATTTTGACCCACCGGTCACCTGATATGATTTAAAGTCCAAATACGCACAAAAAATGTCCATGCAAGCACTTGGTGGCAGCTGTAATCCCACACGGTATGATTCACCCAAAAAATGTCCAAGGACGCACTTGGTGACACCTGGCATGATTCAACCAACACATTTCCAAGGACTCACTTGGACTCACTTGGTTCATGCCACCAAGGACGCAGTTGGTGGCATGAACCACTCAACATTCGATGGTTACTAAGTTACATGCCATGCTCCGTTGTCCAATTCCAATCTCTTATGTCCTATTGCAAATTACATTACTTACACAATTTTGCCTTAAAATTTAAATAAAATCATTAAATCCGTTTAACCGTGTTAAGGCCTGCGCACACAGAGGCGTTATTCGTGCCGCAGGCGGTTTCAAAATTAATTTTGTCACAAACAATTGCATTTTAAGTTTTTAAGTTGTTAACCTTCTTTTTTTTTAATGTTTGTCATTCTGGTGGTTTGTACACACGACGCTGCGGTCGTGAGAAGGAACCAGAGCCACTTACAAATATATTCACACATATATTTTTTCTTATAAATGTTAGCCGCCCTGGTTAGGTATCGAACCCACAACGCACCGATTGTAAGTAAGATGAAGTAGCGAACTAAGCGCCTTCTCACCAGAGCCACTTATGCTCATACAATACCTTTACCTAATATCGGTTAACTTCGGCAAGCTGTATGCAAAACGCTTTAATGTATATACACACACAAAAAATCATTTCACATATAAACAAAAATAGCTTCGACCTAAAGCTGCCACCTTTAAGAAAATAACACTGCCACAAGACTACCGTTGCCACCTAACACTATTTCCACCTATTACGGTGGTGTATTAGATTTTCATATTACACTTTCCTATACAATGCATATATTCCTTGTACAACATTAAGGTCCGCACACATCAACGCGAAGTACAGCAGCCGCAGCGAAACTTACTCAAAAATGTTTCTTGCAAATGCGAAAATATATTTGTTTAAGGTGAGAAAATTCATAAAAACAAATAAAAATGTGAATCATTAATGAATTAAAATTCCCGAAACAAAATACTACAAAATACTTAGAAGTCACTAAGGCATTCAATCCCGGGATCCCGAATCCCGAAATCCCGGGATCCCGGACGTTTTCTCAATCCCGGAAACCCGGGATTTTCAGTCCGGGGTCCCGGGATTCAAAAAAGGCTTTTTGATTCAAAAAAGGCAATGCATAAATTGTTTAAGATATTTTTGACGGTTTTCTACAAAATAAATCCGTGCATTAACATCCAATCTAATTGGTAAATTTAAAAAACCCATTTTGCAGATTTAGTGCTACACACACACAAAAATTGACAAAATTTTTGTCAATAACGATTAACAATCAATTTTTATCGATCTGAATAAACATTTTTTTGAATTTAAACAATATTTTTTTTTATAAAATATATATGTTTTAAACAACAATTCGTGTATCCGTTCCAGCTATAATACTAAAACTACTGAAAGTAACTTTTTCGTGTGTAGCATGAAATGGAGCTGGCAGAATTTCATGATTATATTCAGATTCAGGTGGCAAAAAAAAAATGATTTGTTCGATCAATGTAATTTAAAAAGAATTACTTTTTGTTCGAATTATTTATTTTAAATATTATTTGTTTTGTTTAATGCTATATTTAATAAATATTATTTCTTTGTCGAATCAAAATGAAATGAAACTTAAAGTATTGTTGCAACAATTTTTTCTTTAATTTTATATTAATTATTGTATTTAATTGGAAAATCCCGAAGAAATCTCGGGATCCCGGGATTGTAATTTCAAATCCCGAAATCCTGGGATTTTCAAAAACACTTCGGGATTGAATGCCTTAGAAGTCACTCAAGAAATTGTAAAAGGGGAAATCAAAACTTAAAAAAATTTATTTCTCGGAAAGCAGATTCTTGCTACAATAAAAGATTCAGATTCGATTTTAGTACGTCAAAATACATAATACGAAAATAAAAATCGAAAAAATCCAATGAATAAAGCGCTTTGCAATAAAAATAATCGACAATCGGAAATAATGTTTAGCCGTAACAGGTGAAAACATTGTTAGGTGGCAACGCTAGCCTTTTGGTAGTATTATTTCCTTAAAGGTGGCAATGGTAAATCAAAGCTATATTTTTGTGTGTATATACACATTCACCATACAGCTTGATGAACTATATCGCCATTAGCTCAATTTATTTTATAGCTGGCTGTGGTCTGTTGGTTAGAGCTTCGGCCTATGACTGCGGCAGTCATAGGTTCAAGCCCGCCACCGGTCGTATTTTTTTTTGAATCCATTGCTTGATATTCTTTTTTAATTCTTTTTTAATGCAACAGTTCAACTTTACACAATTACGTCATCAAACAAAATTTCTATATGTTCTTTACAAAAGTTAATAAAAAATTACATATTTCACAAATTTCGATAAAAAAAAATTACATTTAAATTTTAAAAACATAGAAAATATTTTTGCATTTAAATTATATTTAGTAAACATTTAATTTTTTCAAATTAGTGTGTTTTTTTCCCGTATGGCACGGACAAATTTACTAGTAATAAATAACAAACAAAATCTACTGCGGTGAAATCACTGCCTGTGTGAGGCACTTTGCGTTTTCGAAGCTAGATTTTTTAAATATCGAAATCGTTCTGAAATTATATAGCGAATATCGCCTCTGTGTGAGCAGGCCTTTATGGGGTAGAAAATTGTATGGGCGGTGCCAGGCCCTTGTCCAACTATTCCCATATTCGAAACATAGCAGGGAAAACATACTATATAACTCCATTCCATATTTCATTAAAATATATTCAATACTTAGCTGTTATTTAAGTTACGTGTTGTAATGGCGGTGCCATGGCCCTCGTCCAATTATATCCATATTTGGCATAAAGCTTGGAAAAGTAATTATGCAACTCCGTTACATACCCGGCGTTGCACGGGTTGTATAAAATTTTAAAATAGATATATATAGGAATTTGCGACAACTTCAATGGACGCTGTAGTTGATGGTTAATTCCCCCCGTGAAACTTGGTGGCAGTTGTAATCCCACCCGGTATGATTCACCCAAAAAACGACCAAGGAAGCACTTGGTGGCAGCTGTACTCCCACCCGTCATGGTTCACCCAAAAAATAGCCAATGACTCGCTTGGTGTCAGCTGTAATCCCACCCGGTATGATTCATACAAAAAATGTCCAAGGACGCGCTTGGTGGCTGCTGTAATCCCCCCCCCCCGCCATGGTTCATCCAAAAAATGTCCAAGGACGCGCTCAATGGCATGGACCACTCAATATTCGATGGTTACTAAGTTACATTTTAATTATATTTTTTGTAGTATGGGAGCTGCCCCGCCCGTTGTCCAAATCCAACCTCTTATGTCCTATTGCAAATTCCTATGGTATATGTCGATACCTATAGAATGTATCCTGAAAGTTTCAAGAGAATCGGTACAGGGGTATAGCTGTGATTGAGGGACAAACAGACAGACAGACAGACACACAATGTAACATATATGTATGTTTGTGACTTTTACTGAATACTCTCCTGCTGGTCAGGTAGTATAAGACATTCAGTGGGAGCTTGTAGACCCTTTTTTCCCACTTATATCTTTAATTTATTTGATTTAATTTAAGTTATATATGTATGTGCCATTATCTATATTGTTGAATCTACTGTGACCAATGGTTTTAATGTTAAGATTATTGTATCTTGTACCATTGGGATGACTTAATAAATAAATAAATAGAATGTAAACTCATCACGCTACACTAGAAACTATTTAGAAATTTTATTTTTTCTTTTACATTTTTTCTATTTTAACATAATTTTTTTTGTAAACAAAATTGTAAATTTCTGAATTGTTGTCTTACGGGCAGGGACGGGTCCCAGAAATGTCACCTTTATATGAAAGCAACCAGTGACTGTAACATTGCGTTATCATAGGAGGGGGTATTTTGCCACCATATAGGCATTTGGAGACTGTCCCAGGAACTTAATAAGGGAACTTAATAAAGGGCAATTGCCACAAATTAGTCACGGACTGTACCTTGGGTCAATTGCCATAATTGCACCTTGTTTGAATGCATTCAATTGTTGTGTTTTGGTTGCAATCTCAATCTTGTCGAGACTTGTTGCTTATTTTTTTGTTTGGTTGCCATTTGCAACAAAATCACGACTATGACCGAATTCTACGAGCGATCAGCAGTTACTAAGGCATTCAATCCCGAAGTCTTTTTTAAAATCCCGGAATTTCGGGATTTGAAATCACAATCCCGGGATCCCGGAATTTGTTCGGGATTTTCCAATTAAATGTAATAGTTAATATAAAATTAAAGAAAAAATTGTTGCAACAATATTTTAAGTTTAATTCGACAATGAAAACATATTTAATAAATATTACATTAAACAAAACAAATAGTATTTAAATAAATATAGTCGAACAAAAAGTAATTCTTTTTAAATTAGATTGATCGAACAAATTATTTTTTGTTATTGAAAAAAATCTTGTAAAGTTTTGTAGCACTAAATCTACAAAAGTGGGTTTTTTAAATTTACCAATTAGATTGAAAGTAAATGCACGAAAGTAATTTTGTGGAAAATGTCAAAAATATCTTAAGCAATGCATAAAAAAATGCATTTTTGAATCCCGGGATTCCGGACTCAAAATCCCGGGTTTCCGGGATTGAGAAAACTTCCGGGATCCCGGGATTTCGGGAGAAACAATTGAGGTCGGGTCGAACAGCCACCGTTTGCAGACTATTGTGCTTGACTCTGTAAAAGTACTCTTTGTATCGGTAATGGAACCGGTATTTTTGAGGCAATTGACACCAATACGAGGAAATAAACCGGTCCGGGACAGTCGCGTGACAGGTACCCGAGAGACTATATTGTGGGTCAATTGACATAATTTCACCTTATTTGAATGCATTCATTGGTTGTGATTTGGTTGCAATTGAAACCTTGTCGAAACTTTTCACTTATTTTCTTATTAGTTTGCAATTTGCAACCAACACTCGACTGTTGATGTCGAATGTACTATCTGAAAATAAAAATTTGAACAAAAATATAAAATTTTAAAAGTTTAAAACTGTAAAAAAGAAAAAAAGAAAAATTTTAAGTAAAAACTGGAGAGTGGACTATCTTTGTCTATGCTGAAGCTGAAATACCCCACACAGTCGGAGTTTAGAAGTACCTCACACATAAAAAAATTGTATCTCAAGTCCCCATTTCGAGTAATTTATAGATGATTTCGGAGCTTCGGACCACGTCCAAAAGTTTGTAAAACTTTCAAATAAAATCCACAAATAAAAATTTGAATAGAAGACCCCATTTTGACCCATTTATATGTGGTTTTGGAGGCTCGGACCATGTCAAAAATCCATTTCAAAACATTTCCGATCGAAAAATGTAATAAAAAAATTGGAAAATTATTACTTTTTTGTCTTTGAGCCCACCCTAGTTTTTATCCGATTTGGCTGATTCTTGAACTTGCTTTTGCTTTTGAAGTGAAAAACATGTTCCCAAAGTTTTAATTCGATATCTCCAAAACTGCGACCGCTGTCGTGCGGACGGACATCGCCAAATCGACTCAAGAGGTGATGCTGATCAAGAATATATATACTTTTCCATACCGGACACGCCTACTTATGGGCGATACAAACGTTGTCAAAGTTAGTATACCCTGCCACAGTGTGTGTGGGGTTATAACAATTGAGTAAGTTTCAGCCGGGCAAAGCCGACTTATATATATCCTACACCTACTGGGCCATATTGGTTCCGCAATCTTGAATTTTGGAATTCCGACATCAAATTCGAAATCAGCGACCCCAAAAACCCCCATTTACAAAATTTCATACTGTTTTGATGAAATCTTAAAATTTCGGCAGCCATATTGGATCCTACACCTACTGGGCCATATTGGTTCCGCCATCTTGAATTTTGGAATTCCGACATCAAATTCGAAATCAGCGACCCCAAAAACCCCTAGATACCAAGTTTGGAACTATTTAAGCGGAATATAAGTGAAAACACGATTTTCATTTATATGTGAAGTAGGCGTGGCAGCCGACCCATTTCTGTCCTCCCATTTTCAATACCAACTCCTTCTAGGGCCTTAAAAAGCTAGAGATCCCAAATTTTGGATTTATCTTTTTAAGGCCCTAGAAGGAGTTGGTATTGAAAATGGGAGGACAGAAATGGGTCGGCTGCCACGCCGACCCTTTCTTCGAAAAAAATCGACAGAAATCATTGAGCTCGGGTCGAACTGCCACAGTTTGCAGATTATTGTGCATGACTCTGTACAAGTCCTCTTTTCACCGGTCCCCGAACCGGTCTATTGGGGTAATTGATTCCAAATTTCCCGTAGGGTACATATTTAGTTTTTTAAGGAAAAAGTTATCACGTGCCCCATCGGATTATCCCATATAAACTGTATAAGGAAAATGTGATTTTCCGAAATTTGGAGTAAAGCATAAACCCAAGGACGTACTTTGTGGCAGCTGTAATCCCATGCCACGCAATTGGAGGCATGATTCACTCAATATTCGATAGTTACTAAGTTACATTTTAATCATATTTTGTGTTGTTTGGGCGGTGCCACGCCCCGTTGTGCAAACCCAATCTCGCATTGCAAATTCCATCACTTGAGCAATATTACATAAAAGTTTCAAGAAAATCATCGACATAATCTAAAATAGCATTTAAAGAATTAAATCACACAAATTATAATAAATTATACTTAGGATTACAATTAGATGAAAGGTTATAAAATTGAAAATCGCATCCCGATAATTTTAATTTGATATTAATACTTACAAAAACTACATCTGAAACGGTATTGAACATATTTACAATGAAATTAACTTAACACTTAACAAGATCAATACTAGGTTATGCTATGTTAAGTTAGACTGGCTGGCCGAAGCTACGCATAGACCTAAAAGGTCCCTAGCGATACCAGAAAGGAGTCTTTATTGTTTCAGCGAAAGTATACATCATTTAACATGCAAGCGTTGTTTGCAAATCTTATAAGAGAATTCACACTAAGTCCGGCGACTTCTTCTAGTCCCCCAAACGTTGAAGCTCCTAAGTACTTCAAACGAGTTCCCGAGAGAGCGGGACAAAAGCAGATAACTATAATTTTAAACGATGCAATTTAACAATTTAATTAGGTTAGGTTAGGTTAAGGTGGCTATCGGCACGCCGATACACTTAGATCCAGCGGTATCCATTGTGATACCGCAGGATCCATATTCCCCTATGCCCCAAACCATTTGGAGTTCAAGATGAACCTATGAAGGCCTGATACCCTAGCCGTAGAGAGATCATCTAGACTGTCCAGGAAGAATAACCCCAACTGGGTCCTTCTTGCGCGAGACAGTGCCGGGCAAGAGCAGAGAAGATGCATCACAGTCTCCTCTTCCTCCTCATCCATACAACTCCTACAGAAGTTATTAGCGAAGACCCCAAGCCTTACCGCATGGCGCCCAATCAAACTACCACCTTTGAGATTCTGGCCCTAGGCAGTGCGATGAGTCTCTTAGAACGCTTCAGATCCAGCACCGGCCAGATCTGTCTTGTTGTGTTACAAGTGGTTCCAGAGGCCCATCTATTGTTATTCTTGGCGATAGAATCAAGACAAAGCAGTAGCTTGCACGTGCTGAGCGGGATACCTAGCTTCACCTTATCTGGTAGGAGCGGTGTTGTGGTGCCCTGCCTTACGAGTTCATCAGCTGGCATGTCCCTATGTCCCAGCACCCAGACGAGGTGGATGTTAAACTGCTTAGCCATCTCGTTAATAGACGTGCGACAGTCCGAGGCTACCTTTGATGTTAGCAGGACGGATTCCAAGGATTTGATTGCGGCCTGACTGTCTGTGGTATCTAAGGGTATCAGATGTAATAAAATATCTAATGCGTCTGAGGGAGTGGATCTCAACGCCCCACTGATAGATATGGAGGCCATACTCAGGACTTTCGTCAATAACTTTCGATATATGACTTTGTCCAAAGC
The DNA here is from genome assembly GCA_951394025.1 of Heteromyza rotundicornis. Lineage (NCBI taxonomy): Eukaryota > Metazoa > Arthropoda > Insecta > Diptera > Heleomyzidae > Heteromyza > Heteromyza rotundicornis. Next base: position 11,824,039 of record OX596014.1, on the reverse strand, counting down.
TGGCCACCATACAAGAATTCCATATAGTAAGATAGGCCTGACAACCCGAGGTGACGTACCCCACGTTTTCCCAATAGCTTTCTTGCATGAGTAGAGGGCAACTGTGGCCTTCCTAGCTCGTTCGATAATGTTAGGTTTCCAGCTAAGTTTCCTATCCAAAATTAGACCTAAGTATTTGGCTTGATCTAGAAAAACTAACTGTGTACCATTCAGAGAGGGAGGGTCTATCGGCGGAACTTTGTATTTCCTAGAGAAGAGAACCAATTTGGTCTTATGGGGATTGACCCCCAGACCGCAGTCAGAGGTCCAAGTTGAGAGCTTTGAGAGAGCATGTTGTAACAAATCTCTCAGGGTTGCCAGGAACTTACCTCGCACAGCAATCGCAACATCATCCGCATAAGCGATTACCTTGCACCCTTCCAGTTCCAGTATTAGTAGTAGTTCATTAACCGCTACATTCCATAGAAGAGGCTAGAGGACACCACCCTGAGGTGTGCCTATACTGACAAATCTCCTTGCTTCCGCATCACGCAGCTTTGCATTGACAATCCTGCTCGTGAGTAGCTGAAATATCAATTCTCTGAGTGAAGCATCGACACCTAGATTTGTTAGTGCGCTGGTGATAGCTAGGGGAGTGACATTGTTGAAAGCTCCTTCTATGTCGAGGAAAGCTACCATAGTGTATTCCTTATTAAAAAGAGATTGTTCAATGGTGCCTACTAAGGAATGTAAAGCTGTTTCCACAGACTTTCCTTTGAAGTAAGCATGTTGCGAAGCCGACAGGAGTTTGCTGTCTATACTACGACGAAGATGAGTGTCGATGAGTCTCTCTAAAGTTTTCAGAAGAAACGACGACAGGCTAATTGGTCGGAGGTCCTTAGGACCAGTATGAGATATTTTACCCGCCTTCGGGATAAAAACAACCTTTACCTCCTGCCATTTCAAAGGAATTTAGGAGAGTTCAATGCAGCCACAATGGATCATCTTAAGCCAGGGCATGATGATCTCCAAGGCATTTCGCATTTCCGTAGGAATAACCCCATCCGGGCCTGGCGATTTGAAGGGCTTGAGGCTATAAATTGCCCAATTTATTTTGGTTTCAGATATTAATTCACTAGAGATACCCGATATACGGGTATCAGGAATGCTCCTCAGATCTTATCTAGAGCATCCTGGGAAGTGAGTGTCTAATAATAAGTCGAGAGATTCCTCACTAGAGCTAGCCCAAGAACCATCTGACCTTTTCAGATAGCCCGTGGGACACGGATTCGAAGCAAGAACTTTCCGATGCCTAGACGCCTCAGATGTGTCTTCGATGCTGCCAACGAAGAATCTCCAAGAGTCGAGTAGTAAGGAAACTACTTTTTTAAAATTCCTGAGACTATTCTTCTAAAAGTCCCAGTCACAAGCAGCTCTTGACTTCTTTGCCTTGTTGAAGAGGTTCCTACACTCACTCCTAAGAGCTTTGACATCCTCAGACACCCATGGTGGTCTGCTCTTGCCCCTGTCAAGACAGGGAGGTAGCATTTCAGCCAATATTAAGTTATATGTTTCCCAGTCCGTTCTTCTAAGATTCCTAAAAGGTGTTTGGACTGATGGAAGGTCGTTTAAACCGAATTGCAGATATCGATGATCAGAAAAGGAGTGCTCGTTGGACACCTTCCAATCCGTAACCCTATCAAGCAGGAAGTCAAAGACAAAGGTTATGTCCAAAACCTCTTGCCTATTGGAAAAGGTTGCTTCGTTACCCTTATTACAGATGAGTAGGTTAGTGCATATAATGTAATCAAAAAGTGACTCACCCCTTTCGTTAATGTCCGTGCTACCCCAGACAGTGTGTTGTGCGTTGGCATCAAATCCCAGTATGTGCCCGCGCCTAAGTCTGCTCGCTTCATCGATCACTCTCCCCAGTAGGCCTGGAGGGAGAAGCCCTTGATGGTCATGGGCCAGATACGCCGAGGTGACAAATTAATTAACATTTAACAATTTAAACAAAGCTTGTTGCCCTAATCCATCGATTTGGACAACGTTATGTAGTACGCGATGGTTATGGCGGCATCAAGCTGATGTTGACATCGTAGGATGTTGAAATCGACTGTATGCCGGCATAATAGGGAAGTCGGAAGCGACCAAATTTCCAGCTAGAATATTTGGATGCAATTTAAGCTTATCTGCATACTTTCTTGTTTAGGGATCTCTTCGGATACTTCGGTATATGCAAATCCTGTGGATGAGTGCATTTTTTATGTATCATGGTGCTCCCACGATTTGTAGCTGAATTTTCGACTGCGTTCGTTGCAGATTCTCAACATTTGATGCTGTTCCCCAGAGTTCAATCCCATAGGCCCATATGGGTTTGATTACACTTTTGTATAAAAGGATTTTATATGTGGTGTTGAGTCTCGAATGCTTCGATAGTATCCAATTGAGTTCGAGTTTTTTTTAGTTTGATTTGTGTAATTTTCGCCTCGATGTGTTTTTTTCAGGTGAGTCTGCGATCGAGATACATACCAAGATATTTAGTTTCGATACATTGTGGTATAACACTATCATTTATTTTAAGCGTGGGGCAAGTGTCTTTCCTTAGGGTCTTTCCTTAATGTTGTATGTGCGCTTTTAGATTCACTGACTATAACTCTCCACTGTGATAACCAATGTGTTTAAATGATGATGCACGTGTTGTGATGCCATTTTGGGGTCTGAGTGTGAGCAGTAGGTGTCCGAGGACGCTGCCTTGTGGTACACCGGCAAGAATATCAAATCTACGAGAAACGTTTAACTAAAAATTTTCTGTGGGTAAGTAGTTGTCAAGCAAAATGTGGATGCTTGCGGGTAATAGTTTATGTAGTTTAGATATCAATCCTCTATGCCATATCTTATCAAAGGCTTGGGTGATGTCGAGGAATACTGCTGAGCAGTATTGCTTTTTCTCGAATGTTTTTTTGATCAATTCAACAATGCGATGAACCTGTTCAATCCTGCCGTGCTTTTCTCTAAATCCGAATTGGTGATTTGGTATTTCACCTTTAGCAATTTGTATTGTAGGTAACATCATTTTTATCAGAATTTTCTCAAAAAGTTTTGATAGGGCAGAGAGTAAGCTTATTGGGCGATATGAACTCACGTTTGTTTGGTATTTGCCCGGTTTAGGATCATCGTGACCTGCGACAGTTTCCAGTCAGTTGAGTAGTGACCTATTTTTAGTATAACATTGTCTATGTGCAGCAATTGATGGTAGCTCTTTCATCATTTTAGCCGTTATTAAATCATGACATGGAGCTTTTTTTTTGGGTTCAACTTGGCAATATCATCCATAAGTGCTTTTCTTCTGATGAGTAGTGGGTTATAGTTTGGCCTGGTTGTAAGCTGTAGTAACTGGTTTTTCAGTTGGGGGGTTTGGAGTAAATACATTTTTTAGGTAACTTGCAAAAGCAGTCGCTTTTTCGGCTTCACTTCTCGCCCAGTCTCCGTTGGGTAAACGAATTGGCGATTCTGCAATAATGGGTCTTTTTAAATTTTTTGTGGCACGCCAAAGTGAGTAATTTGTTGAGCTCGTCGGTGTAAGCTTTTCCATGAATTGATGCAGATCATTCTCGTTTTTTTCCTTTAGTTCATTTTGGAGTCTTCGTGTAAAGAGGGCCAGATTTTGTTTCAGATAGGGTGATCTGAATTTTTTCCAATCACGCCTTATTGATCTCTTTTCTGATAAGAGCGCAGCTATATTTTGTAGCACAAATTCCTTTGTTTGGGTAGTGTTATTGCCAGTGCTGCGTTTGTAAGTAGAAGGGTAAAGTTACGCACTACCGCATTCAGTTGTTCCTCAGTTTTCAGTGACACATTTGTGGTAATATGCGCACTTATATATTTCCTAAAATTAAGCCAGTTCGTATGTATGCTGGTGAGCCTGTCGGGTGGGTTGACTTCAGAACTTGGCGCATATTTCACAGTAATAATTGTAGGTGTATGATCAAACGAGAGTTCCACTGAAGACTCCATAGGCAGTTGAGTTCGTTTAAGTGTCTTTATTACTGCAAAATCAATAACATCAGGAATTTTGCGTCTATCTGATGGCCAATATGTTGGCGTAACCTTCATTTTGGAGAATCCAGTCGAGAGCCCCAGTAAGTGTGTTTGCCATTGTAATCTCCGGCAGCGAGAAACTTTTGGCCAAGGGTCGCAAAAAATGTCTGAAACTGCTGTTCAGTAATTTGGGATCAGGGTGGTCAATAAATTGCCGATATTGTCAATCCATTTATGTACTCATCAAGACAAATACTGGTGGCAAAAATCCTGCAGAACGTAGTGATTGATTCTGTCCCTAATTAGATTCACTGATCCGCCTCGTGCTTTTCCACCTGGGTGTTTGGTGTCATATAGCTTGTATCCGGGTATATTAAAAAAGTGTTTTAGGGTCAAAGCATTACATCTATACAGTATGAATGGAGAAATTGAATAAGTTCCAATTCATGTTGGCATAAGCCGTTCGCGTTCCAGAAGTTTATTTATATCGCATTCATGGCTTATTTTTTATAAGGGTCTGGATTAACAGGTTTTGATTGTGTATCATCTCCTGCATCATAATTTGCATGCCGTTCATAAACTGCGACATGTTTTGCATTACCATCTGTAGTGTTTGTTCAAAGCCAATGTTCTGTTGGGCGGGCTGAATAACTGGAGGGTCTTGGGTATTTGAGTACATTTGCGTATGAAAATTGTTCCTGTTGTGGTGCGGCATTAGCACCATTTCCTTGGGGTGGTGGGTATGATTTCGTCTGCGCAAAATTGGCTAGAGTAGGGTTTGACGTCGTTGTAGCTGCTGCTCTTAAGGGCTTCATTTGGGTAAAAACTTTATTTTTAAGGGTTTTGTAGACAGAACATCCTCTGTAGTTGGCAGTGTGATTTCCATCGCAGTTACTACAATGTCTAACATTTACGTCTTCTCTCGATTTGGGGCACACTTGGGTCTGGCGAAGGTCACCACAAATAACACAAACACTGGGAAGTGTACAGTATTTATCGACATGATCGACATATAATTCTTCAAAAAAGTCAGCATTGAAAAAGTCTGAGTTCAACAATGTCAAGAACAATGATATCAAAATTGCAGGAGGTCGTAGACAAATAAATATCAATCGCTTTGGTACGCACACGGACGCATACCAGAAATATTCGACGAATCTTAAATTTTCAAGCGGAGCATTATTTTTAACACGCTTAAAACCGACAAGATGTTGAGAGCCAATCTCAGAGTGTTTATCAATACTCGCAAGTATAGGAAGTGGTGGGGAAAAAAAAACAAATGCTTCCTGCATATACAAAAAATTTGTGTATGTTAAAAGCTATTGCTATTTCTTTATTCACACCACCCGTTGCTTTCAGTAACACTAGTTACACAATCTCAACAACAACAGGTTACTTATTGTTTTTTTTTCCCTCGACTATTCACATTCACCCAATTGTTTTGCGGTTGTACCAAATCGAATCGTAGTAAAATGAAGACTACGCGAAGACTTGAATTCACCAGTATTACACAAGGGCTACTGTAAAATATACTGTTGAGTAGCTGTAATTTTCAACTTTCAACTTTCTCAACAAAAAAGTATCCCTCGACCTCAACTCTATTCTTCAATATGTCCTAAACTTGTTTCCAAGCCCAATTCTCATCTTTTGAGTGTGTTACTCAAATGCATGGTGAAATTACACGGAATTCCACAATGACTCAAACCGAAAGCAATTTGGGAAATAGACTTGAAAGCAAAAAGCCAAAGACTTGCCACGGTGCTTGTTAGGAATATACCCTTTTTCAAAATTTTCCAAATACAATATTCGGGAACTTTTTATATTTTTTGCGAAAATTTTTAGTGATGTTTTGTAACGTTTTGGATCTTTTCCCATTTAATTTTGAATTCGTTCTTTTACAGAGATGCTTTAATTGTGTGTTCGGTAAACTCAAGCACAAGCATGTTTGCTGGTTTTGTGATATTCTCCGTAATCGGCTTTATGGCGCATGAACAACAACGGCCGGTAGCTGAAGTAGCAGCATCAGGTGTGCCTATTTTAAATATCATATTGAAGTGTGTGTGTGTGTGTGTGGATGTGTATCTGACTATCCTTGCGTTTTTTATATATTTTTTATAGGTCCCGGGTTGGCATTTTTGGTGTACCCTTCGGCTGTGTTGCAATTACCAGGCTCACCTTTGTGGTCATGTCTGTTTTTCTTTATGTTGCTGCTAATCGGCTTAGACTCACAGTTTTGTACCATGGAAGGCTTTATTACAGCGATCATTGACGAATGGCCACAACTCTTGCGCAAACGGAAAGAAATATTCATTGCAATTGTTTGCGCGCTCAGTTATTTGGTTGGACTAACGTGTATATCGCAGGTGAGTGTAGTCAATGTTCCTTGTTGGATACTTTACAGAAGTTATCGTTCAACTTATTGCACATTTATAGGGCGGCATGTACATATTTCAAATTCTCGATTCATATGCGGTCAGTGGCTTTTGTCTGCTCTGGCTTATCTTTTTCGAATGTATTTCAATATCATGGTGCTACGGCGTTGATCGCTTCTACGATGGTATTAAGGACATGATTGGCTATTACCCAATGGTTTGGTGGAAATTCTGTTGGTGCGTTACAACACCAATGATTTGTTTGGTAAGTCTTATTCGAATCCTTTCCAAACTTTACAGATTTTAACTATAGTATTACCAAAATTCTCACAACTTGAGAATTTGTTAAAAATTTTCATTTCGGACGGACAATAAAAACCAGACGCGTCATATGTCCGAAACCTTTTTAACAACAAAATTATCGTTAAAAATACTATATAATTAAAAAAATCTTTAAAAAATATTCATTTTTAGCCATTTTATTGAACTTTTCATTTGAAAAGCTCAATTTAAAACACCCTATATTTTAAAAAACTATTTTTTACTATTTTTTTTGTATTTCATAATTTTTCATTAGTATTTGGACTGAAGTTCTGTTATAATGTTTCCATATTTCTTAAGTTTTTTTAACTACTTAATATGTCGAGTTTTTTTTTTTATTTTCAAGTCTCAAAGGTTAATAAAATTGGGCCTGATAAAATATCTACATAAATAAATTAACCGAATAAATTAAATCAAAAAATAATTATTTTTCAAATTGAGCTTGAGTTTGTTACAATTTTAGCTACATAGAAGGGGCGGCAAATGAAATATTTGCCAAAATGTCTAGAGCCGTGCCTGTATCCAGCATTGCCTATCATGACCCCTTCTTGGTGTTATAAACAGCCGACCGAAGTGAATATTCCCATATCTGGTGAGGTATCGAACCTAATACGTTGGCACCGGGGCACACGCCACCAATCGCGTAAGAGGTGATGCTGATACGACCCAAACACACTGTCGGATGTAATTCTGTGGTACACTTGAACTTTGATTCAATATTTTCAACAAGTCGCCCATGTTTAATACATTCAAAATACATCATGAATTTAAAAAATTCATGATGGCGAATCCAAAATGATCTAGTTGGGGTATATAAGTCGACTTTGACCGATTGAAACTTACTCGCTTGTTATGGATCTAAATTTTTTTTTTTTTGCCCTCCCTGTCTGTCCGTCCTCTTTTCTTGTAAACACGATTGCAGAAGAAAGTTAGGGATCCCAAATTTTGGATTTATCCTTTTTAGGCCCTAGAAGGTATTGCAAATGATCGGAATTGGTCGACTGCCACGCCTACCTCTCATATAAGTGAAAATCGTGTTTTTACCGTAATTTTAAGATTTCATCAAAACATTATGAAATTTTGTATAGTGGAGTTTTCGGGGTCGCTGATTTCGAATTTGATGTCGGAATTTCAAAATTTAAGATATCGGATCCAGTATGGCGTAGGTGTAGGGTATATATAAGTTGGCTTGCCCGACTGAAACTTACTCACTTGTTTTATACTTTAAGTCCCCTAAACGCGCGCCTAAACGTTATCCAATTTGGGACGTTTTTACGCCTAAAGGAAACGTATTCCGCCCGGGGTTTTTAAATTTATTTTTAACGGCCAGTGTCATATGCTGGCACTTCCACTTCTGATTGTAAAATCAATGGTTCCGGAACACGTTTTCTCAATAAAATTTTGGTTTTTAACCTAAAACCATATTTCCACAAACATCAAAAGTGAAAACATTTTGTTTTACAAAATACAAAGTATAAATTAACACAGTAACAAATAATCGGTTACAAGCTGGGACTGCAACTCAAACGAATATCAGTTTTGGTACTGGATGCCAAGAAAACTTTATTATAATTTATATAGCAGGGCCCGGTCCGCTTTGCAGGACTAATGAAAACAATTGTCAAATATTTTTATTGGGAGCCCAAGTGTAGCATTTTGAAATAATGAATTGTATGAAAAGTGCCGCGCCCCGCTGTCCAATTCCGACCATATGTAACATGAACTTATAATTACAAGCATAACACCATGTCCCGTTGAATATTGTATGGGAAGTTCCACGCCCCGCTGTCCAATTCCAATATGTTGCATTGAAGACATAGAACCATTTCCCGTTGGAGAATATTGAATGGGAGACCAAGAATGGCAATTTGAAATATTGGTTTGTTTGGGCTGTGTCACGCCCCTTTGTCCAATTGCGCCGATATGTTGCATTTAGCTTAGAGTTGAAACCTGTATGGGCGGTGCCACGCCCCATTGTCTAATTCCGGTAATTTGTAGCCGAGATTATGGCTTGGGTCTTATAGTATGTTCATGGCATCTTTCTTGTGGGCGTGTCAAAACCTGTCCTATGTCACGACTCACGACCCTTAGAACACATACATAAATTTTGGTGAGAATCGGTGCTGTAGTTTTCGCGTCTACTGGTAAAAACATACACGTGTCCTTTATATATATATATATATTGTGTTTAAAATGCTCGAATATATCTCGAACATAAAAAATGTTGGTCTTAGGACATAATTGTGATACATTTATATTTATTTTATTTGGAAACTAAGACCTGGTCCTAAATACGTTTCTAAAAATTTCCAATCGAGTCCACCAAAGACCCCATTGTGATCTATTTATATGTGATTTTCTACACATAAATATATCTCTAAACATCTCCAATCAAATACAGCAATACAGAATTTTTGAAAAACACTTTTCGCCTTTTTCGTCGTTTTGTATGGGAGCCACGCCTAGTTTTTGTCAGATTTTGCTGATTCTCGAAATTGATCTAAATATGGTAGAGAGAAACATGTACCCAAAGTTTCAAGTCGATATTTCCACAATTTCGAACGCTATCGTGATGACAGACAGACGGACGGACAGACAGACGGACATCGCTAAATCGACTCCGGCGGTAATGCTGATCAAGAATATATATACTTTTCCATACCGGACACGCCTTCTTATGGGCGTTACAAACGTTGTGTCAAAGTGAGTATACCCTGACTCAGTGTGTGTGGGGGTATAAAAAAGACTTGAAAAATGTTACCCTTTCTTTCGGTGTATGGGAGTCACGACCAGTTTTTGTCCGATTTGGCTGATTCTCGAACTTGATCTCAGTATTCAAGAGAAAAACATGTTCCCAAAGTTTCAAGTCAATATCTCTAAAACTGCGACCGCTATCGTGCGGACGGACAGACGGACGGACATCGCTAAATCGATGCTGATCAAGAATATACATGGTGTAACAGTCGAGGTGGTCCAAAAGTTAGGAATCGAATGGAGACCGATATGGTTGAGAAGTTATTAACAAAAACCTGAAAACAAAAGTTTTTATCATTAAAAAAGTTGCCTGATTAATAAATTGGGTGCGAATTCGCCGTTCGTGCACATACATTTTTTTCATATTTTTGGGTCCCCAATCGATTCCTACCTTTTGGGCCATCTTGACTGTTACACCCTGTATATACTTTTTCATACCGGACACGCCTCCTTATTAGCGTTACAAACATTGTGTCAAATTGAATATACTCTAATACTTAAATCATTATCAATTTATGTTAAACAAATCATATATATAATTCGTTTTTATTTAGTATTTTCATACTAAAAATGGCTTTTCAGCATATTTTTATTTTAGTGCCACATTACCCGCATCTGTAATCGGTCAATTTTTCGACATTTACAAAATGACTTGTTTCGACCTGAGGAAAACAGTATGTGGGCAAATATCTAACATTCAAAATGGCGCAATATGTTTCTCGATAGTCTGTATAAGTCTGTGTGACACATTACCCGCATATGCAGTCGGGTTATCTGGAGCCCCATACAAACGCCAAAGGTCGGAGGTTCTAAAACTACTATAAATGGGGTAAAATTGCGTCCTGAGACCAATTTTTTTTTTTATATATTTGAGGTAGGGTAAGCTGAGGTTGCTGTGACAATGGTTCACAATTGACTTTAAGGTTTTTGGTGTGTTCTCACCATAATTTGTGAAACTTTTATAGATAGCAACGCTCTATTTTCCTAATCCTCACAAAGTTTGACACTTGTAGCTGAACCCTCTGACGAGCTACCCGTTTTTTTCTATTTTGGAGGACGTGGGGTAGAATTGACATTACATACAACTTTTTTTGTTATAAGCGCCGTAACATTAGTTTATAATGCCAAATTGTTGTTACATATATATTGTGACTAACTGTGAACTCAGCTTACTCAATTATGCAATTTTGCTTTAAATAATATATATTTGAAAAATTAACAATTGAAACGCTATTTCCATCATCCTTCAAAAAAATGTCTGTTGAAAATATCGTCGTATTATGTTCCCCTTTAAAAGTAAAGAAAGCCCGTGCTTGAAGCACATTAGACAAAACAAGTTTTTAAAAAAAAATATTTAATAAATATATTTTTGGTTTTCAGAACAGAAGGAAAATTTAACGGTTTATAGCCAGAATCAGTCCACAAGTTTCGAAGTAATGAGACTTTGCAAAAAGGGTGTCAGATCTACCCCAGCTTACCCTACTTCCAAATGAGCCATATTATGTGGGGGCAGTGTAAATTGTTACGTTTTTTTTTACCGCCAATCCTGTATTTTGCTTTTCTGTTTCAGAAGATAACTCCAATTTGTATACCCTACACCTCATGACGTTTGGGTATATTCACTTTGGTCTGATGTTTGTAACACCAAGAAGGAGACGTGTCCGGTATAGAAACTATATATATTCTTGATCAGCGTCACCGATTGCAGGACATAGAAGAAAGCTAGAGACCCCAAATTTTGGATGTATCCTTTTAAGGCCTTAGAAGGAGCTGGTATTGAAAATGGGCGGAATCGGTCGACTGCCACGCATACCTCCCATATAAATGAAAATTGTGTTTTCACTTTTATTCCGCTTAAATAGATCCAAACTTGGTATCTAGGAGTTTTTGGGGTCGCTGATTTCGAATTTGATGTCGGAAATTTTAAACTAAAGATGGCGTCCGAAATTTTAAGATTCCATCAAAACAGTATGAAATTTTGTATAGTCGGGTTTTCGGGGTGGCTGATTTCGAATTTGATGTCGGAATTTAAAAACTCAAGATGGCGGCCGAAATATATGGATTGCATCAAAACAGTATGAAATTTTGTATAGGGGGGTTTTTAGGGTCGCTAAATGCTAAATGATTCCGCCCATTTGTAATACCAACTCCTTCTAGGGCCTAAAGAGGATAAATCCAAAATTTTTGATCCCCAACTTTCTTCTATCTGCTGCAATCGTGTTTACAAGAAAAGAGGAAGGACAGACGGACCGATGGTTAGGGCTAAATCAACTCAGGAGGTGACGCTGATACAGAATATATATACTTTTTCATACCGGACACGTCTCCTTCTTGGTGTTACAAACATCAGACCAAAGTGAATATACCCATACCTCATGAGGTGTATAAAAATTTAGATTGTCTTGACTACACTTTAAGAAAAAACAGAGTATATTTGAATTTGTTTTCTAAAAATCTGTAAAATCTGGTAAATTTATAAAATAATTTGTAGTTTCTGGGAGAAAATCTTAGAATCTGACAGGTCTCACAAAATCTGTAAAAAAAAAATATAAATCGGAACTATCTTCGGAATAGCCGAATATAGTTCATTCTCTAGTTTTTTTTAAACTTAAAAGAAATTCGAAATTGGAAAAAAAACGAATTTATATTGAGTGCTTGCTGATATTATCTACCTTGCAAATTTCATCAAAATCGGAGAGCTCAATGGGTAATTTTTCCAAAAATTATAGCGATTTGACATGGAATTACAACTCAATTAAAACTTAAATTAATTTTAAATGAAAATTTGTATAACAACTAATTTTAATGCCCGCAGGTTGACGATTATATGCATTTAGCAAATTGAGTTAAAATCCGACTATACATAATACTGTTCTAAAGCCAAAAAATGCTGGTTTGACAGAGAGTCACGTATCCGGGGTCTGTTTTGCTCCGCTACATCTAGATTTTTTGGAATCGACATCACTAACCCCAAAAATGCAAAAACATTAAGATCTGCAAATGAAAATACCTTTTTTTTTAGCAAAAATTATTTTTAATTTTTTTCAATTTTCAATTTTGTTAGAAATGGCTAAATCTGAATTAAGGAACAAATTTTTGCCAACAAAAATTTTTGAGGTCAGTGATGTTGATTCCAATAAATATAGAAGTAGCGAAGCAAAACGGACCCTGGGTTCGGGATCATCGGCCCCGATTCACCCTTAAACAACTATCAAAACACCATAATTATGCGAAAGTTTTGTCGCTAAAAATATAAAGCAATCAGTTAATTGCAGCTGGTTGATTGTTATTCAATATTAATTTATTGTGTGTTCTGGACACCAGCAGACCTTAATCTGGGCCTGCATATTGTTTTTGCTCTAATATTTAACATATGTCTTTTATCTAGGGTGTTTTCTTCTTTAATATTGTACAATGGACACCAGTGAAATACTTGGATTACAGCTACCCATGGTGGGCTCATGCCTTTGGTTGGTTCACCGCTTTGTCATCCATGTTATATATACCAGTGTATATGTTCTGGTTGTGGAAGAAGACTCCTGGCGACACTGGTGCGGTAAGTTTACATTCTATCAATAAACTAAAATCTAGATCAAAAATATGGTAACACTTATTATTTTGTTGACAAGCGCGCAATCGCATGTTGTAAAGCTAGAGCAATAAAACATGTTACGAAAATTTCAAGAAAATCCTATAAGTTTTAAACGATGTGCAATGAGGTCAAATTTGAGCAAACCCGTAAAATTTTTGAATATGTTTAAAAGTCAATAAATAAAACCAACTTTTATAGACAGAACAAGTGAGTAAGTTTCAGTCGGGCAGCCGACTTATGTATACCCTACACCTACTGGGCCATATTGGATCCGCCATCTTGAATTTTGAAAATGCGACATCAAATTCGAAATCACCGACCCCAAAAACCCCCCCTGTACAAAATTTCATACTGTTTTGATGAAATCTTAAAATTTCGGTAAATACACGATTTTCGCTTATATGGGAGGAAGGCGTGTCAGTCTACCGATTCCGGCCATTTGCAATACCAACTCCTTCTAGGGCCTAAAAAGGATAAATCCAAAATTTGTGATCCCTAGATTTCTTCTAGCTCCTGCAATCGTGCTTACAAGAAATGAGGACGGACAGACTGACGGATAGTGCTAAATCAACTCAGGAGGTGACGCTGATCAAAAATATATACAGTTTTCCATACCGGACACGTCTCCTTCTTGGTGTTACAAACATCAGACCAAAGTGAATATACCCATACCTCATGAGGTGTAAGGTATACAAATACAATAAATATTATTTCTTTAGTACAATAAGCCCCTGGAGAACTATAATCACCCTTTTTGAATGGTAAAACATACACTAAGAACCATACAAAAATGGGGTCCTACAGGATAAATGTCAATTTGAGCATGAAATTTTTTTTGTTCCCGCTATTGGGCTATTATATTTGATTTTTTGGCGCCGAGTGCATGTTTTTCCATCTCAAATATGTGAATTTTTTTGCTCCAGGGTATCGATTGTCCAATCAATTGCCTTTTTTTAGCGGTTCCGAAACATTTTCATTCACCTCGGAAATAATTGTCGTAAGTGGTATTTTTAAAAATATAGGGTAGGTTATGACACGCCCACTTATACCGCCCCCAAGTAAAAGCTGCGTATCTGTAAAGCAACATTTAAAAGATATTTAAAGGACTCCAACTCACAGTTTTTTAAACTCATGGTTTCATATTTTCATCTCTAAGATAAATAATAAATTAACACAAACAAAACAAATCTGACCGAAGCCCTGCACATACGAGTATGATACGTTCTGAGACCATATGTTAGTAATTATACCCCCACACACACTGTGGCAGGGTATACTCACTTTGTCACAACGTTTGTAACGCCCATATATTCTTGATCAGCATCACCTCCTGAGTCGATTTCCGTCTGTCTGTCCGTCTGTCTGTCCGTCCGTCTGTCCGTCCGTCTGTCCGTCCGCACGATAGCGGTCGCAGTTTTGGAGATATCGACTTGAAACTTTGGGTACATGTTTTTCTCGTGAATACTGAGAATCAGCCAAATCGGACAAAAACTGGGCGTGGCTCCCATACACCGAAAAAAAGGTAAAAATTGTTCAAGTCTTTTTTATTGTTGTATTCGATTGGAAATGTTTAGAAACGTATTTTTGACATGGTCCAAGGATCCGAAGCCACACATATAAGTGTCTGAATGGGGTCTTGAGACCAAAATTTTTTTTTGTGGATTTGATTGGAAATTTTTAGAAATGGATTTTGGACATGTTCCGGGCTCCAAAACCACCTATAATTGGGTCAAAATAGGGTCTTGAGAACACATTTTTTTATATTCGAGGTACTTCTTCCTACAGTGTGGGGGTATTTCAGCTTCGGTATAGCCGAAGATAGTCCACTCTCTAGTTTTTTTTATCGAAAATCGGTATTTTATTGATAGTTTTTCGATATTTCATTCATAATTTATCGATATTTTGTCGATTTTTTACCGATAACTTTTCGATTTTTTCTAGATAATTTTTCGATTTTTTCTTGGTTATTTTTTTGATTTTTTCTCGAAAATTTCTCGATTTTTTATCGATATTTTCCAATATTTATTGATAATTTTAGTTTCCTGATCCATTTTAAAATTTTGTTCCAATTCCATTTTGTACCGGTTTAATTCCATTTCGTTCCGACCTCATTTCAAACCCAATGCAAAAAACCGCATCCAAATCGGTTCAGTATTTTGGCGGCCATTTTGTATGGGAGGTAGGCCTGGCTCTTATCCGATGTTGCCCATTTTCAATACCCTCCAATCATTCGCCAAAATAAGAGGAATCGCAAAATTTGTGGTCGATAGCTCAAAAGCTACGACAGTTATCCTGATGATCAAGAATATATATACTTTTCCATACCGGACACACCTCCTTATGGGCGTTACAAACGGTGTGACAAAAACAATATACCCTTGGACACAAGTGTACTCACTCGAAAATATCTCCTGCCTCAGCTCCACTATCCGACGAGGATCGTGCCACAGCAACCAAAAAAACACAATTTAAGACTCAAAATTAAAACCACAATTAAAACCACACTACTCCATATCAAAATTTAAATTAAAAAGAAAGCGCCAGTCCACTAAATCTGTTCGCACTCTTTTCCCTGCCTAAAAAGAACTAACTGAATCTTGTCTATATGAACGCATATATGGCGCTCACTTTCCATTTCTCTAACATCTTCCCCCCACACACACATGAGCGCGACCTACGCAGAAGCCAGTATTCGCAGTCGGGGCTTTACCCACACCAATATATGAAAGATCTTCTCAAATTTTTCTACAGTGTGTTTGGCAAATTTACATATACACCCCCGCACCCACCAAAATGAAAATACTCATTTTGGCGGCACTCATGTATGTATAGGCGAAAGCATAAATGTCGACAGATTCCCCTTCCTCAAACAGGTTCAAAGAGTACAAAAAGATTTAGTCTAGATTTTTTGATATTATGTCTTCGTCCCGTAAGTATAGTTTCGCGCAATGCCTTCCCCAACATCGGATCGTAAATGCTCATCAACAAACTTCTAAAACGAAGTCGTAACAAAAGGGAATAAGAGATCTTGACAGCTGTTGTCAATTCTCCGCCCGGCTGCATTCCACCCGCGAGTGTCAAATTTTGTTTAATTAAACCTAAATAATATAAAAAGGAACAATATAATAAAAAAGGAATAATATAATTAAAAGTGTCAGAGCGCGCTTTCGGTTTGTCTTTTCCCTTCGGTTTTGTTCACCCGCACCCCAGAACAAAGGGAAAACATAAAAACAAGAACAAACAAACAAAATTCTGTCGCGAATTTATGCCGCGACAGCATCTTGTTGAACTTCGTCCAAAATATCACCTCAATTGGACAAAAACTAAGGGAGGCTCCAATTTCCAAAACGCATTTAAACCAATGTAAAAACAAATAAAAAATGTCTGGGCTGCTCTAGTGACCACTTTAGTCGCTATAAAAAAATTTCACCAATTCGCCCAAATTTGACCACTTTTAAACTTATCTTAGTTTCTTGTAAAATTAAGAATGTTTTATATACCTAACCTATACGGATGAGCGCTTATCAGCAAAAAATTAAAATCCACCTAGTATTTAAGAGTCACCCTAATATACACAATACTAATGCGTAACCATTTTCAGAAACTACGTGCGATCGTGCGAATAGATGAGAGTATTACTAGTCTTCGTGTTAAAATGCAACAAGATGCCCAAAAGCAAGCTGAGCTCTATCATGCGCTGTAGATAGATGAAGATAATACACTTATGTAGATTTTCACCTAACTTCAAAAATGAAAGAAAAACCCCAAAAAATCATCTATTTATATATGGTTTAACCTTCTCACCCCATCAATTGAAGTTATTGATCCAAACAGATTAACGAACTTATTATCCGTTCCTGGTCATCTAGAAAGTATTATTCTTCCAATCCAAGATATCATTACATAAAATTTAGAACAGGCAAAATGTTGTATTTATCATATTTTAGAGACAATTGTTTTATTACTTTCAAACTGCGGTGTTTAGCAAATTAAGTAACAATTCCTATAGCATTTAACATAGATCGAAGAAAAAAACAAGCATTAACAAGCATCGAAAAATCGAACTAACCGTATTTGCCTAGAATGTCGGCATGTTCTCATATACATACATTTCTATACCTTAATGCACAATCCTGCTATCCTTTTCATGGACATCGATTTTTTCGGAAGTAATCGAAATATTAAGAAACACTAATTAATTTTCATTCAAAACATATTTTATTGAAAACTTCTTTATCTATAGTTTTGAAAAAATTGTATTCATTAGAAGAGTATGTTGAACTTATCATATGCGTAGAGATGCAGGGTTCGGTTTTTCATAAGTTCGGTTCTGTTCGAAATTAAGTTTTACTTTTTAACATCATTAAATTTTTTATTTATATTTATATTAAGTAAAAAAGAAAAGAAATGGCAAAATTTTGTATTGCTATTGCCTGCAAAGTAATTTGTAGTAAAACAAAAATTATGATTATGAAACACTTCTGTGGGATGAACGTTTTCTTTGCAAGTAAGTTAATTAATAATATTGTGTTGAAGTTGGATAATTATGTTTAAATGTCTGTCGCTATAATATTTATTATAATTAAAATTTTACCTGTTGCCATGTAGAAGAAATTATCTTATTATTATTATATTAAAACATTTAATTATACAGTTATTAAATTTAAACAGATCTTTGAATTTAAGTTAATATTAATAAAAAAAAAAATAATAAAAATTAAATATCTAATGTCTTTATTTTCTTCTTTCATAATCTTACAACATCGGATATAAAAAGAATAATAATGAAATTTTTACTGCATGCACCAAAAATGCAATTTTTGTACAACTTTCTATTTTATTTTCGGATTTGGCGTGGCAAAATACAACCAAAGCGGTATGTAAAACAAATTTAAGTATTTATCATAGTTTCGAAGAATCAGAAGCGACAAAGAAGATATACCTCCTTCATTAATTCGCGATGATTTTTAAATTTATACTCATCTACTACGGTAGTATATTTTTCAACTTCCCTCAAGATATTTTCTACTACTATTCTAAGAAATCTATTCCTCAAAATATTATGTGAGTTTCATACAATGCAAAACTACTACTCTTTCTACAAATCTACTACCCCGACAGAAATTTCTACTACTATCGTAGAATCTCTACTACTCTACGCAGAAACATGTATCTACTCCCCTCTCTTGAAATCTACTACCAAGGCAGTAATTTCTACTATTCTCGTAGAATTTCTACTACTCTATGTAAAAAATTAAATCTACTCCCCTTTCTTGAAATCTACGCCCGTAAAATCGAATATCTACTACTCTCCCCGTAGCAAAAAGTGAGAGCCCTGCCCCTTCAATTGATTCATCTAATTCAAGATCTGATCTTAAAATGTGTCCAAATATGAGACTTTTACATGTGGTAATTTACATTTCTAATACTATCTATAATTATCGCTAGTAATAAAAAATGTCAAACAGAAGATGTGTCTCACACATCATAATCTATGTTTAGTAATCCTCAGTTTGAGTTGAGGCTGTGTGGCCATTTACAATTCTAATGTTATCTATTATTGTCGCTATTAAGAAAAGTACACTCGCAAGTAATAAATAGTTTATAGCCTGTGCGGGGATCACTTATCGTGCCTCTGCTGATAATGTTCTAATTCTGTCTAGTTTTAAGAGATTTTTGTGCCTATATATTTAGGTGTTTTGTTAAAATAAAATTAGTATCATACAAGTACTCATTGGTCCTTCGAGGAAACGAGCTAGTGAAATTAAAAACACAGTCGGGGTAAAATTTTTAAAATTGTCTTAATCGCTAAACTGCGAACGAAATTTTAAAATTTTAAATAAGTGGCGTTTCTCACGGCCTAAACAGTGAGATAGGAGTTGCAACACCAGAAGGAGATTGGCGATCATCGTCGTGAATGATAAGGTGCAGCAGAAAAAGCTGCGTCAAACTACGTTGGATGAGATAACTTCCCACTTGGAAAAAAATCTGGGATGAGTTCCAGTGGATCAACTTGAAACTGTTGTCGATGGGAATAACAGATGAAAAATTATTTCGAGAGCAGATATTTCGAAGAGATTGAAAAAATAGTGTACGGAAATCGTAGACACATAAAAAATGCAGATGTCGACCTTACTATGACGAAGCAGGCAACTAGGCAGCTGGGTGTAGTGAAGGTCATCGGCAAGAAGCAGGGGCTAAGAGCACACAGCGGCAAGAATGGCTCAAGAGGGAACATCTGGAAGTCAAGCCGGCAGACATTCTGATATGAAAATTTTTCCGTCAAGTTAACCACATGAAAATATTGTTGGATGAAGGCATAGAAGATGATGCCGGCAGAGCGGAATTGGAATTCAGAAAATCTGGTTGGGAGCAGAAAATGCAACTCATAAATGCAATTTTTACAAAAATGACATTTGATATGGGAGAGGACGATGACGATGTAGAAGAGCAAAAAGACCAAGTGGACAGGTCGTATAACGATGCTTCAATGGACTTAGCAAAAAATATGTAGTCACTGGAGGTGGTGAAAAGACCAGCAACTCTTAAGCTGGAGGATATCAAAATCCCAACATTTTTTGGGGATATAAACGAATGGTCCTCTTTTTACGATATATTAAAAAAATTGGTACATGAGGTCAGCCATTATTCAAATGTCGTGAAAATGTACCGATTGAAGTCATTAGTAAAGGGAGAAGCTGTAAGGCTAATTCAACATTTCAATGTTGTTGATGCAAGTTATGATGCAGCGCGGGAAATGTTATCACATCGGTACGGTAACCGTCGGTTGCTGTTTACAAAGTTGGACAAAATGTTGGACCAGCCAGAAGTCAACAGCGAGGCAGCATCGAGTAAATGGCCGCCTGCCACTGATAAAAAAAACATTATTGCCACCCGCTGGTGGAGATAACACCAGCGCGGAAAAATACTCCCTTCGAAAATATCTCCTGCCTCAGCTCCACTATCCGACGAGGATCGTGCCACAGCAACCAAAAAAAAACAATTTAAGACTCAAAATTAAAACCACACTACTCCATATCAAAATTTAAATTAAAAAGAAAACGCCAGTCCACTAAATCTGTTCGCACTCTTTTCCCTGCCTAAAAAGAACTAACTGAATCTTGTCTATATGAACGCATATATGGCGCTCACTTTCCATTTCTCTAACATCTTCCCCCCACACACACATGAGCGCGACCTACGCAGAAGCCAGTATTCGCAGTCGGGGCTTTACCCACACCAATATGTGAAAGATCTTCTCAGATTTTTCTACAGTGTGTTTGGCAAATTTATATATACACCCCCGCACCCACAAAAATGAAAATATTCATTTCGGCGGCACTCATGTATGTATAGGCGAAAGCATAAATGTCGACAGATTCCCCTTCCTCAAACAGGTTCAAAGAGTACAAAAAGATTTAGTCTAGATTTTTTGATATTATGTCTTCGTCCCGTAAGTATAGTTTCGCGCAATGCCTTCCCCAACATCGGATCGTAAATGCTCATCAACAAACTTCTAAAACGAAGTCGTAACAAAAGGGAATAAGAGATCTTGACAGCTGTTGTCAATTCTCCGCCCGGCTGCATTCCACCCGCGAGTGTCAAATTTGGTTTAATTAAACCTAAATAATATAAAAAGGAACAATATAATAAAAAAGGAATAATATAATAAAAAGTGTCAGAGCGCGCTTTCGGTTTGTCTTTTCCCTTCGGTTTTGTTCACCCGCACCCCAGAACAAAGGGAAAACATAAAAACAAGAACAAACAAACAAAATTCTGTCGCGA
Organism: Heteromyza rotundicornis; assembly: GCA_951394025.1. NCBI lineage: Eukaryota > Metazoa > Arthropoda > Insecta > Diptera > Heleomyzidae > Heteromyza > Heteromyza rotundicornis. The sequence goes on along the minus strand of OX596014.1, from coordinate 11,803,195 downwards.
ATTTATGCCGCGACAGCATCCTGTTGAACTTCGTCCAAAATATCACCTCAATTGGACAAAAACTAAGGGAGGCTCCAATTTCCAAAACGCATTTAAACCAATGTAAAAACAAATAAAAAATGTCTGGGCTGCTCTAGTGACCACTTTAGTCGCTATAAAAAAATTTCACCAATTCGCCCAAATTTGACCACTTTTAAACTTATCTTAGTTTCTTGTAAAATTAAGAATGTTTTATATACCTAACCTATACGGATGAGCGCTTATCAGCAAAAAATTAAAATCCACCTAGTATTTAAGAGTCACCCTAATATACACAATACTAATGCGTAACCATTTTCAGAAACTACGTGCGATCGTGCGAATAGATGAGAGTATTACTAGTCTTCGTGTTAAAATGCAACAAGATGCCCAAAAGCAAGCTGAGCTCTATCATGCGCTGTAGATAGATGAAGATAATACACTTATGTAGATTTTCACCTAACTTCAAAAATGAAAGAAAAACCCCAAAAAATCATCTATTTATATATGGTTTAACCTTCTCACCCCATCAATTGAAGTTATTGATCCAAACAGATTAACGAACTTATTATCCGTTCCTGGTCATCTAGAAAGTATTATTCTTCCAATCCAAGATATCATTACATAAAATTTAGAACAGGCAAAATGTTGTATTTATCATATTTTAGAGACAATTGTTTTATTACTTTCAAACTGCGGTGTTTAGCAAATTAAGTAACAATTCCTATAGCATTTAACATAGATCGAAGAAAAAAACAAGCATTAACAAGCATCGAAAAATCGAACTAACCGTATTTGCCTAGAATGTCGGCATGTTCTCATATACATACATTTCTATACCTTAATGCACAATCCTGCTATCCTTTTCACGGACATCGAATTTTTCGTATTTTCCTGAGAATAATCAAGTAATGGAAGGAAGTAATCGAAATATTAAGAAACACTAATTAATTTTCATTCAAAACATATTTTATTGAAAACTTCTTTATCTATAGTTTTGAAAAAATTGTATTCATTAGAAGAGTATGTTGAACTTATCATATGCGTAGAGATGCAGGGTTCGGTTTTTCATAAGTTCGGTTCTGTTCGAAATTAAGTTTTACTTTTTAACATCATTAAATTTTTTATTTATATTTATATTAAGTAAAAAAGAAAAGAAAAGGCAAAATTTTGTATTGCTATTGCCTGCAAAGTAATTTGTAGTAAAACAAAAATTATGATTATGAAACACTTCTGTGGGATGAACGTTTTCTTTGCAAGTAAGTTAATTAATAATATTGTGTTGAAGTTGGATAATTATGTTTAAATGTCTGTCGCTATAATATTTATTATAATTAAAATTTTACCTGTTGCCATGTAGAAGAAATTATCTTATTATTATTATATTAAAACATTTAATTATACAGTTATTAAATTTAAACAGATCTTTGAATTTAAGTTAATATTAATAAAAAAAAAATAATAAAAATTAAATATCTAATGTCTTTATTTTCTTCTTTCATAATCTTACAACATCGGATATAAAAAGAATAATAATGAAATTTTTACTGCATGCACCAAAAATGCAATTTTTGTACAACTTTCTATTTTATTTTCGGATTTGGCGTGGCAAAATACAACCAAAGCGGTATGTAAAACAAATTTAAGTATTTATCATAGTTTCGAAGAATCAGAAGCGACAAAGAAGATATACCTCCTTCATTAATTCGCGATGATTTTTAAATTTATACTCATCTACTACGGTAGTATATTTTTCAACTTCCCTCAAGATATTTTCTACTACTATTCTAAGAAATCTATTCCTCAAAATATTATGTGAGTTTCATACAATGCAAAACTACTACTCTTTCTACAAATCTACTACCCCGACAGAAATTTCTACTACTATCGTAGAATCTCTACTACTCTACGCAGAAACATGTATCTACTCCCCTCTCTTGAAATCTACTACCAAGGCAGTAATTTCTACTATTCTCGTAGAATTTCTACTACTCTATGTAAAAAATTAAATCTACTCCCCTTTCTTGAAATCTACGCCCGTAAAATCGAATATCTACTACTCTCCCCGTAGCAAAAAGTGAGAGCCCTGCCCCTTCAATTGATTCATCTAATTCAAGATCTGATCTTAAAATGTGTCCAAATATGAGACTTTTACATGTGGTAATTTACATTTCTAATACTATCTATAATTATCGCTAGTAATAAAAAATGTCAAACAGAAGATGTGTCTCACACATCATAATCTATGTTTAGTAATCCTCAGTTTGAGTTGAGGCTGTGTGGTCATTTACAATTCTAATGTTATCTATTATTGTCGCTATTAAGAAAAGTACACTCGCAAGTAATAAATAGTTTATAGCCTGTGCGGGGATCACTTATCGTGCCTCTGCTGATAATGTTCTAATTCTGTCTAGTTTTAAGAGATTTTTGTGCCTATATATTTAGGTGTTTTGTTAAAATAAAATTAGTATCATACAAGTACTCATTGGTCCTTCGAGGAAACGAGCTAGTGAAATTAAAAACACAGTCGGGGTAAAATTTTTAAAATTGTCTTAATCGCTAAACTGCGAACGAAATTTTAAAATTTTAAATAAGTGGCGTTTCTCACGGCCTAAACAGTGAGATAGGCGTTGCAACACCAGAAGGAGATTGGTGATCATCGTCGTGAATATAAGGTGCAGCAGAAAAAGCTGCGTCAAACTACGTTGGATCAGATAACTTCCCACTTGGAAAAAAATCTGGGATGAGTTCCAGTGGATCAACTTGAAACTGTTGTCGATGGGAATAACAGATGAAAAATTATTTCGAGAGCAGATATTTCGAAGAGATTGAAAAAATAGTGTACGGAAATCGTAGACACATAAAAAATGCAGATGTCGACCTTACTATGACGAAGCAGGCAACTAGGCAGCTGGGTGTAGTGAAGGTCATCGGCAAGAAGCAGGGGCTAAGAGCACACAGCGGCAAGAATGGCTCAAGAGGGAACATCTGGAAGTCAAGCCGGCAGACATTCTGATATGAAAATTTTTCCGTCATGTTAACCACATGAAAATATTGTAGGATGAAGGCATAGAAGATGATGCCGGCAGAGCGGAATTGGAATGCAGAAAATCTGGTTGGGAGCAGAAAATGCAACTCACAAATGCAATTTATACAAAAATGACATTTGATATGGGAGAGGACGATGACGATGTAGAAGAGCAAAAAGACCAAGTGGACAGGTCGTATAACGATGCTTCAATGGACTTAGCAAAAAATATGTAGTCACTGGAGGTAGTGAAAAGACCAGCAACTCTTAAGCTGGAGGATATCAAAATCCCAACATTTTTTGGGGATATAAACGAATGGTCCTCTTTTTACGATATATTAAAAAAATTGGTACATGAGGTCAGCCATTATTCAAATGTCGTGAAAATGTACCGATTGAAGTCATTAGTAAAGGGAGAAGCTGTAAGGCTAATTCAACATTTCAATGTTGTTGATGCAAGTTATGATGCAGCGCGGGAAATGTTATCACATCGGTACGCTAACCGTCGGTTGCTGTTTACAAAGTTGGACAAAATGTTGGACCAGCCAGAAGTCAACAGCGAGGCAGCATCGAGTAAATGGCCGCCTGCCACTGATAAAAAAAACATTATTGCCACCCGCTGGTGGAGATAACACCAGCGCGGAAAAATACTCCCTTCGAAAATATCTCCTGCCTCAGCTCCACTATCCGACGAGGATCGTGCCACAGCAACCAAAAAAAAACAATTTAAGACTCAAAATTAAAACCACACTACTCCATATCAAAATTTAAATTAAAAAGAAAACGCCAGTCCACTAAATCTGTTCGCACTCTTTTCCCTGCCTAAAAAGAACTAACTGAATCTTGTCTATATGAACGCATATATGGCGCTCACTTTCCATTTCTCTAACATCTTCCCCCCACACACACATGAGCGCGACCTACGCAGAAGCCAGTATTCGCAGTCGGGGCTTTACCCACACCAATATGTGATTTTTCTACAGTGTGTTTGGCAAATTTATATATACACCCCCGCACCCACCAAAATGAAAATACTCATTTTGGCGGCACTCATGTATGTATAGGCGAAAGCATAAATGTCGACAGATTCCCCTTCCTCAAACAGGTTCAAAGAGTACAAAAAGATTTAGTCTAGATTTTTTGATATTATGTCTTCGTCCCGTAAGTATAGTTTCGCGCAATGCCTTCCCCAACATCGGATCGTAAATGCTCATCAACAAACTTCTAAAACGAAGTCGTAACTAAAGGGAATAAGAGATCTTGACAGCTGTTGTCAATTCTCCGCCCGGCTGCATTCCACCCGCGAGTGTCAAATTTGGTTTAATTAAACCTAAATAATATAAAAAGGAACAATATAATAAAAAAGGAATAATATAATAAAAAGTGTCAGAGCGCGCTTTCGGTTTGTCCTTTCCCTTCGTTTTGTTCACCCGCACCCCAGAACAAAGGGAAAACATAAAAACAAGAACAAACAAACAAAATTCTGTCGCGAATTTATGCCGCGACAGCATCCTGTTGAACTTCGTCCAAAATATCACCTCAATTGGACAAAAACTAAGGGAGGCTCCAATTTCCAAAACGCATTTAAACCAATGTAAAAACAAATAAAAAATGTCTGGGCTGCTCTAGTGACCACTTTAGTCGCTATAAAAAAATTTCACCAATTCGCCCAAATTTGACCACTTTTAAACTTATCTTAGTTTCTTGTAAAATTAAGAATGTTTTATATACCTAACCTATACGGATGAGCGCTTATCAGCAAAAAATTAAAATCCACCTAGTATTTAAGAGTCACCCTAATATACACAATACTAATGCGTAACCATTTTCAGAAACTACGTGCGATCGTGCGAATAGATGAGAGTATTACTAGTCTTCGTGTTAAAATGCAACAAGATGCCCAAAAGCAAGCTGAGCTCTATCATGCGCTGTAGATAGATGAAGATAATACACTTATGTGTATCACCTAACTTCAAAAATGAAAGAAAAACCCCAAAAAATCATCTATTTATATATGGTTTAACCTTCTCACCCCATCAATTGAAGTTATTGATCCAAACAGATTAACGAACTTATTATCCGTTCCTGGTCATCTAGAAAGTATTATTCTTCCAATCCAAGATATCATTACATAAAATTTAGAACAGGCAAAATGTTGTATTTATCATATTTTAGAGACAATTGTTTTATTACTTTCAAACTGCGGTGTTTAGCAAATTAAGTAACAATTCCTATAGCATTTAACATAGATCGAAGAAAAAAACAAGCATTAACAAGCATCGAAAAATCGAACTAACCGTATTTGCCTAGAATGTCGGCATGTTCTCATATACATACATTTCTATACCTTAATGCACAATCCTGCTATCCTTTTCACGGACATCGAATTTTTCGTATTTTCCTGAGAATAATCAAGTAATGGAAGGAAGTAATCGAAATATTAAGAAACACTAATTAATTTTCATTCAAAACATATTTTATTGAAAACTTCTTTATCTATAGTTTTGAAAAAATTGTATTCATTAGAAGAGTATGTTGAACTTATCATATGCGTAGAGATGCAGGGTTCGGTTTTTCATAAGTTCGGTTCTGTTCGAAATTAAGTTTTACTTTTTAACATCATTAAATTTTTTATTTATATTTATATTAAGTAAAAAAGAAAAGAAAAGGCAAAATTTTGTATTGCTATTGCCTGCAAAGTAATTTGTAGTAAAACAAAAATTATGATTATGAAACACTTCTGTGGGATGAACGTTTTCTTTGCAAGTAAGTTAATTAATAATATTGTGTTGAAGTTGGATAATTATGTTTAAATGTCTGTCGCTATAATATTTATTATAATTAAAATTTTACCTGTTGCCATGTAGAAGAAATTATCTTATTATTATTATATTAAAACATTTAATTATACAGTTATTAAATTTAAACAGATCTTTGAATTTAAGTTAATATTAATAAAAAAAAAATAATAAAAATTAAATATCTAATGTCTTTATTTTCTTCTTTCATAATCTTACAACATCGGATATAAAAAGAATAATAATGAAATTTTTACTGCATGCACCAAAAATGCAATTTTTGTACAACTTTCTATTTTATTTTCGGATTTGGCGTGGCAAAATACAACCAAAGCGGTATGTAAAACAAATTTAAGTATTTATCATAGTTTCGAAGAATCAGAAGCGACAAAGAAGATATACCTCCTTCATTAATTCGCGATGATTTTTAAATTTATACTCATCTACTACGGTAGTATATTTTTCAACTTCCCTCAAGATATTTTCTACTACTATTCTAAGAAATCTATTCCTCAAAATATTATGTGAGTTTCATACAATGCAAAACTACTACTCTTTCTACAAATCTACTACCCCGACAGAAATTTCTACTACTATCGTAGAATCTCTACTACTCTACGCAGAAACATGTATCTTCTCCCCTCTCTTGAAATCTACTACCAAGGCAGTAATTTCTACTATTCTCGTAGAATTTCTACTACTCTATGTAAAAAATTAAATCTACTCCCCTTTCTTGAAATCTACGCCCGTAAAATCGAATATCTACTACTCTCCCCGTAGCAAAAAGTGAGAGCCCTGCCCCTTCAATTGATTCATCTAATTCAAGATCTGATCTTAAAATGTGTCCAAATATGAGACTTTTACATGTGGTAATTTACATTTCTAATACTATCTATAATTATCGCTAGTAATAAAAAATGTCAAACAGAAGATGTGTCTCACACATCATAATCTATGTTTAGTAATCCTCAGTTTGAGTTGAGGCTGTGTGGCCATTTACAATTCTAATGTTATCTATTATTGTCGCTATTAAGAAAAGTACACTCGCAAGTAATAAATAGTTTATAGCCTGTGCGGGGATCACTTATCGTGCCTCTGCTGATAATGTTCTAATTCTGTCTAGTTTTAAGAGATTTTTGTGCCTATATATTTAGGTGTTTTGTTAAAATAAAATTAGTATCATACAAGTACTCATTGGTCCTTCGAGGAAACGAGCTAGTGAAATTAAAAACACAGTCGGGGTAAAATTTTTAAAATTGTCTTAATCGCTAAACTGCGAACGAAATTTTAAAATTTTAAATAAGTGGCGTTTCTCACGGCCTAAACAGTGAGATAGGCGTTGCAACACCAGAAGGAGATTGGTGATCATCGTCGTGAATGATAAGGTGCAGCAGAAAAAGCTGCGTCAAACTACGTTGGATGAGATAACTTCCCACTTGGAAAAAAATCTGGGATGAGTTCCAGTGGATCAACTTGATACTGTTGTCGATGGGAATAACAGATGAAAAATTATTTCGAGAGCAGATATTTCGAAGAGATTGAAAAAATAGTGTACGGAAATCGTAGACACATAAAAAATGCAGATGTCGACCTTACTATGACGAAGCAGGCAACTAGGCAGCTGGGTGTAGTGAAGGTCATCGGCAAGAAGCAGGGGCTAAGAGCACACAGCGGCAAGAATGGCTCAAGAGGGAACATCTGGAAGTCAAGCCGGCAGACATTCTGATATGAAAATTTTTCCGTCATGTTAACCACATGAAAATATTGTTGGATGAAGGCATAGAAGATGATGCCGGCAGAGCGGAATTGGAATGCAGAAAATCTGGTTGGGAGCAGAAAATGCAACTCATAAATGCAATTTATACAAAAATGACATTTGATATGGGAGAGGACGATGACGATGTAGAAGAGCAAAAAGACCAAGTGGACAGGTCGTATAACGATGCTTCAATGGACTTAGCAAAAAATATGTAGTCACTGGAGGTAGTGAAAAGACCAGCAACTCTTAAGCTGGAGGATATCAAAATCCCAACATTTTTTGGGGATATAAACGAATGGTCCTCTTTTTACGATATATTAAAAAAATTGGTACATGAGGTCAGCCATTATTCAAATGTCGTGAAAATGTACCGATTGAAGTCATTAGTAAAGGGAGAAGCTGTAAGGCTAATTCAACATTTCAATGTTGTTGATGCAAGTTATGATGCAGCGCGGGAAATGTTATCACATCGGTACGCTAACCGTCGGTTGCTGTTTACAAAGTTGGACAAAATGTTGGACCAGCCAGAAGTCAACAGCGAGGCAGCATCGAGTAGAAAGCAGCTTCTCGATACAACAAATAATGTGTTCATGGTCTGAAAGGGATGAATATCAAATTGGATGATGCGGAGCCACTAATTGCTGGACAGAGACGGCTGCGGTTATATGAGCAGAACGTGAAGAAAACTAGGGAGATACAGACTCTGAGCGATGTAACACAGTAGGACATAGTGTGAAGAATTGCAGGAAATTCCTTGCGCTATCAGTGGCAGATCGACACAGCTGGGCAAAGAAAAGCAACGCGTGTTATGTATGTCTATACCATAAGATAGACAAGAAATGCAGTAATGGAGCTTCCAAATGCAAAAATGTGGTAAAAATCATCACATTCTGCTGCATTGGGAAACAACGTAATGTTTAAATAAAACAAAAAATGAACCAAGGCAGGAGTCAGTGACTTCAATGATGACAAAGGACGATGCATCAAAGGCTGTACTTCTGGCAACGGCACAGGTACGAGTAAAAACAGCGCTAATTGATCAAAGGTCACAAAAAACCTCATTATCAGAAGAAGCTGCGCAAATATTGAATTTACCAAAGAAGAAGGTGAGTATGGAACTAGTTGGTCTTGGAAGCACGGTGGTTGGAGTAGCAAAGTCGAAAGTAAATTTGGAAATCCGACCTAGGTTATTGAGCGACGAATTGTTCGTAATTGAGGCATTAGTATTGCCAAAGCTGGCCAAGGCGCATCCGGACACATCATTTAAGTATGATATCCTAATTTTAACAAATCTGACCGAATTGATATAGTTATCGGCGGCGACTTGTATCCAGAGATCTTAGATATTGAAATTGGATAAAATCCTGGGTCAATCAACAAAGCTTGGTTGGATAATATCCGGAGTACTCAACGTAGAAAATAGGAGTAAACAATTGACAGCAGCCGTAACTACTGGGTTGGAGCGATTTTGGGAGTTGGAGGAGATAAATGATTCGGTTATTCCTTCAGATGATGATGATTTTTGTCTACGGCAATACAAAGCTACAACGAAACCAGATAGAGATGGCAGATTCATTGTTAACTTGCCGTTTAAAGAAGATAACACCCTCGGAGATTCTCGAAAGCAAGCAATGGCGGGATTCCTGAATTAAGATAAAAAGTTACAAGCAAATAATGCATTAAAAACGGAATATGTTAAATCCATGCGGGAGTATCAACACCTCGGTCATATGGAAGAAGTCAACGACAATCTGCGTGGAAAATATTATCTTCCTCATCAAGCGGTTGTTCGTGAGCGACGAGTTTGGAAAAATATAATGATGGCAGACGTAGAGAAAATGTACCGTCAGGTAAAAGCCGCGAAAGAAGACCAGAGTTACCAATACATACTTTGGAGAGAGAATAAGGCGGAACCGATAAAGCAGTATGAACTAAGAACTGTCACCTATGGAACAACTTCAGCACCATTCCTTGCATTAGAACATTGCACGAGATAGCAAATCAATGTGACGATGCAGACATAGCTAAAATCATTAAGGAAGATTTTTATATGGACGATCTGATGACTGGAGCAGATACCATCGAAGAGTGCAGGCGAATTCGTGGTAAAATATCACATCAATTGGATAAATTTGGATTCCATTTGAGAAAATGGAGTTCTAATACTTAAGACATTAACGCTGACATTCCTAATACCAGTGAAAATGAAGTTCTGCAGATTCAAGAGGACGAGACGATAAAAACTCTGGGTTTACAATGGAGTCCAAAAACCGACGAGTTTATGTTTAGCATAGCTACTACCGAAGGAAGAACAGTGACAAAACGGCAAGCATTGTCATATCTTGCTCGAATATTTGATCCATTGGGCTGGTTGGCACCTATAACAATCGTTGCCAAGTTGTTTATACAAAACTTGTGGAAAATTAAAACAGAGTGGGATGACAAGTTAGACGACGTATTGACGAAGGAATGGAATAACTTCATACAACATTTGCCAGCAATAAAAACGATTAGAATTTCTCGATGGATGTTCCTTACGAAGAATGCAACGTTCCAGCTACACGGATTTGCAGACGCATCGGAGAAAGCATATGCAGCGGTGGTTTATGTGAAGGTTCCTCGGTAGAAATTGTAGCAGCAAAAAGTAAAGTCAATCCAGTACAAGATAAAAAGACACTGCCAAAATTAGAACTGTGTGCGCCTCATTTGTTAAGTTGATGAAGCACCATCTAAAAAGGGTGATTGGAGAAACTAAACTAGCATACGAGGAACTGAGTACTCCTTTAGCTCAGCTTGGAGCGGTTCTCAATTCAAGGCCACTCCACGCGATTGGCAATAATACAACGAAGTTGTATTTTTGTGTGAAAAAAGTGTGAAAAAACAACGAAATGGCGCGACCTTTCCGCTAAGAATATTTTTCAGTGTTACAAAAAGTTGTATATTACGGATGGCCATTGAAAAGGTCTATTGGACCCCATTATATGATGACTACCAGGACACTTATCGAGAAAATCCTAGTTATAAACTGACCTACTCTTCTAACTTTTTTCCTAGGGGCCATAAACCTTTTTTTTTTATGCAAAAATGTGTGTTTTTTAAAAACAAACTACTTTGTTGAAAAACTTTTCCAATCAAAAATGATCCTGAATTTATATAAATTTAAAAAAAAAATTATTTTAAATAAAATGTTATAATTAAAAAAAAATTGTCGATTAAAAATTTTTTTACAAAATAAATGTTCACACATTGCCAAACTTTCAAAATTAAAAAAAAGTGGTTATAAACAATAATATCTTAAATTATGTAATGTTGCTAGGGTTGTGACCATATGGTAACGGGCATAGGAAAGCAAACAGCAAGCAATCAAAAAAAAAGTTTGGAATTCGTTTTTTATGTCTTTTTTAGGTAATCCTGAAAAAAACTTGAAAAAATTCCTATTACATATCTCGCTCTCGTCATTAATAGGTTAAGAGAAATGCAATGCAATCTGTGAAAACCAGGGACCGTAACGGTTAAGACGTTTATCGATAAACGTTGAATTTTACTTATTATTTAGCTCAGCTTGGAGCGGTTCTCAATTCAAGGCCACTCCACGCGATTGGCAATAATACAACGAAGTTGTATTGTTGTGTGAAAAAAGTGTGAAAAAACAACGAAATGGCGCGACCTTTCCGCTAAGAATATTTTTCAGTGTTACAAAAAGTTGTATATTACGGATGGCCATTGAAAAGGTCTATTGGACCCCATTATATGATGACTACCAGGACACATATCGAGAAAATCCTAGTTATAAACTGACCTACTCTTCTAACTTTTTTCCTAGGGGCCATAAACCTTTTTTTTTTATGCAAAAATGTGTGTTTTTTTAAAAACAAACTACTTTGTTGAAAAACTTTTCCAATCAAAAATGATCCTGAATTTATATAAATTTAAAAAAAAAATTATTTTAAATAAAATGTTATAATTAAAAAAAAATTGTCGATTAAAAATTTTTTTACAAAATAAATGTTCACACATTGCCAAACTTTCAAAATTAAAAAAAAGTGGTTATAAACAATAATATCTTAAATTATGTAATGTTGCTAGGGTTGTGACCATATGGTAACGGGCATAGGAAAGCAAACAGCAAGCAATCAAAAAAAAAGTTTGGAATTCGTTTTTTATGTCTTTTTTAGGTAATCCTGAAAAAAACTTGAAAAAATTCCTATTATTTCGCTCTCGTCATTAATAGGTTAAGAGAAATGCAATGCAATCTGTGAAAACCAGGGACCGTAACGGTTAAGACGTTTATCGATAAACGTTGAATTTTACTTATTATTTTCTGCTTTTTATTTTTTCGGCAGAAAATAATCGTTATATTTTGGAACCACGAAATATCTCCCAATGAAATAACTCCCAATTTGCAAAATGAAATAACTCCCAATTAAAATGAAATAACTCCCAATGAAATAACTCCCAATTGAAATGAAATAACTCCCAAAAAAATGAAATAACTCCCAATCAAAAAAATAAAATAACTCCCAAATTTTTTGGGAGTTATTTCAATGAAATAATTCCCAATGAAATAACTCCCAATGAAATGAAATAACTCCCAATTGGGATGAAATAACTCCCAATTGAAGTGAAATAACTCCCCATTATTGGAAAAAAACCAAATGCTCAGATATTTCAATGAAACTGGGTATATTGGGGTTTTCGGGGTCGCATATCTAAATTTTTTTGTCACAATTTTAAAATTTAAGATGGCTGCCAAAATAGCATAATGTTCACATATATTTGTCCCTATTTAAGATTTCAACTTTGAGTATTTTATATGAATTTTAGCACGATTTTTTGTTAAAATTTTTCAAGTTTAAAGGATGTGTGTTTAGCTATTCCAAAAAACATCTTTGAACATCTTTTTTTGGTGTATAAAATTGTATAAAAAAATCTCGCTATTTTATTATACTTATTTTTTTTATTTTTTTTTTTATTTAACAATTTATTTATTGAATTATCTAAATAAGTCATTTTAGATCTAACAATAAGATTTCAAAATTTCACTTAATTCTATACTATGTTTAGTTCTGCCCTTCGTCCATTGAGTTGGGCATGATATGTCTAATATATGGGGAATAAATTAGTTTCGCTTAAGTGAGATATGGATATGAAATTCATAATGCAGTCTTTATATGACCCCCTGACCATTTCTTTCGAATTGCTTTTTATTTTTCAATTTGGAAAATAACCGTTATTTTCGGTCCCTGGTGAAAACCGCGAAAACTATGTATTTAGAAACCAAATTTAAAAATATTACTGACAGTAAAGTATATGGACGCAAATTCCTAGTATTGGGTTAGGTAAAACGAAACCAAATTCGTATGTGTCAATCACTAATATCAACGAACTAAATAAAATGTGTGTGAATATACAAATCCCTACACTTACGCCAAATTCTTATGAGAATATTGACAGATTGCTGGACAAAGACATTGACTTTTGTTTTACATGTGTGGACGATTCGGATGTCTTGGAAAGCTTGTTCTCAATCAGGTCTAACGCAACTGGTGTTGACAATGTCCATCCTGTATTTGTAAAAGCTTTGTTACCGCAACTATTACCATATCTGACTCAGATCTTCAACACGGCACTGACTACCTCGGTGTTCCCAAATAGTTGGTAAAATGTTATTCTAATTCCGAAATCAACTGACGAGTACAAACCAATTGGTGTCCTGCCGTACCTTTCAAAAGGGTTTCAATCAATAATGAATAAACAGATGACTGAGTTTCTTACAAAAAATTCCCTGTTGTCAGATAAACCGTCAGGTTTTAGGACAAATCGAGGCTGTATAACTGCACTTATTGATGTGTCCGAGGGCATTCGAGAAGCAATTGACGAAAATAATGTGATTTTTTTAACTTTTTTTAACCACTCCAAAACGTTTGACACTGTTGATCATAATATACTAATGACAAAGTTATCCAATTTTATTGGATTTTCCTCTACTGCTATAAATCTTATTCGATCCTATCTTAAGTTTAGATCATATGCTGTTTGCAGCGGAGGCTTGTATTCGCAGTTTGTGCCACTGTCGCGAGGAGAACCGCAATGTTCTATTTTAGGACCACTTCTCTTTTCTACTAATATTAATGACCTACCTGACATTTCAGATAACTGCTCCATTCATATGTATGCGGACGATGTCCAATAATACGTTTCTTACAGAATGGACGAAATCGAAACTTGCCTCCAAAACCTAAATTCCTGTTTACTGACTGGGCCCTAAAAACGGACTATCTAATAACCTTAAAAAATCTCAGTGTGTAGTGATTTATAAAAAACCCTTTGACATCTCCCAATTACCTATCTGTCTATAAACAACTCTAAAATTTAATTTGTTAGCCATGCAAAAAATCTTGGCATTACGTTGAACAGAATCTTATCGTGGAATACCCATATTGGTATCCTTCGCTCGCTTTGGCCCACACAGTTTTTTAAACCTATAAAAATCAGATTTTTATTAGCCAATGGATGTGAGATTATATCCAAATGCGATTCTACTAGTAAGAGAAAACTCAATACAATTTTTAATACTATTGAAAGATATATATACGGATTACATAGGTTTGACCACGTGCTATCTTTCGCGCATACAATCTATTCAATGACTTTTGGTAATTTACTGGACTACAGATAAGGCACTCAATGCCGGAATCCCGAATCCCGATATCCCGGGATCCCGGACGTTTTCTAAATCCCGGAAACCCGGGATTTTGAGTACGGAATCACGAGATTAAAAAAATTTATTTTTTATGAATTGTTTAAAATATTTTCTACGTTTTCCACAAAAATACAGCAGTGCATTTACTCTCAATCTAATTGGTAAATACAAAAGCCCACTTTTATAGATTTACTGCTAAACACACAAAAAAATTAACAACATTCTTGTCAATAACCGTTAACAAAACATTTTTATCGATCTGAATAAAATTTTTCCAATTTTAGCAAATTTTTTTTGTTCGACAAAAAGGATAGATTTAATTGATAAAATTATTTTGTTGACCGTATATTGACAAAAATTTTATCAATTGGATAAATGGTTTTGTGTGTGTTTAGCTTTTGAATGGACATTAAACTTAAAATATTGTTGCAAAAGTTTTTTCTTTAATTGTATATTAGTTATTGTATTCAATTGAAAATCCCAAAACATGGAAAATACGGCGAAAAAAATATTAAAAATAGATAAAACTACTTTTTTGAAAAAACTAAGATACCATTTCGTTAGTTATGGTTCAGTATTTCTAAAAATATTGGATACATAGACATTGAAAGCAAAATAAATACTTGCATTTCAATTTTTCAAACAGTGTTGCGCATCGCTGGGCGGAAACGGTAGCAAAAATATGATTTTTCTTGTTGGTATGCTTGACAATTGCGCAATCGATTCTATGCTCTGTCACTAGAATTGCAAGCAAAAAAGTAAAATTTTGACCCACCGGTCACCTGATATGATTTAAAGTCCAAGTACGCACAAAAAATGTCCATGCAAGCACTTGGTGGCAGCTGTAATCCCATACGGTATGATTCACCCAAAAAATGTCCAAGGACGCACTTGGTGACACCTGGCATGATTCAACCAACACATTTCCAAGGACTCACTTGGACTCACTTGGTTCATGCCACCAAGGACGCAGTTGGTGGCATGAACCACTCAACATTCGATGGTTACTAAGTTACATGCCATGCTCCGTTGTCCAATTCCAATCTCTTATGTCCTATTGCAAATTACATTACTTACACAATTTTGCCTTAAAATTTCAATAAAATCATTAAATCCATTTAACCGTGTTAAGGCCTGCGCACACAGAGGCGTTATTCGTGCCGCAGGCGGTTTCAAAATTAATTTTGTCACAAACAATTGCATTTTCGAAAATAGAGCGTTTTTTATACAGCCAGTTTCCTTAGCAATACAATAAAAACCAAACACAAAAAGCCAGTTTCAAAACCAATCGAATCAGTTTTAAAATAAACTTTTTCCTGTTTCCATAGTAGTCTAATAAATAACAAACAAAATAGTCAGTTTCAGAACCATTTCAGTCAGACTTTTTGATTGTTTCCATAGCAATATTAATATATGTATTTGTCCAGGTCTGTCTGTCTTTCTGTCTGTCTGTCTGTATGTCTATGTGTCTGTCTTTCTTCTTGTCTGTCTGTCTGTCCCTAACACTAACCGATTCAAAATTTACAACTTCACTTAAAAAATTTTTTTAAGTTGTTAACCTTCTTTTTTTTTAATGTTTGCCATTCTGGTTTTTGTACACACGACGCTGCGGTCGTGAGAAGGAACCAGAGCCACTTACAAATATATTCACACATATATTTTTTCTTATAAATGTTAGCCGCCCTGGTTAGGTATCGAACCCACAACGCAGCGATTGTAAGTAAGATGAAGCAGCGAACTAAGCGCCTTCTCACCAGAGCCACTTATGCTCATACAATACCTTTACCTAATATCGATTAACTTCGGCAAGCTGTATGCAAAACGCTATAATGTATATACACTAAGGCATTCAATCCCGAAGTGTTTTTGAAAATCCCGGGATTTCGGGATTTGAAATTGCAATCCCGATATTTCTTCGGGATTTTCCAATTAAATACAATAATTAAAATAAAATTAAAGAAAAAATTGTTGCAACAATACTTTAAGTTTCATTTCATTTTGATTCGACAAAGAAATAATATTTATTAAATATAGCATACAATACCTTTACCTAATATCGATTAACTTCGACAAGCTGTATGCAAACGCTTTAATGTATATACTCTAAGGCATTAAATCCCGAAGCGTTTTTGAAAATCCCGGGATTTCGGGATTTGAAATTACAATCCCGGGATCCCGAGATTTCTTCGGGATTTTCCAATTAAATACAATAATTAATATAAAATTAAAGAAAAAATTGTTGCAACAATACTTTAAGTTTCATTTCATTTTGATTCGACAAAGAAATAATATTTATTAAATATAGCATTAAACAAAACAAATAATATTTAAAATAAATAATTCGAACAAAAAGTAATTCTTTTTAAATTACATTGATCGAACAAATCATTTTTTTTTGCCACCTGAATCTGAATATAATCATGAAATTCTGCCAGCTCCATTTCATGCTACACACGAAAAAGTTACTTTCAGTAGTTTTAGTATTATAGTTGTTTAAAACATATATATTTAAAAAAAAAAAAATATTGTTTATTCAGATCGATAAAAATTGATTGTTAATCGTTATTGACAAAAATTTTGTCAAAAGCACTAAATCTGCAAAATGGGTTTTTTTAATTTACCAATTAGATTGGATTATGGTTAATGCACGGCTGTATTTTTGTAGAAAACCGTCAAAAATATCTTAAACAATGCATAAAAAAGCCTTTTTTGAATCCCGTGGATCCCGGGATTTCGGGACTCGGGATCCCGGGATTGAATGCCTTAATATACACACACAAAAAATTATTTCACATATAAAGAAAAATATCTTCGACCTAAAGCTGCCACCATTAAGAAAATAACACTGCCACAAGACTACCGTTGCCACCTAACACTATTTCCACCTATTACGGTGGTGTATTTGATTTTCATATTACACTTTCCTATACACTGCATATATTCCTAGTACAACATTAAGGTCCGCACACATCAGTCATTAAGTCATTTTAGATCTAACAATAAGATTTCAAAATTTCACTTAATTCTATACTATGTTTAGTTCTGCCCTTCGTCCATTGAGTTGGGCATGATATGTCTAATATATGGGGAATAAATTAGTTTCGCTTAAGTGAGATATGGATATGAAATTCATAATGCAGTCTTTATATGACCCCCTGACCATTTCTTTCGAATTGCTTTTTATTTTTCAATTTGGAAAATAACCGTTATTTTCGGTCCCTGGTGAAAACCGCGAAAACTATGTATTTAGAAACCAAATTTAAAAATATTACTGACAGTAAAGTATATGGACGCAAATTCCTAGTATTGGGTTAGGTAAAACGAAACCAAATTCGTATGTGTCAATCACTAATATCAACGAACTAAATAAAATGTGTGTGAATATACAAATCCCTACACTTACGCCAAATTCTTATGAGAATATTGACAGATTGCTGGACAAAGACATTGACTTTTGTTTTACATGTGTGGACGATTCGGATGTCTTGGAAAGCTTGTTCTCAATCAGGTCTAACGCAACTGGTGTTGACAATGTCCATCCTGTATTTGTAAAAGCTTTGTTACCGCAACTATTACCATATCTGACTCAGATCTTCAACACGGCACTGACTACCTCGGTGTTCCCAAATAGTTGGTAAAATGTTATTCTAATTCCGAAATCAACTGACGAGTACAAACCAATTGGTGTCCTGCCGTACCTTTCAAAAGGGTTTCAATCAATAATGAATAAACAGATGACTGAGTTTCTTACAAAAAATTCCCTGTTGTCAGATAAACCGTCAGGTTTTAGGACAAATCGAGGCTGTATAACTGCACTTATTGATGTGTCCGAGGGCATTCGAGAAGCAATTGACGAAAATAATGTGATTTTTTTAACTTTTTTTAACCACTCCAAAACGTTTGACACTGTTGATCATAATATACTAATGACAAAGTTATCCAATTTTATTGGATTTTCCTCTACTGCTATAAATCTTATTCGATCCTATCTTAAGTTTAGATCATATGCTGTTTGCAGCGGAGGCTTGTATTCGCAGTTTGTGCCACTGTCGCGAGGAGAACCGCAATGTTCTATTTTAGGACCACTTCTCTTTTCTACTAATATTAATGACCTACCTGACATTTCAGATAACTGCTCCATTCATATGTATGCGGACGATGTCCAATAATACGTTTCTTACAGAATGGACGAAATCGAAACTTGCCTCCAAAACCTAAATTCCTGTTTACTGACTGGGCCCTAAAAACGGACTATCTAATAACCTTAAAAAATCTCAGTGTGTAGTGATTTATAAAAAACCCTTTGACATCTCCCAATTACCTATCTGTCTATAAACAACTCTAAAATTTAATTTGTTAGCCATGCAAAAAATCTTGGCATTACGTTGAACAGAATCTTATCGTGGAATACCCATATTGGTATCCTTCGCTCGCTTTGGCCCACACAGTTTTTTAAACCTATAAAAATCAGATTTTTATTAGCCAATGGATGTGAGATTATATCCAAATGCGATTCTACTAGTAAGAGAAAACTCAATACAATTTTTAATACTATTGAAAGATATATATACGGATTACATAGGTTTGACCACGTGCTATCTTTCGCGCATACAATCTATTCAATGACTTTTGGTAATTTACTGGACTACAGATAAGGCACTCAATGCCGGAATCCCGAATCCCGATATCCCGGGATCCCGGACGTTTTCTAAATCCCGGAAACCCGGGATTTTGAGTACGGAATCACGAGATTAAAAAAATTTATTTTTTATGAATTGTTTAAAATATTTTCTACGTTTTCCACAAAAATACAGCAGTGCATTTACTCTCAATCTAATTGGTAAATACAAAAGCCCACTTTTATAGATTTACTGCTAAACACACAAAAAAATTAACAACATTCTTGTCAATAACCGTTAACAAAACATTTTTATCGATCTGAATAAAATTTTTCCAATTTTAGCAAATTTTTTTTGTTCGACAAAAAGGATAGATTTAATTGATAAAATTATTTTGTTGACCGTATATTGACAAAAATTTTATCAATTGGATAAATGGTTTTGTGTGTGTTTAGCTTTTGAATGGACATTAAACTTAAAATATTGTTGCAAAAGTTTTTTCTTTAATTGTATATTAGTTATTGTATTCAATTGAAAATCCCAAAACATGGAAAATACGGCGAAAAAAATATTAAAAATAGATAAAACTACTTTTTTGAAAAAACTAAGATACCATTTCGTTAGTTATGGTTCAGTATTTCTAAAAATATTGGATACATAGACATTGAAAGCAAAATAAATACTTGCATTTCAATTTTTCAAACAGTGTTGCGCATCGCTGGGCGGAAACGGTAGCAAAAATATGATTTTTCTTGTTGGTATGCTTGACAATTGCGCAATCGATTCTATGCTCTGTCACTAGAATTGCAAGCAAAAAAGTAAAATTTTGACCCACCGGTCACCTGATATGATTTAAAGTCCAAGTACGCACAAAAAATGTCCATGCAAGCACTTGGTGGCAGCTGTAATCCCATACGGTATGATTCACCCAAAAAATGTCCAAGGACGCACTTGGTGACACCTGGCATGATTCAACCAACACATTTCCAAGGACTCACTTGGACTCACTTGGTTCATGCCACCAAGGACGCAGTTGGTGGCATGAACCACTCAACATTCGATGGTTACTAAGTTACATGCCATGCTCCGTTGTCCAATTCCAATCTCTTATGTCCTATTGCAAATTACATTACTTACACAATTTTGCCTTAAAATTTCAATAAAATCATTAAATCCATTTAACCGTGTTAAGGCCTGCGCACACAGAGGCGTTATTCGTGCCGCAGGCGGTTTCAAAATTAATTTTGTCACAAACAATTGCATTTTCGAAAATAGAGCGTTTTTTATACAGCCAGTTTCCTTAGCAATACAATAAAAACCAAACACAAAAAGCCAGTTTCAAAACCAATCGAATCAGTTTTAAAATAAACTTTTTCCTGTTTCCATAGTAGTCTAATAAATAACAAACAAAATAGTCAGTTTCAGAACCATTTCAGTCAGACTTTTTGATTGTTTCCATAGCAATATTAATATATGTATTTGTCCAGGTCTGTCTGTCTTTCTGTCTGTCTGTCTGTATGTCTATGTGTCTGTCTTTCTTCTTGTCTGTCTGTCTGTCCCTAACACTAACCGATTCAAAATTTACAACTTCACTTAAAAAATTTTTTTAAGTTGTTAACCTTCTTTTTTTTTAATGTTTGCCATTCTGGTTTTTGTACACACGACGCTGCGGTCGTGAGAAGGAACCAGAGCCACTTACAAATATATTCACACATATATTTTTTCTTATAAATGTTAGCCGCCCTGGTTAGGTATCGAACCCACAACGCAGCGATTGTAAGTAAGATGAAGCAGCGAACTAAGCGCCTTCTCACCAGAGCCACTTATGCTCATACAATACCTTTACCTAATATCGATTAACTTCGGCAAGCTGTATGCAAAACGCTATAATGTATATACACTAAGGCATTCAATCCCGAAGTGTTTTTGAAAATCCCGGGATTTCGGGATTTGAAATTGCAATCCCGATATTTCTTCGGGATTTTCCAATTAAATACAATAATTAAAATAAAATTAAAGAAAAAATTGTTGCAACAATACTTTAAGTTTCATTTCATTTTGATTCGACAAAGAAATAATATTTATTAAATATAGCATACAATACCTTTACCTAATATCGATTAACTTCGACAAGCTGTATGCAAACGCTTTAATGTATATACTCTAAGGCATTAAATCCCGAAGCGTTTTTGAAAATCCCGGGATTTCGGGATTTGAAATTACAATCCCGGGATCCCGAGATTTCTTCGGGATTTTCCAATTAAATACAATAATTAATATAAAATTAAAGAAAAAATTGTTGCAACAATACTTTAAGTTTCATTTCATTTTGATTCGACAAAGAAATAATATTTATTAAATATAGCATTAAACAAAACAAATAATATTTAAAATAAATAATTCGAACAAAAAGTAATTCTTTTTAAATTACATTGATCGAACAAATCATTTTTTTTTGCCACCTGAATCTGAATATAATCATGAAATTCTGCCAGCTCCATTTCATGCTACACACGAAAAAGTTACTTTCAGTAGTTTTAGTATTATAGTTGTTTAAAACATATATATTTAAAAAAAAAAAAATATTGTTTATTCAGATCGATAAAAATTGATTGTTAATCGTTATTGACAAAAATTTTGTCAAAAGCACTAAATCTGCAAAATGGGTTTTTTTAATTTACCAATTAGATTGGATTATGGTTAATGCACGGCTGTATTTTTGTAGAAAACCGTCAAAAATATCTTAAACAATGCATAAAAAAGCCTTTTTTGAATCCCGTGGATCCCGGGATTTCGGGACTCGGGATCCCGGGATTGAATGCCTTAATATACACACACAAAAAATTATTTCACATATAAAGAAAAATATCTTCGACCTAAAGCTGCCACCATTAAGAAAATAACACTGCCACAAGACTACCGTTGCCACCTAACACTATTTCCACCTATTACGGTGGTGTATTTGATTTTCATATTACACTTTCCTATACACTGCATATATTCCTAGTACAACATTAAGGTCCGCACACATCAACGCGAAGTACAGCAGCCGCAGCGAAACTTACTCAAAAATGTTTCTTGCAAATGCGAAAATATATTTGTTTAAGGTGAGAAAATTCATAAAAACAAATAAAAATGTGAATCATTAATGAATTAAAATTCCCGAAACAAAATACTACAAAATACTTAGAAGTCACTAAGGCATTCAATCCCGGGATCCCGAATCCCGAAATCCCGGGATCCCGGACGTTTTCTCAATCCCGGAAACCCGGGATTTTCAGTCCGGGGTCCCGGGATTCAAAAAAGGCTTTTTGATTCAAAAAAGGCAATGCATAAATTGTTTAAGATATTTTTGACGGTTTTCTACAAAATAAAGCCGTGCATTAACATCCAATCTAATTGGTAAATTTAAAAAACCCATTTTGCAGATTTAGTGCTACACACACACAAAAATTGACAAAATTTTTGTCAATAACGATTAACAATCAATTTTTATCGATCTGAATAAACATTTTTTTGAATTTAAACAATATTTTTTTTTTATAAAATATATATGTTTTAAACAACAATTCGTGTATCCGTTCCAGCTATAATACTAAAACTACTGAAAGTAACTTTTTCGTGTGTAGCATGAAATGGAGCTGGCAGAATTTCATGATTATATTTAGATTCAGGTGGCAAAAAAAAAATAATTTGTTCGATCAATGTAATTTAAAAAGAATTACTTTTTGTTCGAATTATTTATTTTAAATATTATTTGTTTTGTTTAATGCTATATTTAATAAATATTATTTCTTTGTCGAATCAAAATGAAATGAAACTTAAAGTATTGTTGCAACAATTTTTTCTTTAATTTTATATTAATTATTGTATTTAATTGGAAAATCCCGAAGAAATCTCGGGATCCCGGGATTGTAATTTCAAATCCCGAAATCCTGGGATTTTCAAAAACACTTCGGGATTGAATGCCTTAGAAGTCACTCAAGAAATTGTAAAAGGGGAAATCAAAACTTAAAAAAATTTATTTCTCGGAAAGCAGATTCTTGCTACAATAAAAGATTCAGATTCGATTTTAGTACGTCAAAATACATAATACGAAAATAAAAATCGAAAAAATCCAATGAATAAAGCGCTTTGCAATAAAAATAATCGACAATCGGAAATAATGTTTAGCCGTAACAGGTGAAAACATTGTTAGGTGGCAACGCTAGCCTTTTGGTAGTATTATTTCCTTAAAGGTGGCAATGGTAAATCAAAGCTATATTTTTGTGTGTATATACACATTCACCATACAGCTTGATGAACTATATCGCCATTAGCTCAATTTATTTTATAGCTGGCTGTGGTCTGTTGGTTAGAGCTTCGGCCTATGACTGCGGCAGTCATAGGTTCAAGCCCGCCACCGGTCGTATTTTTTTTTGAATCCATTGCTTGATATTCTTTTTTAATGTAACAGTTCAACTTTACACAATTACGTCATCAAACAAAATTTCTATATGTTCTTTACAAAAGTTAATAAAAAATTACATATTTCACAAATTTCGATAAAAAAAAATTACATTTAAATTTTAAAAACATAGAAAATATTTTTGCATTTAAATTATATTTAGTAAACATTTAATTTTTTCAAATTAGTGTGTTTTTTTCCCGTATGGCACGGACAAATTTACTACTAATAAATAACAAACAAAATCTACTGCGGTGAAATCACTGCCTGTGTGAGGCACTTTGCGTTTTCGAAGCTAGATTTTTTAAATATCGAAATCGATCTGAAATTATATAGCGAATATCGCCTCTGTGTGAGCAGGCCTTTGTGGGGTAGAAAATTGTATGGGCGGTGCCAGGCCCTTGTCCAACTATTCCCATATTCGAAACATAGCAGGGAAAACATACTATATAACTCCATTCCATATTTCATTAAAATATATTCAATACTTAGCTGTTATTTAAGTTACGTGTTGTAATGGCGGTGCCATGCCCCTCGTCCAATTATATCCATATTTGGCATAAAGCTTGGAAAAGTAATTATGCAACTCCGTTACATACCCGGCGTTGCACGGGTTGTATAAAATTTTAAAATAGATATATATAGGAATTTGCGACAACTTCAATGGACGCTGTAGTTGATGGTTAATTCCCCCCGTGAAACTTGGTGGCAGTTGTAATCCCACCCGGTATGATTCACCCAAAAAACGACCAAGGAAGCACTTGGTGGCAGCTGTACTCCCACCCGTCATGGTTCACCCAAAAAATAGCCAATGACTCGCTTGGTGTCAGCTGTAATCCCACCCGGTATGATTCATACAAAAAATGTCCAAGGACGCGCTTGGTGGCTGCTGTAATCCCCCCCCCCCCGCCATGGTTCATCCAAAAAATGTCCAAGGACGCGCTCAATGGCATGGACCACTCAATATTCGATGGTTACTAAGTTACATTTTAATTATATTTTTTGTAGTATGGGAGGTGCCCCGCCCCGTTGTCCAAATCCAACCTCTTATGTCCTATTGCAAATTCCAGTACTTACACAATTTTACCTTATAATTTCAATAAAACCATTAAAGCCGTTTAACCGTAAAATGGGTAGAAAATTGTATGGGCGGTGCCAAGCCCCTTGTCCAATTATTCCCATATTCGACAAAGGGAAAGTTATTATACAGCTCCATGACGAATTTCATTAAAATATATTCAATACTTGCTTACTTAGCTGTTATTTAAATTAGGTGTTGTATGGGCGGTGCCACGGCCCTTGTCCAATTATGTGCACATATTTATTATAAAGCTTGGGAAAGTTATTATACAGCTCCGTTTTAAATTTCGTGTGTATATATTCAATATTCAATTCAAATTCAGTTCAAACTAAATTATCTTTTAGGCATATTTGTTGTATGGCCCCTTTGTCCAATCTCATATACCCTATGGTATATGTCGATACCTATAGAATGTATCCTGAAAGTTTCAAGAGAATCGGTACAGGGGTATAGCTGTGATTGAGGGACAAACAGACAGACAGACAGACACACAATCAGTATATGTTTATATAGGGATGTAGTGATGTAGGGATTAAGTTATTTTCGTAACAAATAATGTAATGATTGTAATAACCATGTAACATATATGTATGTTTGTGACTTGTACTGAATACTCTCCTGCTGGTCAGGTAGTATAAGACATTCAGTGGGAGCTTGTAGACCCTTTTTTCCCACTTATATCTTTAATTTATTTGATTTAATTTAAGTTATATATATATGTGCCGTTATCTATATTGTTGAATCTACTGTGACCAATGGTTTTAATGTTAAGATTATTGTATCTTGTACTTGGGATGACTTAATAAATAAATAAATAGAATGTAAACTCATCACGCTACACTAGAAACTATTTAGAAATTTTATTTTTTCTTTTACATTTTTTCTATTTTAACATAATTTTTTTTGTAAACAAAATTGTAAATTTCTGAATTGTTGCCTTACGGGCAGGGACGGGTCCCAGAAATATCACCTTTATATGAAAGCAACCAGTGACTGTAACGTTGCGTTATCATAGAAGGGGGTATTTTGCCACCATATAGGCATTTGGAGACTGTCCCAGGAACTTAATAAGGGAACTTAATAAAGGGCAATTGCCACAAATTAGACACGGACTGTACCTTGGGTCAATTGCCATAATTGCACCTTATTTGAATGCATTCAATTGTTGTGTTTTGGTTACAATCGCAATCTTGTCGAGACTTGTTGCTTATTTTTTTGTTTGGTTGCCATTTGCAACAAAATCACGACTATGACCGAATTCTACGAGTTACTAAGGCATTCAATCCCGAAGTCTTTTTTAAAATCCCGGGATTTCGGGATTTGAAATCACCATCCCGGGATCCCGGAATTTGTTCGGAATTTTCGGGATTTTCCAATTAAATGTAATAGTTAATATAAAATTAAAGAAAAAATTGTTGCAACAATATTTTAAGTTTAATTCGACAAAGAAAACATATTTAATAAATATTACATTAAACAAAACAAATAGTATTTAAATAAATATAGTCAAACAAAAAGTAATTCTTTTTAAATTAGATTGATCGAACAAATTATTTTTTTGCCACGCTGAATCCGAATATAATTATAAAATTTTGCCAGCTCCATTTCATGCTAAACACGAAAAACTTACTTTCAGTAGTTTTAGTCCGGGAACGGAAACACCAATTGTTGTTTAAAACTATTAAAATTGGTGTCCATTCAAAAGTAAAACAAACACAAAACCATTTATCCGATTCGTAAAGTTTTCAATATACGGTCAACAAAATAATTTAAACTTATATCTTTTTTGAAAAAAAGAAATTGGTTAAATTGAAAAAATGTTATTCAGATCGATAAAAATTGTTTGTTAACCGTTATTGAAAAAAATCTTGTAAAGTTTTGTAGCACTAAATCTACAAAAGTGGGTTTTTTAAATTTACCAATTAGATTGAAAGTAAATGCACGAAAGTATTTTTGTGGAAAAACGTCAAAAATATCTTAAGCAATGCATAAAAAAATGCATTTTTGAATCCCGGGATTCCGGACTCAAAATCCCGGGCAATTGAAACCAAATTTCCCGTAGGGTATATACGCTACGAGGAAATAAACCGGTCCGGGACAGTCGCGTGACAGGTACCCGAGAGACTATATTGTGGGTCAATTGACATAATTTCACCTTATTTGAATGCATTCATTGAAAATCCATTTCAAAACATTTCCGATCGAAAAATGTAATAGAAAAATTGGAAAATTATTACTTTTTTGTCTTTGATGGGAGCCCACCCTAGTTTTTATCCGATTTGGCTGATTCTCGAACTTGCTTTTGCTTTTGAAGTGAAAAACATGTTCCCAAAGTTTTAATTCGATATCTCCAAAACTGCGACCGCTGTCGTGCGGACGGACATCGCCAAATCGACTCAAGAGGTGATGCTGATCAAGAATATACTTTTCCATACCGGACACGCCTACTTATGGGCGATACAAACGTTGTCAAAGTTAGTATACCCTGCCACAGTATGTGTGGGGTTATAACAATTGAGTAAGTTTCAGCCGGGCAAAGCCGACTTATATATATCCTACACCTACTGGGCCATATTGGTTCCGCCACCTTGAATTTTGGAATTCCAGCATCAAATACGAAATCAGCGACCCCAAAAACCCCCATTTACAAAATTTCATACTGTTTTGATGAAATCTTAAAATTTCGGCAGCCATTTTGAATTTAAAATTCCAACAGTAAACTCGAAATCAGCGACCCAAAAACCCCTAGATACCAAGTTTGGAACTATTTAAGCGGAATATAAGTGAAAACACGATTTTCATTTATATGGGAGGTAGGCGTGGCAGCCGACCCATTTCTGTCCTCCCATTTTCAACACCAACTCCTTCTAGATAAATCCAAAATTTGGGATCTCTAGCTTTCTTCGAAAAAAATCGACAGAAATCGTTGAGCTCGGGTCGAACCGGCACAGTTTGCAGATTATTGTGCATGACTCTGTACAAGTCCTCTTTTCACCGGTCCCAGAACCGATCTATTGGGGTAATTGATTCCAAATTTCCCGTAGGGTACATATTTAGTTTTTTAAGGAAAAAGTTATCACGTGCCACATCGGATTATCCCATATAAACTGTATAAGGAAAATGTGATTTTCCGAAATTTGGAGTAAAGCATAAACCCAAGGACGTACTTTGTGGCAGCTGTAATCCTATGCCACGCAATTGGAGGCATGATTCACTCAATATTCGATAGTTACTAAGTTACATTTTAATCATATTTTGTGTTCTTTGGGCGGTGCCACGCCCCGTTGTGCAAACCCAATCTCCCATTGCAAATTCCATAACTTGAGCAATTTTACATAAAAGTTTCAAGAAAATCATCGACATAATCTAAAATAGCATTTAAAGAATTAAATCACACAAATTATAATAAATTATACTTAGGATTACAATTAGATGAAAGGTTAAAAAATGCATTATTAATCAATAGTGGAACATAATGCATATCACATTTTGAAAATAGAAAATCGCATCCCGAGATTTTAAATTTGATATTATTACTTACAAAAACTACATCTAAAATGGTATTGAACATATTTACAATGAAATTAACTTAACACTTAACAAGATCAATACTAGGTTATGCTATGTTAAGTTAGACTGGCTGGCCGAAGCCACGCATAGACCTAAAAGGTCCCTAGAGATACCAGAAAGGAGTCTTTATTGTTTCAGCAAAAGTATACATCATTTAACATGCAAGCGTTGTTTGCAAATCTTATAAGAGAATTCACACTAAGAACGGCGACTTCTTCTAGTCCCCCAAATGTTGAAGCTCCTAAGTACTTCAAACGAGTTCCCGAGAGAGTGGGACAAAAGCAGATGAGATGTTCCAGAGTCTCCCTTTCTTCTTCTAGACATTTCCTGCATTCATTACTGTCAGTCTGTTTTAGCTTAAACGCATGAGCTGCCACCATACAGTGACCAGTTAGAACACTAATGCTCTGCAGTTCTTTCGATCGAACGATATAACATTTTTCGGTCCCCCCCATTGTATGGTTTGCACATGATTTTGGCAATTCTGCAGGTAGTTAAATTTGTAAACCTTGCATTCGCCCTTCTCCACATGCTTTCTTCCAGATATCTCTTGATTTCCTGCAGAGGCTTCAGTACTTCGCAGATTTGATCCTCTGGCAGACAAGTTCCATTAAGATCAATACTAAAAGGCAATCAATTTCAAATGTAGGTATTATTAACCTTACTTAATGTCTATATTATCAGATGAAACAAAAGACCAGACTATTTTATTTAAAGTAAAGTCACCAGGACGAAAAAATTATTACCGACCAGTTTATTCGTTGACAAATGCATGATTTTATCGACATTTTTTTTTTAACTTAACATTTGATTTATTGGATCTTTCTAAATACTTAGAACTAACAATAATTTTAAACGATGCAATTTAACAATTTAATTAGGTTAGGTTAGGTTAAGGTGGCTATCGGCACGCCGATACACTTAGATCCAGCGGTATCCATTGTGATACCGCAGGATCCATATTCCCCTATGCCCCAAACCATTTGGAGTTCAAGATGAACCTATGAAGGCCTGATACACTAGCCGTAGAGAGATCATCTAGACTGTCCAGGAAGAATAACTCCAACTGGGTCCTTCTTGCTCGAGACAGTGCCGGGCAAGAGCAGAGAAGATGCATCACAGTCTCCTCTTCCTCCTCATCCATACAACTCCTACAGAAGTCATTAGCGAAGACCCCAAGCCTTACCGCATGGCGTCCAATCAAACAGTGACCAGTAATCACACCTACCACCTTTGAGATTCTGGCCCTAGGCAGTGCGATGAGTCTCTCAGAACGCTTCAGATCCAGCACCGGCCAGATCTGTCTTGTTGTGTTACAAGTGGCTCCAGAGGCCCATCTATTGTTATTCTTGGCGTTAGAAGCAAGACGAAGCAGTAGCTTGCACGTGCTGAGCGGGATACCTAGCTTCACCTTATCTGGTAGGAGCGGTATTGTGGTGCCCTGCCTTGCGAGTTCATCAGCTTTTGCAGTTCCCTGGAATGTCCCTATGTCCCAGCACCCAGACGAGGTGGATGTTAAACTGCTTAGCCATCTCGTTAATAGACGTGCGACAGTCAGAGGCTACCTTTGATGTTAGGAGGACGGATTCCAAGGATTTGATTGCGGCCTGACTGTCTGTGAAAATCGTAATATCCTGAGCAGATATCACGTTCCGCCGCAGCCAGTTCATAACTTTTTTTATAGCCATCACCTCTGCTTGGAATACACTGAATGGTCGGGAAGGCGAAATGAGAGACCTACATTAAGTTCGTCAGAGAAGACTCTTCCACCAACTTTGTTGTCGAGCTTGGAGCCGTCCGTATAAAAGTGAATTTGATCGCTGTTCCGTGGCCACTACTCCTCCCAGTCGGACCGGGACGGAATAGTGGTACGGAAGTCTCTTGTGAAGGAGATTTCGGGAAGAATGTAGTCGGTTGTCCCAGGAATGGATTTATTACCAACTAGAATTGAGGAGTTCCCCTTAGTAGAGTAGCCCCATTGATTTGTGGATCTAAGCTTGACCGCCGCCATCGCAGCCATTTGTTTGGCAAGAATATCTAAGGGTATCAGATGTAATAAAATATCTAATGCGTCTGAGGGAATGGATCTCAACGCCCCACTGATAGATATGGAGGCCATACGCTGGACTTTCGTCAATAACTTTCGATATATGACTTTGTCCAAAGCTGGCCACCATACAAGAATTCCATATAGTAAGATAGGCCTGACAATAGCCGTATAGAGCCAGTGAACTACCCGAGGTGACGTACCCCACGTTTTCCCAATAGCTTTCTTGCATGAGTAGAGGGCAACTGTGGCCTTCGTAGCTCGTCCGATAATGTTAGGTTTCCAGCTAAGTTTCCTATCCAAAATTAGACCTAAGTATTTGGCTTGATCTAGAAAAACTAACTGTGTACCATTCAGAGAGGGAGGGTCTATCGGCGGAACTTTGTATTTCCTAGAGAAGAGAACCAATTTGGTCTTACGGGGATTGACCCCCAGACCGCAGTCAGAGGTCAAGTTGAGAGCTTTGAGAGAGCATGTTGTAACAAATCTCTCAGGGTTGCCAGGAACTTACCTCGCACAGCAATCGCAACATCATCCGCATAAGCTACCGTGCACCCCTCCAGTTCCAGTATTAGTAGTAGTTCATTAACCGCTACATTCCATAGAAGAGGCTAGAGGACACCACCCTGAGGTGTGCCTATACTGACAAATCTCCTTGCTTCCGCATCACGCAGCTTTGCATTGACAATCCTGCTCGTGAGTAGCTGAAATATCAATTCTCTGAGTGAAGCATCGACACCTAGATTTGTTAGTGCGCTGGTGATAGCTAGGGGAGTGACATTGTTGAAAGCTCCTTCTATGTCGAGGAAAGCTACCATAGTGTATTCCTTATTAACCCATTCACGACGAGTGTTACCATATGGTAACGCTGATAGCGTTCCACGGTATATTCAATTAAAAAAATATTTCAACAAATATCACTAATCTGTTTTTTGATTTAAATAAAGCATGCTTAGATCTTTCTTTTGATATATAATTCTAAGCAATCGCTCGTCAGTAGCGATCGTGGCGGATAATTGAAAAGTAGTGTTTTTGAAAAGTGGGCAAAAACAGCAAAAAGTCACGACCTTTCCAGTAAGAATATTTTTCATTGCCATAGAAAGTTATATATTTTAAATATTTTTTTTTTGGCATTTGGGTAGAATATCAAAGTATTAGAAAACGTATAAAATAAAATTATTTATAACTTCTGTGTTACCTTTTTATCATTTTGAATTTTGCTGTTACCATATGGGCACGCTCGTCACAACCCTAGCAAATTTAAATTTTCCTACTGAAAATGTTTGTATGAGCTTTTTTTATGTAAAATTAAATAAATTTTATTTGTATATTGATTTGAAAGTGTGTTTGTGTACTTAATATAATTACAAAAAATTTTTTTTTTTAATATTCAGATTTAAAATAATTTTTTGTACGTGTTTATATCCATATTTGCGTACATATTCGAGTATTTTTTGTAAAATGAAGTACATTTTTTCTATATATTGGTTTGAAATATATTTCTTTTAGCTTTTTTCATATAAAGTTAAAAATATTTTATCTATAAATTCTACTTGGTGTACTTATGAAAAATTAGCAGCACCTCTTAAGTTGATTTAGCCATATCCGTATGTCTGTATTTTGATTGGTATGGGCTATTGAAGGAGCTAAATGAAAGCTAGGCTGTCCAAACATTGAATTTATCCTTTGGAAATCCTAGAAGGAGTTATTATTGCAAATGGGCGAAATCGATCAGCTGCCACGACTACCTTCCATACAAGTGAAAGTCGAGTTTTGTAACAAATGTTACCCAACTTCACGGGAATTGTGGTAGGAAAATTCTCCGTAAGATATATTGTCCGCTTTGCGTCGATGGTGAGTGCCGCAAAAGCTATATGAGCAATACCCCGATCATGACATGACATCATGACGCATACAAAATCCACGTCTAAGATGGCTAGGTCATGCCGGGCTGATGAATGTAAAAAAGTACTACTAAATGGAGCACATGTGAGTACCGTCGGTGGAATGAGCAAAAGATGGCGACCAGGTCTCAGATGGAAGGGTGTATGGTATATATAGGCTTACTTCGACCGGTTGAAACTTACTCAATTGTTTTTTAACAAATTTACATTACGATGAAGACATTTAGGCGAGCATAATTTTATTCGGCTGGACAAGATGATTAGGAGGAAGATGAAGGAGGTACTTCCTATGGTCTTCATCCTACACCTCTTTTACAGCCATGTACATTGTGTATGTCAAATGATGACGAGGACCTTTCCAATTTCAGTTCATATGGAGATATTTCTTATGTTATTGAAAACCTAAGCAGTATTTTGGTGTAGGTGGAGATACATATTATATGCAGTGGACGACAGATAATTAGGCCAGCCTTTTCTAGTAATTTTGAACGACTACCAAAATTTTAAGAATATCAACTTGAATACTATTGAAAAGGTCTATTGGACCCCATTCTATGATGACTACCAGCACACTTATCAAGAAAATCCTAGTTGAAAACTGACCTACTTTTCTAACTTTTTTCCTAGGGGCTATAAAATTTTTTTTTTGATACAAAAATGTGCGTTTTTTAAAAACAAACTACTTTGCTGAAGAAACTTTTGTGATCAAAAATGCTCCTGAATTTATAGAATTTTTTTTAACAAAATATTTTTTTTAAAAACTTTTAGATTTAAAAAAATTGGTCGATAAAAATTTTTTTTACAAATTAAATCTTAAAACATTGCTAAACTTTCAAGAATTTAAAATTAAAGTAGTTATAAACAATAATATCTTAAATTAGGTAATTTTGCTAGGGTTGTGACGAGCGTTACCATATGGTAACGGCCAGGGCTGGGCAAACGGTAAGCGGTCCAAAAAAAAAAAGTTAGAAATTCGTTTCTTAGGCCATTTCTAGGAATTCCTGAAAAAATCTTGAAAAAATTCCGAAAATTTCGCTCTCGTCATTAATGGGTTAAAAAGAGATTGTTCAATGGTGCCTACTAAGGAATGTAAAGCTGTTTCCACAGACTTCCCTTTGAAGTAAGCATGTTGCGAAGCCGACAGAAGTTTGCTGTCTCTACTACGACGAAGATGAGTGTCGATGAGTCTCTCTAAAGTTTTCCGAAGAAACGACGACAGGCTAATTGGTCGGAGGTCCTTAGGACCAGTATGAGATATTTTACCCGCCTTCGGGATGAAAATAACCTTTACCTCCTGCCATTTCAAAGGAATGTAGGAGAGTTCAATGCAGCCACAATGGATCATCTTAAGCCAGGGCATGATGATCTCCAAGGCATTTTGCATTTCCGCAGGAATAACCCCATCCGGGCCTGGCGATTTGAAGGGCTTGAGGCTATAAATTGCCCAATTTATTTTGGTTTCAGATATTAATTCACTAGAGATACCCGATATACGGGTATCAGGAATGCTCCTCAGATCTGATCTAGAGCATCCTGGGAAGTGAGTGTCTAACAATAAGTCGAGAGATTCCTCACTAGAGCTAGCCCAGTCACAAGCAGCTCTTGACTTCTTTGCCTTGTTGAAGAGGTTCGTACACTCACTCCTAAGAGCTTTGACATCCTCAGACACCCATGGTGGTACCAGGGGCAAGAGAGGGAGGTAGCATTTCAGCCACTATTAAGTTATATGTTTCCCAGTCCGTTCTTCTAAGATTCCTAAAAGGTGTTTGGACTGATGGAAGGTCGTTTAAACCGAATTGCAGATATCGATGATCAGAAAAGGAGTGCTCGTTGGACACCTTCCAATCCGTAACCCTATCAAGCAGGAAGTCAAAGACAAAGGTTATGTCCAAAACCTCCTGCCTATTGGAAAAGGTTGCTTCGTTACCCTTATTACAGATGAGTAGGTTAGTGCATATAATGTAACTTAATGTTATAATGTAATGTTAACTTAACACTTAACAAGATCAATACTAGGTTATGCTATGTTAAGTTAGACTGGCTGGCCGAAGCCACGCATAGACCTAAAAGGTCCCTAGAGATACCAGAAAGGAGTCTTTATTGTTTCAGCAAAAGTATACATCATTTAACATGCAAGCGTTGTTTGCAAATCTTATAAGAGAATTCACACTAAGAACGGCGACTTCTTCTAGTCCCCCAAATGTTGAAGCTCCTAAGTACTTCAAACGAGTTCCCGAGAGAGTGGGACAAAAGCAGATGAGATGTTCCAGAGTCTCCCTTTCTTCTTCTAGACATTTCCTGCATTCATTACTGTCAGTCTGTTTTAGCTTAAACGCATGAGCTGCCACCATACAGTGACCAGTTAGAACACTAATGCTCTGCAGTTCTTTCGATCGAACGATATAACATTTTTCGGTCCCCCCCATTGTATGGTTTGCACATGATTTTGGCAATTCTGCAGGTAGTTAAATTTGTAAACCTTGCATTCGCCCTTCTCCACATGCTTTCTTCCAGATATCTCTTGATTTCCTGCAGAGGCTTCAGTACTTCGCAGATTTGATCCTCTGGCAGACAAGTTCCATTAAGATCAATACTAAAAGGCAATCAATTTCAAATGTAGGTATTATTAACCTTACTTAATGTCTATATTATCAGATGAAACAAAAGACCAGACTATTTTATTTAAAGTAAAGTCACCAGGACGAAAAAATTATTACCGACCAGTTTATTCGTTGACAAATGCATGATTTTATCGACATTTTTTTTTTAACTTAACATTTGATTTATTGGATCTTTCTAAATACTTAGAACTAACAATAATTTTAAACGATGCAATTTAACAATTTAATTAGGTTAGGTTAGGTTAAGGTGGCTATCGGCACGCCGATACACTTAGATCCAGCGGTATCCATTGTGATACCGCAGGATCCATATTCCCCTATGCCCCAAACCATTTGGAGTTCAAGATGAACCTATGAAGGCCTGATACACTAGCCGTAGAGAGATCATCTAGACTGTCCAGGAAGAATAACTCCAACTGGGTCCTTCTTGCTCGAGACAGTGCCGGGCAAGAGCAGAGAAGATGCATCACAGTCTCCTCTTCCTCCTCATCCATACAACTCCTACAGAAGTCATTAGCGAAGACCCCAAGCCTTACCGCATGGCGTCCAATCAAACAGTGACCAGTAATCACACCTACCACCTTTGAGATTCTGGCCCTAGGCAGTGCGATGAGTCTCTCAGAACGCTTCAGATCCAGCACCGGCCAGATCTGTCTTGTTGTGTTACAAGTGGCTCCA
The DNA here is from genome assembly GCA_951394025.1 of Heteromyza rotundicornis. Taxonomy (NCBI): domain Eukaryota; kingdom Metazoa; phylum Arthropoda; class Insecta; order Diptera; family Heleomyzidae; genus Heteromyza; species Heteromyza rotundicornis. The sequence continues at coordinate 11,767,922 of OX596014.1, read as the reverse complement.
GAGGCCCATCTATTGTTATTCTTGGCGTTAGAAGCAAGACGAAGCAGTAGCTTGCACGTGCTGAGCGGGATACCTAGCTTCACCTTATCTGGTAGGAGCGGTATTGTGGTGCCCTGCCTTGCGAGTTCATCAGCTTTTGCAGTTCCCTGGAATGTCCCTATGTCCCAGCACCCAGACGAGGTGGATGTTAAACTGCTTAGCCATCTCGTTAATAGACGTGCGACAGTCAGAGGCTACCTTTGATGTTAGGAGGACGGATTCCAAGGATTTGATTGCGGCCTGACTGTCTGTGAAAATCGTAATATCCTGAGCAGATATCACGTTCCGCCGCAGCCAGTTCATAACTTTTTTTATAGCCATCACCTCTGCTTGGAATACACTGAATGGTCGGGAAGGCGAAATGAGAGACCTACATTAAGTTCGTCAGAGAAGACTCTTCCACCAACTTTGTTGTCGAGCTTGGAGCCGTCCGTATAAAAGTGAATTTGATCGCTGTTCCGTGGCCACTACTCCTCCCAGTCGGACCGGGACGGAATAGTGGTACGGAAGTCTCTTGTGAAGGAGATTTCGGGAAGAATGTAGTCGGTTGTCCCAGGAATGGATTTATTACCAACTAGAATTGAGGAGTTCCCCTTAGTAGAGTAGCCCCATTGATTTGTGGATCTAAGCTTGACCGCCGCCATCGCAGCCATTTGTTTGGCAAGAATATCTAAGGGTATCAGATGTAATAAAATATCTAATGCGTCTGAGGGAATGGATCTCAACGCCCCACTGATAGATATGGAGGCCATACGCTGGACTTTCGTCAATAACTTTCGATATATGACTTTGTCCAAAGCTGGCCACCATACAAGAATTCCATATAGTAAGATAGGCCTGACAATAGCCGTATAGAGCCAGTGAACTACCCGAGGTGACGTACCCCACGTTTTCCCAATAGCTTTCTTGCATGAGTAGAGGGCAACTGTGGCCTTCGTAGCTCGTCCGATAATGTTAGGTTTCCAGCTAAGTTTCCTATCCAAAATTAGACCTAAGTATTTGGCTTGATCTAGAAAAACTAACTGTGTACCATTCAGAGAGGGAGGGTCTATCGGCGGAACTTTGTATTTCCTAGAGAAGAGAACCAATTTGGTCTTACGGGGATTGACCCCCAGACCGCAGTCAGAGGTTCAAGTTGAGAGCTTTGAGAGAGCATGTTGTAACAAATCTCTCAGGGTTGCCAGGAACTTACCTCGCACAGCAATCGCAACATCATCCGCATAAGCTACCGTGCACCCCTCCAGTTCCAGTATTAGTAGTAGTTCATTAACCGCTACATTCCATAGAAGAGGCTAGAGGACACCACCCTGAGGTGTGCCTATACTGACAAATCTCCTTGCTTCCGCATCACGCAGCTTTGCATTGACAATCCTGCTCGTGAGTAGCTGAAATATCAATTCTCTGAGTGAAGCATCGACACCTAGATTTGTTAGTGCGCTGGTGATAGCTAGGGGAGTGACATTGTTGAAAGCTCCTTCTATGTCGAGGAAAGCTACCATAGTGTATTCCTTATTAACCCATTCACGACGAGTGTTACCATATGGTAACGCTGATAGCGTTCCACGGTATATTCAATTAAAAAAATATTTCAACAAATATCACTAATCTGTTTTTTGATTTAAATAAAGCATGCTTAGATCTTTCTTTTGATATATAATTCTAAGCAATCGCTCGTCAGTAGCGATCGTGGCGGATAATTGAAAAGTAGTGTTTTTGAAAAGTGGGCAAAAACAGCAAAAAGTCACGACCTTTCCAGTAAGAATATTTTTCATTGCCATAGAAAGTTATATATTTTAAATATTTTTTTTTTGGCATTTGGGTAGAATATCAAAGTATTAGAAAACGTATAAAATAAAATTATTTATAACTTCTGTGTTACCTTTTTATCATTTTGAATTTTGCTGTTACCATATGGGCACGCTCGTCACAACCCTAGCAAATTTAAATTTTCCTACTGAAAATGTTTGTATGAGCTTTTTTTATGTAAAATTAAATAAATTTTATTTGTATATTGATTTGAAAGTGTGTTTGTGTACTTAATATAATTACAAAAAATTTTTTTTTTTAATATTCAGATTTAAAATAATTTTTTGTACGTGTTTATATCCATATTTGCGTACATATTCGAGTATTTTTTGTAAAATGAAGTACATTTTTTCTATATATTGGTTTGAAATATATTTCTTTTAGCTTTTTTCATATAAAGTTAAAAATATTTTATCTATAAATTCTACTTGGTGTACTTATGAAAAATTAGCAGCACCTCTTAAGTTGATTTAGCCATATCCGTATGTCTGTATTTTGATTGGTATGGGCTATTGAAGGAGCTAAATGAAAGCTAGGCTGTCCAAACATTGAATTTATCCTTTGGAAATCCTAGAAGGAGTTATTATTGCAAATGGGCGAAATCGATCAGCTGCCACGACTACCTTCCATACAAGTGAAAGTCGAGTTTTGTAACAAATGTTACCCAACTTCACGGGAATTGTGGTAGGAAAATTCTCCGTAAGATATATTGTCCGCTTTGCGTCGATGGTGAGTGCCGCAAAAGCTATATGAGCAATACCCCGATCATGACATGACATCATGACGCATACAAAATCCACGTCTAAGATGGCTAGGTCATGCCGGGCTGATGAATGTAAAAAAGTACTACTAAATGGAGCACATGTGAGTACCGTCGGTGGAATGAGCAAAAGATGGCGACCAGGTCTCAGATGGAAGGGTGTATGGTATATATAGGCTTACTTCGACCGGTTGAAACTTACTCAATTGTTTTTTAACAAATTTACATTACGATGAAGACATTTAGGCGAGCATAATTTTATTCGGCTGGACAAGATGATTAGGAGGAAGATGAAGGAGGTACTTCCTATGGTCTTCATCCTACACCTCTTTTACAGCCATGTAAATTGTGTATGTCAAATGATGACGAGGACCTTTCCAATTTCAGTTCATATGGAGATATTTCTTATGTTATTGAAAACCTAAGCAGTATTTTGGTGTAGGTGGAGATACATATTATATGCAGTGGACGACAGATAATTAGGCCAGCCTTTTCTAGTAATTTTGAACGACTACCAAAATTTTAAGAATATCAACTTGAATACTATTGAAAAGGTCTATTGGACCCCATTCTATGATGACTACCAGCACACTTATCAAGAAAATCCTAGTTGAAAACTGACCTACTTTTCTAACTTTTTTCCTGGGGGCTATAAAATTTTTTTTTTGATACAAAAATGTGCGTTTTTTAAAAACAAACTACTTTGCTGAAGAAACTTTTGTGATCAAAAATGCTCCTGAATTTATAGAATTTTTTTTAACAAAATATTTTTTTTAAAAACTTTTAGATTTAAAAAAATTGGTCGATAAAAATTTTTTTTACAAATTAAATCTTAAAACATTGCTAAACTTTCAAGAATTTAAAATTAAAGTAGTTATAAACAATAATATCTTAAATTAGGTAATTTTGCTAGGGTTGTGACGAGCGTTACCATATGGTAACGGCCAGGGCTGGGCAAACGGTAAGCGGTCCAAAAAAAAAAAGTTAGAAATTCGTTTCTTAGGCCATTTCTAGGAATTCCTGAAAAAATCTTGAAAAAATTCCGAAAATTTCGCTCTCGTCATTAATGGGTTAAAAAGAGATTGTTCAATGGTGCCTACTAAGGAATGTAAAGCTGTTTCCACAGACTTCCCTTTGAAGTAAGCATGTTGCGAAGCCGACAGAAGTTTGCTGTCTCTACTACGACGAAGATGAGTGTCGATGAGTCTCTCTAAAGTTTTCCGAAGAAACGACGACAGGCTAATTGGTCGGAGGTCCTTAGGACCAGTATGAGATATTTTACCCGCCTTCGGGATGAAAATAACCTTTACCTCCTGCCATTTCAAAGGAATGTAGGAGAGTTCAATGCAGCCACAATGGATCATCTTAAGCCAGGGCATGATGATCTCCAAGGCATTTTGCATTTCCGCAGGAATAACCCCATCCGGGCCTGGCGATTTGAAGGGCTTGAGGCTATAAATTGCCCAATTTATTTTGGTTTCAGATATTAATTCACTAGAGATACCCGATATACGGGTATCAGGAATGCTCCTCAGATCTGATCTAGAGCATCCTGGGAAGTGAGTGTCTAACAATAAGTCGAGAGATTCCTCACTAGAGCTAGCCCAGTCACAAGCAGCTCTTGACTTCTTTGCCTTGTTGAAGAGGTTCGTACACTCACTCCTAAGAGCTTTGACATCCTCAGACACCCATGGTGGTACCAGGGGCAAGAGAGGGAGGTAGCATTTCAGCCACTATTAAGTTATATGTTTCCCAGTCCGTTCTTCTAAGATTCCTAAAAGGTGTTTGGACTGATGGAAGGTCGTTTAAACCGAATTGCAGATATCGATGATCAGAAAAGGAGTGCTCGTTGGACACCTTCCAATCCGTAACCCTATCAAGCAGGAAGTCAAAGACAAAGGTTATGTCCAAAACCTCCTGCCTATTGGAAAAGGTTGCTTCGTTACCCTTATTACAGATGAGTAGGTTAGTGCATATAATGTAATCAAAAAGTGACTCACCCCTTTCGTTAATGTCCGTGCTACCCCAGACAGTGTGCTGTGCGTTGGCATCAAATCCCAGTATGAGCCCGCGCCTTAGTCTGCTCGCTTCATCGACCACCCTCCCCAGTAGGCCTGGAGGGAGAAGCCCTTGATGGTCATGGGCCAGATACGCCGAGGTGACAAATTAATTAACATTTAACAATTTAAACAAAGCTTGTTGCCCTAATCCATCGATTTGGACAACGTTATGTAGTACGCGATGGTTATGGCGGCATCAAGCTGATGTTGACATCGTAGGATGTTGACATCGACTGTATGCCGGCATAATAGGGAAGTCGGAAGCGACCAAATTTCCAGCTAGAATATTTGGATGCAATTTAAGCTTATCTGCATACTTTCTTGTTTAGGGATCTCTTCGGATACTTTTGGTATATGCAAATCCTGTGGATGAGTGCATTTTTTATGTATCATGGTGCTCCCACGATTTGTAGCTGAATTTTCGACTGCGTTCGTTGCAGATTCTCAACATTTGATGCTGTTCCCCAGAGTTCAATCCCATAGGCCCATATGGGTTTGATTACACTTTTGTATAAAAGGATTTTATATGTGGTGTTGAGTCTCGAATGCTTCGAGAGTAGCCAATTGAGTTCGAGTTTTTATACCCCCACACTCACTGTGGCAGGGTATACTCACTTTGTCACAACGTTTGTAACGCCCATAAGGAGGCGTGTCCGGTATGGAAAAGTATATATATTCTTGATCAGTATCACCTCCTGAGTCGATTTAGCGATGTCCGTCTGTCTGTCCGTCCGTCTGTCCGTCCGCACGATAGCGGTCGCAGTTTTGGAGATATCGACTTGAAACTTTGGGTACATGTTTTTCTCGTGAATACTGAGATCAAGTTCGAGAATCAGCAAAATCGGACAAAAACTGGGCGTGGCTCCCATACACCGAAAAAAAAGGTAAAATTTTTTTATTGTTGTATTCGATTGGAAATGTTTAGAAACGTATTTTTGACATGGTCCGAGGTTCCGAAGCCACATATATAAGGGTCTAAATGGGGTCTTGAGATCAATTTTTTTTTTTGTGGATTTAATTGGAAATTTTTAGAAATGGATTTTGAACATGGTCCGGGCTCCAAAACCTCCTATAATTGGCTCAAAATAGGGTATTGAGACCACATTTTTATATGTTCGAGGTACTTCTTCCTACTGTGTGGGGGTATTTCAACTTCGGTATAGCCGAAGATAGTCCACTCTCTAGTTTTTAGTTTGATTTGTGTAATTTTCGCCTCGATGTGTTTTTTCTCTAGGTGAGTCTGCGATCGAGATACATACCAAGATATTTAGTTTCGATACATTGTGGTATAACACTATCATTTATTTTAAGCGTGGGGCAAGCGTCTTTCCTTAGGGTGAAGGTTTAATGTGCGCTTTTAGATTCACTGACTTTAACTCTCCACTGTGATAACCAATGTGTTTAAATGATGATGCACGTGTTGTGATGCCATTTTGCGGTCTGAGTGTGAGCAGTAGGTGTCCGAGGACGCTGCCTTGTGGTACACCGGCAAGAATATCAAATCTACGAGAAACGAAACTAATATGTTTAAATGTTACAAATTTTCTGTGGGTAGTAGTTGTCAAGCAAAATGTGGATGCTTGCGGGTAATAGTTTATGTAGTTTAGATATCAATCCTCTATGCCATATCTTATCAAAAACTTGGGTGATGTCGAGGAATACTGCTGAGCAGTATTGCTTTTTCTCGAATGTTTTTTTGATCAATTCAACAATGCGATGAACCTGTTCAATCCTGCCGTGCTTTTCTCTAAATCCGAATTGGTGATTTGGTATTTCACCTTTAGCAATTTGTATTGTAGGTAACATCATTTTTATCAGAATTTTCTCAAAAAGTTTTGATAGGGCAGAGAGTAAGCTTATTGGGCGATATGAACTCACGTTTGCTTGGTATTTGTCCGGTTTAGGATCATCGTGACCTGCGACAGTTTCCAGTCAGTTGAGTAGTGACCTATTTTTAGTATAACATTGTCTATGTGCAGCAATTGATGGTAGCTCTTTCATCATCTTAGCCGTTATTAAATCATGACATGGAGCTTTTTTTTGGGTTCAACTTGGCAATATCATTAGGGTGGTCAATAAATTGCCGATATTGTCAATCCATTTATGTACTCATCAAGACAAATACTGGTGGCAAAAATCCTGCAGAACGTAGTGTTTGATTCTATCCCTAATTAGATTTACTGATCCGCCTCGTGCTTTTCCACCTGGGTGTTTGGTGTCATATAGCTTGTATCCGGGTATATTAAAAAAGTATTTTAGGGTCAAATGGGACTCTGAAATTAGCATTACATCTATACAGTATGAATTGAGAAATTGAATAAGTTCCAATTCATGTTGGCATAAGACGTTCGCGTTCCAGAAGTTTATTTTTATCGCATTCATGGCTTATTTTTTATAAGGGTCTGGATTAACAGGTTTTGATTGTGTATCATCTCCTGCATCATAGTTTAAATGCCGCATACCGGAAATATTATAACAGAACTAACATCACTTATCTCAGCATTAAAATTTACATCTTCTTCTAAGCGGCCGAACTATTACATTTGACGGCCACAACTCTTCATAAAATGAAACAGAGGCAAAAACTTTAAAATTGACGAATCTTAAATTTTCAAGCGGAGCATTATTTTTAACACGCTTAAAACCGACAAGATGTTGAGAGCCAATCTCAGAGTGTTTATCAATACTCGCAAGTATAGGAAGTGGTGTGGAAAAAAAAATGCTTCCTGCATATACAAAAAATTTGTGTATGTTAAAAGCTATTGCTATTTCTTTATTCACACCACCCGTTGTTTTCAGTAACACTAGTTACACAATCTCAACAACAACAGATTACTTATTGATTTTTTTTTCCTTCGACTATTCACATTCACCCAATTGTTTTGCGGTTGTACCAAATCGAATCGTAGTAAAATGAAGACTACGGGAAGACTTGAATTCACCAGTATTACACAAGGGCTACTGTAAAATATACTGTTGAGTAGCTGTAATTTTCAACTTTCAACTTTCTCAACAAAAAAGTATCCCTCGACCTCAACTCTATTCTTCAATATGTCCTAAACTTGTTTCCAAGCCCAATTCTCATCTTTTGAGTGTGTTACTCAAATGCATGGTGAAATTACACGGAATTCCACAATGACTCAAACCGAAAGCAATTTGGGAAATAGACTTGAAAGCAAAAAGCCAAAGACTTGCCACAGTGCTTGTTAGGAATATACCCTTCAACACTCCTAAGCAGGGTATAAAAGTTATAAATCGTCAAAATAATATATTTCAATGTTAGTTCTTTAATTTTTGTGGGGTAATTTTTCAAAATTTTCCAAATACAATATTCGGGAACTTTTAATATTTTTTGCGAGAATTTTTAGTGATGTTTTGTAACGTTTTGGATCTTTTCCCATTTAATTTTGAATTTGTTCTTTTACAGAGATGCTTTAATTGTGTGTTCGGTAAACTCAAGCACAAGCTTGTTTGCTGGTTTTGTGATATTCTCCGTAATCGGCTTTATGGCGCATGAACAACAACGGCCGGTAGCTGAAGTAGCAGCATCAGGTGTGCCTATTTTAAATATCATATTGAAGTGTGTGTGTGTGTGTGGATGTGTATCTGACTATCCTTGCGTTTTTTGTATATTTTTTATAGGTCCCGGGTTGGTATTGTTGGTGTACCCTTCGGCTGTGTTGCAATTACCAGGCTCACCTTTGTGGTCATACCTGTTTTTCTTTATGTTGCTGCTAATCGGCTTAGACTCACAGTTTTGTACCATGGAAGTCTTTATTACAGCGATCATTGACGAATGGCCACAACTCTTGCGCAAACGGAAAGAAATATTCATTGCAATTGTTTGCGCGCTCAGTTATTTGGTTGGACTAACGTGTATATCGCAGGTGAGTGTAGTCAATGTTCCTTGTTGGATACTTTACAGAAGTTATCGTTCAACTTATTGCACATTTATAGGGCGGCATGTACATTAGACCGTATCACCTTATAGGGGGAAAAAAAAAAGTTAACCGCACACCATCTAATTCGAAGCATATTTGGAAGGAGATTCCGGAAAAAATTTTCTTTTTTTTTTGGCCGATCGTAGAGGTAGCGCATCGACATATTTCTTCATATTGTCTCTATTTATGATCCGATTTTAATGTATAATATATCAAAATTTTTGTCTCGAAGAGACCTACAATAATGCCTCAGAGGTCCTTGCTCTTAAGTACACCCTTCTAGTACTTACCCACCAGATCTCAGTTAGTACCACCCTAATGTACCATTCCAAGAGCAGAAAATTAAAGCTCTCGAAAAATCATTAAATTCTTGCAAAGGAAGTATACCGATTATACCATTAGAACTATTTATAAAAAATATAATTAATATTTTTACCGAACGTAGGGGTAGCGCATTGACATATTTCATCATAGCGTCACCATTTATGATCCGATTTTAAAGTATAATATATCAAAATTTTTGTCTCCAGGAGACCTACAATAATGCCTCATACGTCATTGCCCTTAATTACACCCTTCTAGTACTTACCTACCAGATCTCAGTTAGTACAATCATAATGTACTCTAATGTATACATTGGAATGTTTGCTTTTTCAACTTCTCAACTTCTACAACATGAATTAAAGAAATTAAAGTAAAATCGAATTAAGTGTTTAAAGTCGATGTCCAGCAACTCGAAGGACCTCCACTTTAATTTATTTATTAACCTACTTTTAATCGATCAAATCTCGACGTGATTCAAGTTGGCTGTATTTGTGCCGGCTCTCGAGTTTAGTTAAAATGTGTCCCATGCTTTGTTCATCGGTGACCGCCATGGCAGATTCATGCACTACATGAACAAAGCGCTCGGTGTTTTGAGAATGGCATGGATAAGCTGTGTAAATATTTAGGTCTTTCAATGCTTATTTATATTGCATCTTAAGGGTTTTTTTTAGCAATTCTATAGTAACATTCACAAGCTTATCTAAACGTTTACGAATAGCTGATTCCGATAAAATTGGAATACCCGCGCGTTTCCACAAAATGATAAAGTTTTTCAAAGCTTCCTGTTTAAATGCATCCAACTTCCGCCTTCGATCACTGTTACGCTGCAGATATAATAAGAAATTAATCACATCGCTCTCCGTTGGCAATTGGGTGTAATTTAATTCACTAATAAAAAAAGACATTTTTAAACAATTTTGTGCGGTTTTTTAATCGGAATGAACAAAAGCAACTCTTGAATTAAAAATGCAATGAATTATGAGCTTCACCATTGTTTTCCCTTTTGAACAAATTTTCATTTGAACGAATTTAGTGGGGGCAAGAATATGCAAAATAATTAAACTGCACTCACTTTTGTCCAAAGTCTCTGATAAAATTAAATTACGGGGGGAAAAGGGAAACAATTTTGTAATCGTAGGGAATAATACGTTTTTTTTTCAGCCAGTGTAGGGATTTTTAAAAAGTATGTAGCATCACTGCTCCTATGTTCGGCAAATATATTAATGATTTTTCGAGAGCTGCAATTGGAATGGTACATTATGGTGGTACTAACTGATAGGTAAGTACTAGAAGGGTGTAATTAAGGGCAATGACGTATGAGGCATTATTGTAGGACAAAAATTTTGATATATTATACTTTAAAATCGGATCATAAATGGTGACGCTATGATGAAATATGTCAATGCGCTACCCCTACGTTCGGTAAAAATATTAATTATATTTTTTATAAATAGTTCTAATGGTATAATCGGTATACTTCCTTTGCAAGAATTTAATGATTTTTCGAGAGCTTTAATTCTCTGCTCTTGGAATGGTACATTAGGGTGGTACTAACTGAGATCTGGTGGGTAAGTACTAGAAGGGTGTACTTAGGAGCAAGGACCTCTAGGACATTATTGTAGGTCTCCTCGAGACAAAAATTTATTTAATTTAATTGATATGTTATACATTAAAATCGGATCATAAATAGAGACAATATGAAGAAATATGTCGATGCGCTACCTCTACGATCGGCCAAAAAAAAAAAGAAAATTTTTTCCGGAATCTCCTTCTAAATATGCTTCAAATTAGATGGTGTGCGGATGACTTCATTTTTTCGAGACGGTCTAATGTACATATTTCAAATTCTCGATTCATATGCGGTCAGTGGCTTTTGTCTGCTCTGGCTTATCTTTTTCGAATGTATTTCAATATCATGGTGCTACGGCGTTGATCGCTTCTACGATGGTATTAAGGACATGATTGGCTATTACCCAATGGTTTGGTGGAAATTCTGTTGGTGCGTAACAACACCAATGATTTGTTTGGTAAGTCTTATTCGAATCCTTTCCAAACTTTACAGATTTTAACTATAGTATTGCCAAAATTCTCACATCTTGAGAATTTGTTAAAAATTTTCATTTCGGACGGACAATAAAAACCAGACGCGTCATATGTCCGAAACCTTTTTAACAACAAAATTATCGTTAAAAATACTATATAATTAAAAAAATCTTTAAAAAATATACATTTTTAGCCATTTTATTGAACTTTTCATTTGTAAAGCTCTAATTAAAACACCCTATATTTTTAAAAACTATTTTTTACTATTTTTTTTGTATTTCACAATTTTTTATTAGTATTTGGACTGAAGTTCTGTTATAATGTTTCCATATTTCTAAAGTTTTTTTAACTACTTAATATGTCGAGTTTTTTATTTTTATTTTCAAGTCTCAAAGGTTAATAAAATTGGGCCTGATAAAATATCTACATAAATAAATTAACCGAATAAATTAAATCAAAAAAGAATTATTTTTCAAATTGAGCTTGAGTTTGTTACAATTTTAGCTACATAGAAGGGGCGGCAAATGAAATATTTGCCAAGGTCGCCAAAATGTCTAGAGCCGTGCCTGTATCCAGCATTGCCTATCATGCCCCCTTCTTGGTGTTATAAACTGCCGACCGAAGTGAATATTCCCATATCTGGTGAGGTATCGAACCTAATACGTTGGCACCGGGGCACACGCCACCAATCGCGTAAGAGGTGATGCTGATACGACCCAAACACACTGTCGGATGTAATTCTGTGGTACACTTGAGCTTTGATTCAATATTTTCAACAAGTCGCCCATGTTTAATACATTCAAAATACATCATGAATTTAAAAAATTCGTGATGGCGAATCCAAAATGATCTAGTTGGGGTATACATAAGTCGACTTTGACCGATTGAAACTTACTCGCTTGTTATGGATCTAAAACTATTTTTGTTTGCCCTCCCTGTCTGTCCGTCCTCTTTTCTTGTAAACACGATTGCAGAAGAAAGTTAGGGATCCCAAATTTTGGATTTATGCTTTTTAGGCCCTAGAAGGTATTGCAAATGATCGGAATTGGTCGACTGCCACGCCTACCTCCCATATAAGTGAAAATCGTTTTTTTTACCGTAATTTTAAGATTTCATCAAAGCATTATGAAATTTTGTATAGTGGAGTTTTCGGGGTCGCAGATTTCGAATTTGATGTCGGAATTTAAAAATTTAAGATATCGGATCCAGTATGGCGTAGGTGTAGGGTATATATAAGTTGGCTTGCCCGACTGAAACTTACTCACTTGTTTTATACTTTAAGTCCCCTAAACGCGCGCCTAAACGTTATCCAATTTGGGACGTTTTTACGCCTAAAGGAAACGTATTCCGCCCGGGGTTTTTAAATTTATTTTTAACGGCCAGTGTCATATGCAGGCACTTCCACTTCTGATTGTAAAATCAATGGTTCCGGAACACGTTTTCTCAATAAAATTTTGGTTTTTAACCTAAAACCATATTTCCACAAACATCAAAAGTGAAAACATTTTGTTTTACAAAATACAAAGTATAAATTAACACAGTAACAAATAATCGGTTACAAGCTGGGACTGGAACTCAAACGAATATCAGTTTTGGTACTGGATGCCAAGAAAACTTTATTATAATTTATATAGCAGGGCCCGGTCCGCTTTGCAGGACTAATGAAAACAATTGTCAAATATTTTTATTGGGAGCCCAAGTGTAGCATTTTGAAATATTGAATTGTATGAAAAGTGCCGCGCCCCGCTGTCCAATTCCGACCATATGTAACATGAACTTATAATTACAAGCATAACACCATGTCCCGTTGAATATTGTATGGGAAGTTCCACGCCCCGCTGTCCAATTCCAATATGTTGCATTGAAGACATAGAACCATTTCCCGTTGGAGAATATTCAATGGGAGACCAAGAATGGCAATTTGAAATATTGGTTTGTTTGCGCTGTGTCACGCCCCTTTGTCCAATTGCGCCGATATGTTGCATTTAGCTTAGAGTTGAAACCTGTATGGGCGGTGCCACGCCCCACTGTCTAATTCCGGTAATTTGTAGCCGAGATTATGGCTTGGGTCTTATAGTATGTTCATGGCATCTTTCTTGTGGGCGTGTCAAAACCTGTCCTATGTCACGACTCACGACCCTTAGAACACATACATAAATTTTGGTGAGAATCGGTGCTGTAGTTTTCGCGTCTACTGGTAAAAACATACACGTGTCCTTTATATATATATATTGTGTTTAAAATGCTCGAATATATCTCGAACATAAAAAATGTTGGTCTTAGGACATAATTGTGATACATTTATATTTATTTTATTTGGAAACTAAGACCTGGTCCTAAATACGTTTCTAAAAATTTCCAATCGAGTCCACCAAAGACCCCATTGTGATCTATTTATATGTGATTTTCTACACATAAATATATCTCTAAACATCTCCAATCAAATACAGCAATACAGAATTTTTGAAAAACACTTTTCGCCTTTTTCGTCGTTTTGTATGGGAGCCACGCCTAGTTTTTGTCAGATTTTGCTGATTCTCGAAATTGATCTAAATATGGTAGAGAGAAACATGTACCCAAAGTTTCAAGTCGATATTTCCACAATTTCGAACGCTATCGTGATGACAGACAGACGGACGGACAGACGGACGGACAGACAGACGGACATCGCTAAATCGACTCCGGCGGTAATGCTGATCAAGAATATATATACTTTTCCATACCGGACACGCCTTCTTATGGGCGTTACAAACGTTGTGTCAAAGTGAGTATACCCTGACACAGTGTGTGTGGGGGTATAAAAAAGACTTGAAAAATGTTACCCTTTCTTTCGGTGTATGGGAGCCACGCCCAGTTTTTGTCCGATTTGGCTGATTCTCGAACTTGATCTCAGTATTCAAGAGAAAAACATGTTCCCAAAGTTTCAAGTCAATATCTCTAAAACTGCGACCGCTATCGTGCGGACGGACAGACGAACGGACAGACGGACGGACATCGCTAAATCGATGCTGATCAAGAATATACATGGTGTAACAGTCGAGGTGGTCCAATAGTTAGGAATCGAATGGAGACCGATATGGTTTTTATCATTAAAAAAGTTGCCTGATTAATAAATTGGGTAGCGAATTCGCCGTTCGTGCACATAAATTTTTTTCATATTTTTGGGTCCCCAATCGATTCCTACCTTTTGGGCCATCTTGACTGTTACACCCTGTATATACTTTTTCATACCGGACACGCCTCCTTATTAGCGTTACAAACATTGTGTCAAATTGAATATACTCTAATACTTAAATCATTATCAATTTATGTTAAACAAATCATATATATAATTCGTTTTTATTTAGTATTTTCATACTAAAAATTTTTTTTTATAATGTACATTTATTCATTTGAATCACCCAATATTAACTTAGGTCTAACAATGATTATTCAATAATTCTACTTAATTCTAAAAAAAGAAGAAAAATTCGGCTTAAACTATGCTATGAGATGTAAAAATTGCCCTACATCCATTGATTTAGGCAATGTGGAGTTAGCGTATCTAATATATGAGATATATATTAGCTTCGTTTAAGACGTGAGGGATTCAGAGGTCTCAGTAAATTTCTAGCTAGAATGTTTGGATGAAACATAAGCTTCTGCTTGTACTTCGAGGTAAGTTTCGGAATTTCGTCTTTTACTGCAGGGATATTCAAATCATTGTGGATGTTTGCATTTCTTATAAACCAAGGGGCTCTGGTAATTTGTCGCAGGATTTTAGATTGGACTCTCTGGAGTTTTTCCACATTAGAGGGAGAGGCTGTACCCCAGAGTTCAATTCCATATGTCCATATGGGTTTTATTATACTTTTGTATATTTGGACTTTATATGTGAGATTAAGCTTTGATGCCCTTGCGATTAGCCAATTTAGCTCCAACTGTTTTAACTTAATCTGAGTGATTTTAGATTGGATGTGCTTGTGCCATGTGAGACGGCGATCAAGATGCATTCCAAGGTACTTTGTTTCGGTGCTTTCGGGCACAACTTGGCCGTTTATCTTCAGAGCAGGACACGTGCCCCTTCTTAGGGTGAAGGTTAAGTGGCAGCTTTTGGATTCGTTGACTTTGATTTTCCATCGTGATAGCCAATTGCTTAGAGAGTCCAAATGTTTTTGCACGTAAAGAGTTGCCATGTCTGGGTTTGAGTGGGAGCACAGGATAGCAGTGTCGTCAGCAAAAGTCGATAAAAGAGTTCTGTCGCTTTTGGGCATATCTGCAGTATATATAATATAAAGCA
Organism: Heteromyza rotundicornis; assembly: GCA_951394025.1. Classification (NCBI taxonomy): domain Eukaryota; kingdom Metazoa; phylum Arthropoda; class Insecta; order Diptera; family Heleomyzidae; genus Heteromyza; species Heteromyza rotundicornis. The sequence goes on along the minus strand of OX596014.1, from coordinate 11,752,670 downwards.
GGGGCGCGAGGACACTACCTTGTGGTACTCCGGCCAGTATATCGTATTTTTGGGAGACAAAGCTTTTATATTTTACTACAAATTTTCTATTCGTGAGATAGTTTTTAAGTAGGCAGTGCATATTAGCGGGGAGAATATGCAGTAATTTGAAAATAAGTCCTTCGTGCCAGACTTTATCGAAGGCCTGGGTAATATCGAGAAAAACAGCGGAGCAGTACTGTTTCTTTTCGAAAGTGCTTTTTATTGAGTCTACAATACGGTGTACTTGTTCGATAGTGCCATGCTTTTCGCGGAAGCCAAACTGGTGATCGGGAATCACTTGTTTTTCTGTAATTTTGGGTGTAATCAGTTTTATTAGAAGTTTTTCGAAGAGTTTCGATAACACAGAGAGCAAACTTATGGGGCGGTATGAAGTCACATTGTTGCGATTTTTTCCAGGTTTGGGAATCATTGTAACTTGAGAAAGTTTCCAATCATCTGGGTAGTGACATGTTCTAAGGATTGCATTAAATATGTGCAATAAATGGGTTATTGCAACTGATGGCAGTTCTTTTATCATTGTGGGCGTTATCAAGTCCGGTCCTGGTGCTTTTTTTTGGTTCAGGCATTTATTTATTGCCTCCATTAGTTCATTTTTTTTCATCGCGACTGTACAAGTGTTATTGAGTCGGATTATTGTTGATAATGGGATATCACCAGTTGTTTCGTTCGGGGTGAATACGGTTTTTAGGTGGTTGGCAAAAGCAGCACCTTTTTCTGAATCGCTTCTGGCCCAATTTCCGTTTGGCAGCCGTATGGGAGGTTCTGCCAGTACCGGTTTTTTCATATTTTTAGTAGCTCGCCAGAGAGAGTAATTTGTTGATTTTGTGGGGGCGAGATGTTCAACGAGTTGTTGAAAGTCTCTTTCGGATTTCCATTTAAGCTGTTTTTGTAGATTTCGAGTGATATCTTTTAACTGTTTTTTCAAAAAGCCATTTTTTAAAAATGGCTTTTTAGCATATTTTTATTTTAGTGCCACATTACCCGCATCTGTAATCGGTCAATTTTTCGACATTTACAAAATGACTTGTTTCGACCTGAGGAAAACAGTATGTGGGCAAATATCTAACATTCAAAATGGCGCAATATGTTTCTCGATAGTCCACCCCGTCCGATTTTTACAGACAAAATTCGAAACATTTGAAATTCCGTCTGTCTGTCTGTATAAGTCTGTGTGACACATTACCCGCATATGCAGTCGGGTTATCTGGAGCCCCATACAAACGCCAAAGGTCGGAGGTTCTAAAACTACTATAAATGGGGTAAAATTGCGTCCTGAGACCAATTTTTTTTTTTATATATTTGAGGTAGGGTAAGCTGAGGTTGCTGTGACAATGGTTCACAATTGACTTTAAGGTTTTTGGTGTGTTCTCACCATAATTTGTGAAACTTTTATAGATAGCAACGCTCTATTTTCCTAATCCTCACAAAGTTTGACACTTGTAGCTGAACCCTCTGACGAGCTACCCGTTTTTTTCTATTTTGGAGGACGTGGGGTAGAATTGACATTACATACAACTTTTTTTGTTATAAGCGCCGTAACATTAGTTTATAATGCCAAATTGTTGTTACATATATATTGTGACTAACTGTGAACTCAGCTTACTCAATTATGCAATTTTGCTTTAAATAATATATATTTGAAAAATTAACAATTGAAACGCTATTTCCATCATCCTTCAAAAAAATGTCTGTTGAAAATATCGTCGTATTATGTTCCCCTTTAAAAGTAAAGAAAGCCCGTGCTTGAAGCACATTAGACAAAACAAGTTTTTAAAAAAAAATATTTAATAAATATATTTTTGGTTTTCAGAACAGAAGGAAAATTTAACGGTTTATAGCCAGAATCAGTCCACAAGTTTCGAAGTAATGAGACTTTGCAAAAAGGGTGTCAGATCTACCCCAGCTTACCCTACTTCCAAATGAGCCATATTATGTGGGGGCAGTGTAAATTGTTACGTTTTTTTTACCGCCAATCCTGTATTTTGCTTTTCTGTTTCAGAAGATAACTCCAATTTGTATACCCTACACCTCATGACGTTTGGGTATATTCACTTTGGTCTGATGTTTGTAACACCAAGAAGGAGACGTGTCCGGTATAGAAAACTATATATATTCTTGATCAGCGTCACCGATTGCAGGACATAGAAGAAAGCTAGAGACCCCAAATTTTGGATGTATCCTTTTAAGGCCTTAGAAGGAGCTGGTATTGAAAATGGGCGGAATCGGTCGACTGCCACGCATACCTCCCATATAAATGAAAATTGTGTTTTCACTTTTATTCCGCTTAAATAGATCCAAACTTGGTATCTAGGAGTTTTTGGGGTCGCTGATTTCGAATTTGATGTCGGAAATTTTAAACTAAAGATGGCGTCCGAAATTTTAAGATTCCATCAAAACAGTATGAAATTTTGTATAGTCGGGTTTTCGGGGTGGCTGATTTCGAATTTGATGTCGGAATTTAAAAACTCAAGATGGCGGCCGAAATATATGGATTGCATCAAAACAGTATGAAATTTTGTATAGGGGGGTTTTTAGGGTCGCTAAATGCTAAATGATTCCGCCCATTTGTAATACCAACTCCTTCTAGGGCCTAAAGAGGATAAATCCAAAATTTTTGATCCCCAACTTTCTTCTATCTGCTGCAATCGTGTTTACAAGAAAAGAGGAAGGACAGACGGACCGATGGTTAGGGCTAAATCAACTCAGGAGGTGACGCTGATACAGAATATATATGCTTTTTCATACCGGACACGTCTCCTTCTTGGTGTTACAAACATCATACCAAAGTGAATATACCCATACCTCATGAGGTGTATAAAAATTTAGATTGTCTTGACTACACTTTAAGAAAAAACAGAGTATATTTGAATTTGCTTTCTAAAAATCTGTAAAATCTGGTAAATTTATAAACTATCTTCGAAATAGCCGAATATAGTTCATTCTCTAGTTTTTTTTAAACTTAAAAGAAATTCGAAATTGGAAAAAAAACGAATTTATATTGAGTGCTTGCTGATATTATCTACCTTGCAAATTTCATCGAAATCGGAGAGCTCAATGGGTAATTTTTCCAAAAATTATGGCGATTCGACATGGAATTACAACTCAATTAAAACCTAAATTAATTTTAGATGAAAATTTGTATAACAACTAATTTTAATGCCCGCAGGTTGACGATTATATGCATTTAGCAAATTGAGTTAAAATCCGACTATACATAACACTGTTCTAAAGCCAAAAAATGCTGGTTTGACAGAGAGTCACGTATCCGGGGTCTGTTTTGCTCCGCTACATCTAGATTTTTTGGAATCGACATCACTAACCCCAAAAATGCAAAAACATTAAGATCTGCAAATGAAAATACCTTTTTTTTAGCAAAAATTATTTTTATTTTTTTTCAATTTTCAATTTTGTTAGAAATGGCTAAATCTGAATAAAGGAACAAATTTTTGCCAACAAAAATTTTTGAGGTCAGTGATGTTGATTCCAATAAATATAGAAGTAGCGAAGCAAAACTGACCCTGGATTCGGGATCATCGGCCCCGATTCACCCTTAAACAACTATCAAAACACCATAATTATGCGAAAGTTTTGTCGCTAAAAATATAAAGCAATCAGTTAATTGCAGCTGGTTGATTGTTATTCAATTTTAATTTATTGTGTGTTCTGGACACCAGCAGACCTTAATCTGGGCCTGCATATTGTCTTTGCTCTAATATTTAACATATGTCTTTTATCTAGGGTGTTTTCTTCTTTAATATTGTTCAATGGACACCAGTGAAATACTTAGATTACAGCTACCCATGGTGGGCTCATGCCTTTGGTTGGTTCACCGCTTTGTCATCCATGTTATATATACCAGTGTATATGTTCTGGTTGTGGAAGAAGACGCCTGGCGACACTGGTGCGGTAAGTTTACATTCTATAAATAAACTAAAATCTAGATCAAAAATATGGTAACACGTATTATTTTGTTGACAAGCGCGCAATCGCATGTTGTAAAGCTAGAGCAAAAAAACATGTTACGAAAATTCAAGAAAATCCTATAAGTTTTAAACGATGTGCAATGAGGTCATATTTGAGCAAACCCGTAAAAATTTTGAATATGTTTAAAAGTCAATAAATAAAAACAACTTTTATAGACAGAACAAGTGAGTACGTTTCAGTCGGGCAGCCGACTTATGTATACCCTACACCTACTGGACCATATTGGATCCGCCATCTTGAATTTTGAAAATGCGACATCAAATTCGAAATCACCGACCCCAAAAACCCCCCCTGTACAAAATTTCATACTGTTTTGATGAAATCTTAAAATTTCGGTAAAAACACGATTTTCGCTTATATGGGAGGAAGGCGTGGCAGTCTACCGATTCCGCCCATTTGCAATTCCAACTCCTTCTAGGGCCTAAAAAGGATAAATCCAAAATTTGTGATCCCTAGATTTCTTCTAGCTCCTGCAATCGTGTTTACAAGAAATGAGGACGGACAGACTGACGGATAGTGCTAAATCAACTCAGGAGGTGACGCTGATCAAAAATATATATAGTTTTCCATACCGGACACGTCTCCTTCTTGGTGTTACTAACATCAGACCAAAGTGAATATACCCATACCTCATGAGGTGTAAGGTATACAAATACAATAAATATTATTTCTTTAGCCCCTGAAGAACTATAATCACCCTTTTTGAATGGTAAAACATACACTAAGAACCATACAAAAATGGGGTCCTACAGGATAAATGTCAATTTGAGCATGAAATTTTTTTGTTCCCGCTTTTGGGCTATTATATTTGATTTTTTGGCGCTGAGTGCATGTTTTTCCATCTCAAATATGTGAATTTTTTTTGCTCCAGGGTATCGATTGTCCAATCAATTGCCTTTTTTTAGCGGTTCCGAAACATTTTCATTCACCTCGGAAATAATTGTCGTAAGTGGTATTTTTAAAAATATAGGGTAGGTTATGACACGCCCACTTATACCGCCCCCAAGTAAAAGCTGCTTATCTGTAAAGCAACATTTAAAGATATTTAAAGGACTCCAACTCACAGTTTTTTAAACTCATGGTTTCATATTTTCAGCTCTAAGATAAATAATAAATTAACACAAACAAAACAAGTCTGACCGAAGCTATAATACCCTGCATATACGAGTATGATACGTTCTGAGACCATATGATAGTAATTATACCCCCACACACACTGTGGCAGGGTATACTCACTTTGTCACAATGTTTGTAACGCCCATATATTCTTGATCAGCATCACCTCCTGAGTCGATTTAGCGATGTCCGTCTGTCTGTCCGTCCGTCTGTCCGTCCGTCTGTCCGTCCGCACGATAGCGGTCGCAGTTTTGGAGATATCGACTTGAAACTTTGGGTACATGTTTTTCTCGTGAATACTGAGATCAAGTTCGAGAATCAGCCAAATCGGACAAAAACTGGGCGTGGCTCCCATACACCGAAAAAAAGGTAAAAATTGTTCAAGTCTTTTTTATTGTTGTATTCGATTGGAAATGTTTAGAAACGTATTTTTGACATGGTCCAAGGATCCGAAGCCACATATATAAGGGTCTGAATGGGGTCTTGAGACCAACATTTTTTTTTTTGTGGATTTGATTGGAAATTTTTTGAAATGGATTTTGGACATGTTCCGGGCTCCAAAACCACCTATAATTGGGTCAAAATAGGGTCTTGAGAACACATTTTTTTATATTCGAGGTACTTCTTCCTACAGTGTGGGGGTATTTCAGCTTCGGTATAGCCGAAGATAGTCCACTCTCTAGTTTTTTATCGAAAATCGGTATTTTATTGATAGTTTTTCGATATTTCATTCATAATTTATCGATATTTTGTCGATTTTTTACCGATAACTTTTCGATTTTTTCTAGATAATTTTTCGATTTTTTCTCGATAATTTTTTGATTTTTTCTCGAAAATTTCTCGATTTTTTATCGATATTTTCCAATATTTATTGATAATTTTAGTTTCCTGATCCATTTCAAAATTTTGTTCCAATTCCATTTTGTACCGGTTTAATTCCATTTCGTTCCGACCTCATTTCAAACCCAATGCAAAAAACCGCATCCAAATCGGCTCAGTATTTTGGCGGCCATTTTGTATGGGAGGTAGGCCTGGCTCTTATCCGATGTTGCCCATTTTCAAAACCCTCCAATCATTCGCCAAAATAAGAGGAATCGCAAAATTTGTGGTCGATAGCTCAAAAGCTACGACAGTTATCCTGATGATCAAGAATATATATACTTTTCCATACCGGACACACCTCCTTATGGGCGTTACAAACGGTGTGACAAAAACAATATACCCTTGGACACTAGTGTGCAGGGTATAAATATCAAAATATAAAAACACCCATAAGCTTGCGCTTATCCTATATACTAGATTTCATGCAAATTCGATTCGTCCACTTATATTCGAGAGAATGTCCTTTTTTAAGCATAGCATTTCCTAATACAGAATAATTCCTTTTTTATCACTTGAAAATTGTATGGAATTCTAGTACTAGACTTCCATGTCAATTCTTAGCATACACTGCACGAAGCAATGATAAGACCAACATCAAAATGTTAAAAATCTTTTATTGTATTACTGATACTGATTTGTTGCCAAATATTTAGTTGTACTAACAATTAATGAAATTTACTTAAAGAAGACTAAATTCATGCACTAAAATATTTTGATACATAAATATAAATCATTTCATACGAACAATTGATAAGACCTATAAAAATGTCACTTTTAAGGAATTTTACATTGTCAAATTGTCTCTCATTCTTGAAAATCCACCTGGATTATGTCGCCCATATATTCCCAATGGGGTTTAGACCGGGGCTGCAAGCGGGCCAGCCCAAAACATATATGTTACGCGTACTCAAGAGCCGTTTTGTTGCTTTGGATGAATGAATTGCACCATTATCTACACTCGTCTGCAGCCGTTTCATCTCCCAAACTCAAATGAACTTCATCACGTATCTCTATGTACTTAAGGCTGTCATTTTGGTCGAAAAAAAGAAATCGGGGTCTTTCAAATTACCTACATGTCAAAATGTAGGTAATATCATTGACCTCATCATAGGCTATATGCCATTTCATAAACTTTGGGCGTTCGAGGTGGGCGCGTCAAATATTATTCAAAAATGCTATAATTCATGCAGTGTTTAACCGATTTTGCTGAAATTTTATGTGGTTTTGGGTAATTAATTGGTAATATGTTGATTCTGAAAATTTCCAATCCGCCCACTGACAGTTTAATGGAATTTTTTTTCTCTGCAATTTTTATATCGATTTTTATTTCCAAATATAACATTGAAAGAGGAAAAAAACACCCTTTACAATCATATGTTACTTTTTTTCTCTGATTAAAGTCACCTAAAAGTTGCTCCCTGGAACCGTGGAATGTTCTAAAATTCGTAATCGAACAATGCTTTGAAGCATCATTCATCTTCTTTGTCAGCTCTATGCTTATATAAACGACAGATATTACAAAAATGTTCAGAGTTCGGTGAAGCAGAATTGCTCCCAGGGATCTAAAATATCATTGATTTTTATACCTATGAGGTCTGGGTATATTCTCTTTGGTCTGATGTTTGTAACACCAAGAAGGAGAAGTGTCCGGTATGGAAAACTATATATAGTCTTGATCAACGTCACCTCCTGAGTTGATCCGTCCGTCCTCTTTTCTTGTAAACACGATTGCAGGAGCTAGAAGAAAGCTAGGGATCAAAAATTTTGGATTCATCCTTTTTAGAACCTGAAAGGAGTTGGTAATGAAAATTGACGGAATCGGTTTACTGCTACGCCTACCTCCCTGTCTGCCCGTCCTCTTTTCTTGTAAACACGATTGCAGGAGCTAGAAAAAAGCTTGGATTTATCCTTTTTAGGCCTTAGAAGGAGTTGGTATTGAAAATGGGCGGAATCTGTCGACTGCCACGCCTACCTCCCATATAAGTGAAAATAGTGTTTTTACCGTAATTTTAAGATTTCGTCAAAACAGTATGAAATTTTGTATAGGGGGGTTTTTAGGGTCGCTGATTTCGAATTTGATGTCGCATTTTCAAAATTCAAGATGGCGGATCCAATATGGTCCAGTAGGTGTAGGGTATATATAAGTCGGCTTGCCCGACTGAAACTTACTCACTTGTTATATATGAATCTGACATATTGATATGTATCCGGTTTCTATATGTATTTTTTTTGGGGTTTTATCTGAAAGGGGAAACCAGGACCACAAAACAGACGGAGATCAATTCCACTATTAAAATCTCAAAACACCAATGGCCGACTTGCCACAACCGACTTGCCACGACTTGACAAACTCCATTAACACTTTTCATTCTTTATATATTTCGAACAAACTAAATTTCCGCCTGCCACTGATAAAAAAAAACACCAAAACCATTATTGCCACCCGCAGGTGGAAATAACACCAGCGCGGAAAAATACTCCCTTCGAAAATATCTCCTGCCTCAGCTCCACTATCCGACGAGGATCGTGCCACAGCAACCAAAAAACACAATTTAAGACTCAAAATTAAAACCACAATTAAAACCACACTACTCCAAATCAAAATTTAAATTAAAAAAAAAACGCCAGTCCACTAAATCTGTTCGCACTCTTTTCCCTGCCTAAAAAGAACTAACTGAATCTTGTCTATATGAACGCATATATGGCGCTCACTTTCCATTTCTCTAACATCTTCCCCCCACACACACATGAGCGCGACCTACGCAGAAGCCAGTATTCGCAGTCGGGGCTTTACCCACACCAATATGTGAAAGATCTTCTCAGATTTTTCTACAGTGTGTTTGGCAAATTTATATATACACCCCCGCACCCACCAAAATGAAAATACTCATTTTGGCGGCACTCATGTATGTATAGGCGAAAGCATAAATGTCGACAGATTCCCCTTCCTCAAACAGGTTCAAAGAGTACAAAAAGGGAAGGCAATGCCTTCCCCAACATCGGATCGTAAATGCTCATCAACAAACTTCTAAAACGAAGTCGTAACTAAAGGGAATAAGAGATCTTGACAGCTGTTGTCAATTCTCCGCCCGGCTGCATTCCACCCGCGAGTGTCAAATTTGGTTTAATTAAACCTAATATAAAAAGGAACAATATAATAAAAAAGGAATAATATAATAAAAAGTGTCAGAGCGCGCTTTCGGTTTGTCTTTTCCCTTCGGTTTTGTTCACCCGCACCCCAGAACAAAGGGAAAACATAAAAACAAGAACAAACAAACAAAATTCTGTCGCGAATTTATGCCGCGACAGCATCCTTCGTCCAAAATATCACCTCAATTGGACAAAAACTAAGGGAGGCTCCAATTTCCAAAACTCTCGGACGTAGTCCGGGAACGCATTTAAACCAATGTAAAAACAAATAAAAAATGTCTGGGCTGCTCTAGTGACCACTTTAGTCGCTATAAAAAAATTTCACCAATTCGCCCAAATTTGACCACTTTTAAACTTATCTTAGTTTCTTGTAAAATTAAGAATGTTTTATATACCTAACCTATACGGATGAGCGCTTATCAGCAAAAAATTAAAATCCACCTAGTATTTAAGAGTCACCCTAATATACACAATACTAATGCGTAACCATTTTCAGAAACTACGTGCGATCGTGCGAATAGAATAGAATAGAAAAGCAAGCTGAGCTCTATCATGCGCTGTAGATAGATGAATACACTTGTGTAGATTTTCACCTAACTTCAAAAATGAAAGAAAAACCCCAAAAAATCATCTATTTATATATGGTTTAACCTTCTCACCCCATCAATTGAAGTTATTGATCCAAACAGATTAACGAACTTATTATCCGTTCCTGGTCATCTAGAAAGTATTATTCTTCCAATCCAAGATATCATTACATAAAATTTAGAACAGGCAAAATGTTGTATTAATCATTTTTAAGAGACAATTGTTTTATTACTTTCAAACTGCGGTGTTTAGCAAATTAAGTAACAATTCCTATAGCATTTAACATAGGTCGAAGAAAAAAACAAGCATTAACAAGCATCGAAAAATCGAACTAACCATATTTGCCTAGAATGTCGGCATGTTCTCATATACATACATTTCTATACCTTAATGCACAATCCTGTTATCCTTTTCACGGACATCGAATTTTTCGTATTTTCCTGAGAATAATCAAGTAATGGAAGGAAGTAATCGAAATATTAAGAAACACTAACTAATTTTCATTCAAAACATATTTTTTTGAAAACTTCTTTATCTATAGTTTTGAAAAAATTGTATTCATTAGAAGAGTATGTTGAACTTATCATATGCGTAGAGATGCAGGGTTCGGTTTTTCATAAGTTCGGTTCTGTTCGAAATTAAGTTTTACTTTTTAACATTATAAAATTTTTTATTTATATTTATATTAAGTAAAAAAGAAAAGAAATGGCAAAATTTTGTATTGCCATTGCCTGCAAAGTAATTTGTAGTAAAACAAAAATTATGATTATGAAACACTTCTGTGGGATGAACGTTTTCTTGTAAGTTAATTAATAATATTGTGTTGAAGTTGGATAATTATGTTTAAATGTATGTCGCTATAATATTTATTATAATTAAAATTTTACCTGTTGCCATGTAGAAGAAATTATCTTATTATTATTATATTAAAACATTTAATTATACTGTTATTAAATTTAAACAGATCTTTGAATTTAAGTTAATATTAATAAAAAAAAAAATAATAAAAATTAAATATCTAATGTCTTTATTTTCTTCTTTCATAATCTTACAACATCGGATATAAAAAGAATAATAATGAAATTTTTACTGCATGCACCAAAAATGCAATTTTTGTACAACTTTCTATTTTATTTTCGGATTTGGCGTGGCAAAATACAACCAAAGCGGTATGTAAAACAAATTTAAGTATTTATCATAGTTTCGAAGAATCAGAAGCGACAAAGAAGATATACCTCCTTCATTAATTCGCGATGATTTTTAAATTTATACTCATCTACTACGGTAGTATATTTTTCAACTTCCCTCAAGATATTTTCTACTACTATTCTAAGAAATCTATTCCTCAAAATATTATGTGAATTTCATACAATGCAAAACTACTACTCTTTCTACAAATCTACTAACCCGACAGAAATTTCTACTACTATCGTAGAATCTCTACTACTCTACGCAGAAACATGTATCTACTCCCCTCTCTTGAAAACTACTACCAAGGCAGTAATTTCTACTATTCTCGTAGAATTTCTACTACTCTATGTAAAAAATTAAGTCTACTCCCCTTTCTTGAAATCTACGCCCGTAAAATCGAATATCTACTACTCTCCCCGTAGCAAAAAGTGAGAGCCCTGCCCCTTCAATTGATTCATCTAATTCAAGATCTGATCTTAAAATGTGTCCAAATATGAGACTTTTACATGTGGTAATTTACATTTCTAATACTATCTATAATTATCGCTAGTAATAAAAAATGTCAAACAGAAGATGTGTCTCACACATCATAATCTATGTTTAGTAACACTCAGTTTGAGTTGAGGCTGTGTGCCATTTACAATTCTAATGTTATCTATTATTGTCGCTATTAAGAAAAGTACACTTGCAAGTAATAAATAGTTTATAGCCTGTGCGGGGATCACTTATCGTGCCTCTGCTGATAATGTTCTAATTCTGTCTAGTTTTAAGAGATTTTTGTGCCTATATATTTAGGTGTTTTGTTAAAATAAAATTAGTATCATACAAGTACTCATTGGTCCTTCGAGGAAACGAGCTAGTGAAATTAAAAACACAGTCGGGGTAAAATTTTTAAAATTGTCTAAATCGCTAAACTGCGAACGAAATTTAAAAATTTTAAATTTCACGGCCTAAACAGTGAGATAGGCGTTGCAACACCAGAAGGAGATTGGTGATCATAGTCGTGAATGATAAGGTGCAGCAGAAAAAGCTGCGTCAAACTACGTTGGATGAGACAACTTCCCACTTGGAAAAAAATCTGGGATGAGTTCCAGTGGATCAACTTGAAACTGTTGTCGATGGGAATAACAGATGAAAAATTATTTCGAGAGCAGATATTTCGAAGAGATTGAAAAAATAGTGTACGGAAATCGTAGACACATAAAAAATGCAGATGTCGACCTTACTATGACGAAGCAGGCAACTGATCAAGCCGGCAGACATTCTGATATGAAAATTTTTCCGTCATGTTAACCACATGAAAATATTGTTGGATGAAGGCATAGAAGATGATGCCGGCAGAGCGGAATTGGAATGCAGAAAATCTGTTTGGGAGCAGAAAATGCAACTCATAAATGCAATTTATACAAAAATGACATTTGATATGGGAGAGGACGATGACGATGTAGAAGAGAAAAAGACCAAGTGGACAGGTCGTATAACGATGCTTCAATGGACTTAGCAAAAAATATGTAGTCACTGGAGGTAGTGAAAAGACCAGCAACTCTTAAGCTGGAGGATATCAAAATCCCAACATTTTTTGGGGATATAAACGAATGGTCCTCTTTTTACGATATATAAAAAAATTGGTACATGTGGTCAGCCATTATTCAAATGTCGTGAAAATGTACCGATTGAAGTCATTAGTAAAGGGAGAAGCTGTAAGGCTAATTCAACATTTCAATGTTGTTGATGCAAGTTATGAAGCAGCGTGGGAAATGTTATCACATCGGTACGCTAAACGTCGGTTGCTGTTTACAAAGTTGGACAAAATGTTATACCAGCCAGAAGTCAACAGCGAGGCAGCATCGAGTATAAAGCAGCTTCTCGATACAACAAATAATGTGTTCATGGTCTGAAAGGGATGAATATCAAATTGGATGATGCGGAGCCACTAATTGCTGGACAGAGACGGCTGCGGTTATATGAGCAGAACGTGAAGAAAACTAGGGAAATACAAACTCTGAGCGATGTAACACAGTAGGACATAGTGTGAAGAATTGCAGGAAATTCCTTGCGCTATCAGTGGCAGATCGACACAGCTGGGCAAAGAAAAGCAACGCGTGTTATGTATGTCTATACCATAAGATAGACAAGAAATGCAGTAATGGAGCTTCCAAATGCAAAAATGTGGTAAAAATCATCACATTCTGCTGCATTGGGAAACAACGTAATGTTTAAATAAAACAAAAAACTAGAGAGTGGACTATCTTCGGCTATACCGAAGCTGAAATACCCCCACACAGTAGGAAGAAGTACCTCAAACATAAAACGTTTTCTCAAGACCCTATTTTGAGCCAATTATAGGTGGTTTTGGAGCCCGGACCATGTCCAAAATCCATTTCTAAAAATTTCCAATCAAATCCACAAAAAAAAAAAAATTGGTCTCAAGACCCCATTTAGATCCTTATATATGTGGTTTCGGAACCTCGGACCATGTCAAAAATACGTTTCTAAACATTTCCAATCGAATACAACAATAAAAAAGACTTGAAAAATGTTTACCTTTCTTTTCGGTGTATGGGAGCAACGCCCAGTTTTTATCCGATTTTGCTGATTCTCGAACTTGATCTCAGTATTCAAGAGAAAAACATGTACCCAAAGTTTCAAGTCGATATCTCCAAAACTGCGACCGCTATCGTGCGGACGGACAGACAGACGGACATCGCTAAATTGACTCCGGCGGTGATGCTGATCAAGAATATATATACTTTTCCATACCGGACACGCCTCCTTATGGGCGTTACAAACGTTGTGACAAAGTGAGTATACCCTGCCACAGTGAGTGTGGGGGTATAATGAACCAAGGCAGGAGTCAGTGACTTCAATGATGACAAAGGACGATGCATCATAGGCTGTACTTCTGGCAACGGTACAGGTACGAGTAAAAACAGCGCATGGAGAATTTCTGACCTTGAGAGCACTAATTGACCAAAGGTCACAAAAAACCTCATTATCAGAAGAAGCTGCGCAAATATTGAATTTACCAAAGAAGAAGGTGAGTATGGAACTAGTTGGTCTTGGAAGCACGGTGGTTGGAGTAGCAAAGTCGAAAGTAAATTTGGAAATCCGACCAAGGTTATTGAGCGACGAATTGTTCGTAATTGAGGCATTATTATTGCCAAAGCTGGCCAAGGCGCATCCGGACACATCATTTAAGTATGATATCAATCAGTTGAAAAATCATACGTTGACCGATCCTAATTTTAACAAATCTGACTTCGTCAATACGTCGTCTAACTTGTCATCCCACTCTGTTTTAATTTTCCACAAGTTTTGTATAAACAACTTGGCAACGATTGTTATAGGTGCCAACCAGCCCAATGGATCAAATATTCGAGCAAGATATGACAATGCTTGCCGTTTTGTCACTGTTCTTCCTTCGGTAGTAGCTATGCTAAACATAAACTCGTCGGTTTTTGGACTCCATTGTAAACCCAGAGTATTTATCGTCTCGTCCTCTTGAATCTGCAGAACTTCATTTTCACTGGTATTAGGAATGTCAGCGTTAATATCTTAAGTATTAGAACTCCATTTTCTCTTTTAGCTCAGCTTGGAGCGGTTCTCAATTCAAGGCCACTCCACGCGATTGGCAATAATACAACGAAGTTGTATTTTTGTGTGAAAAAAGTGTGAAAAAACAACGAAATGGCTCGACCTTTCCGCTAAGAATATTTTTCAGTTTTACAAAAAGTTGTATATTACTGATGGCCATTGAAATGGTCTATTGGACCCCATTATATGATGACTACCAGGACACTTATCAAGAAAATCCTAGTTATAAACTGACCTACTCTTCTAACTTTTTTCCTAGGGGCCATAAACATTTTTTTTTTTATGCAAAAATGTCTGTTTTTTAAAAACAAACTACTTTGTTGAAAAACTATTCCAATCAAAAATGATCCTAAATTTAAAAAAAAATTATTTTAAATAAAATGTTATAATTAAAAAAAAATTGTCGATTAAAAATTTTTTTACAAAATAAATGTTTACACATTGCCAAACTGTCAAAATTAAAAAAAAAAAAAAGTGGTTATAAACAATAATATCTTAAATTATGTAATGTTGCTAGGGTTGTGACCATATGGTAACGGGCATAGGAAAGTTTGGAATTCGTTTTTTATGTCTTTTTTAGGTAATCCTGAAAAAAACTTGAAAAATTCCTATTATTTCGCTCTCGTCATTAATAGGTTAAGAGAAATGCAATGCAATCTGTGAAAACCAGGGACCGTAACGGTTAAGACGTTTATCCATAAACGTTGAATTTTACTTATTATTTTCTGCTTTTTATTTTTTCGGCAGAAAATAATCGTTATATTTTGGCACCACGAAATATCTCCCAATGAAATAACTCCCAATTTGCAAAATGAAATAACTCCCAATGAAATAACTCCCAATTAAAATGAAATAACTCCCAATGAAATAACTCCCAATTGAAATGAAATAACTCCCAAAAAAATGAAATAACTCCCAATCAAAAAAATAAAATAACTCCCAAATTTTTTGGGAGTTATTTCAATGAAATAATTCCCAATGAAATAACTCCCAATGAAATGAAATAACTCCCAATTGGGATGAAATAACTCCCAATTGAAGTGAAATAACTCCCCATTATTGGAAAAAAACCAAATGCTCAGATATTTCAATGAAACTGGGTATATTGGGGTTTTCGGGGTCGCATATCTAAATTTTTTTGTCACAATTTTAAAATTCAAGATGGCTGCCAAAATAGCATAATGTTCACATATATTTGTCCCTATTTAAGATTTCAACTTTGAGTATTTTATATGAATTTTAGCACGATTTTTTGTTAAAATTTTTCAAGTTTAAAGGATGTGTGTTTAGCTATTCCAAAAAACATCTTTGAACATCTTTTTTTGGTGTATAAAATTGTATAAAAAAATCTCGCTATTTTATTATACTTATTTTTTTTATTTTTTTTTTTATTTAACAATTTATTTATTGAATTATCTAAATAAGTCATTTTAGATCTAACAATAAGATTTCAAAATTTCACTTAATTCTATACTATGTTTAGTTCTGCCCTTCGTCCATTGAGTTGGGCATGATATGTCTAATATATGGGGAATAAATTAGTTTCGCTTAAGTGAGATATGGATATGAAATTCATAATGCAGTCTATATATGACCCCCTGACCATTTCTTTCGAATTGCTTTTTATTTTTCAATTTTGAAAATAACCGTTATTTTCGGTCCCTGGTGAAAACCGCGAAAACTATGTATTTAGAAACCAAATTTAAAAATATTACTGACAGTAAAGTATATGGACGCAAATTCCTAGTATTGGGTTAGGTAAAACGAAACCAAATTCGTATGTGTGGTTTTCATAATTGCTATAGTAGGAACATTTGATACGTATTTCACAACTCTCATATACTAAATTAAAGTGACGATGAAAAACTCCTGAACTTTCAAAAATACCACCAATTTGCATTTCTTTTTCCACTAGATTTTTCTTGAAAGCTGCAATTGCTTCTTGAACAGTAAACATTTTTTGTGATGCTGCTTCATTGCGTTGGGGTCCATCAGAGGCGTAGGGGGCCGTGGGGAGACTCAAACTTTTTTTTTTAACATGGCATAACTTCCAATTCTTTCAAGCTACAGTTGAAATTTGGTAGGTGAGTTCTTATTGACAAAATGAAATTTTTGAACCTTTGGAAAGGGGGGTGTGGGGGGCAAAGGGGAGCGGGATGGAGCCAATTTAAAGACCTAACTTTCGTATTTTGTAAGCTACAAGGCTGAAATTTTTTACTTAGGTTCGCATTTGGGAAAAAGAGTAAAAAAGGGGGAAAAAAGGGGGAAAAAGGGGGGAGAAAAAAAAAGCTGCAATTGCTTCTTGAACAGTAAACATTTTTTGTGATGCTGCTTGTTTGGTATTCTATGAGGACTCCATGTTGTAGTTGATGAGGAAGTGCTGATATCAATATCATCTAGCTTTTTATGTTCCAATTGAATTGTTAAATTGACTTTTATCCGTAAAGAAGTAGTTGGAATATGTATGATAAAACATAATTGCTTGCTATCTTCATAATTTCTTATACTACTAATCTGTTGATTCCTCCAATCAGTTTGATAGGTTATTACATAATGTATATGTAATAATAGTAAGATTAATAATTTATATAAATTCATATGCTCTCGATTTAATGTTCTCTCACTCACAACCGTTTAAGTAATAGTCATCTTCAAAGTTTGCATATAGTCTTTTACGTCAATTATTTCAACGTTTAGTGGTTTGTAATGAGGGTCTTGGATACGAACCTTCTCAATTTCACCATTACTAAGAATTGTCTCTGTTTCGATTTCACGATATTCAAAGCATTTAATACTCAATCGTTTTTCTTCATATCTGCTATCATAGGTACACCGAATTGGAATACCTACATGTTCATATTCAATTTTAAAATGACGATAAAATGCTTGTTTGGAATCATTAATGCCTCCAATATCATTCTCTTTATCAATTAGTTCTCTTTGGAATGATTCTATTGCCTCATCTACAGTAAAAATTCTTAAAGGTTTTCCTTGAGTTGTAATCTCGAGTGCTACTGTTGTAGGTAATTCTGTTCTGTTGTTGTTGTTATAAATAACTCCGTTGATTCTCTTGTTATATTTTTTTCATCATTATAATATATCGGTTCACTTTCTTTAAATAATAATAATGAAATATTTATGTTCAAGATATTATGATCTGGTAGTGTTAAATTGAATTCAATACTTTTAGAGTTCTGATTTGTTGGAATACTATTAAGATCTCCCAATTTCCAAAATGGAACACCATAGATAGTTTTAAAATCAAAAATAAACTAAGAATCAATAAAGTTTTCATGTTTGTTTCCTCTCTATGTTCTACTCGTTTCTAAATTACAAGACGAAATGTTTAGATTTTTTTTGTTTGTTTTGTTGCTGTTGTTGTTGTTGTTGTTTTTGTTGTTGTGATATTCACATTGAACAACACTTGGATATAAATTATATAGCATTGTTAAATTTATTTCATCATATTGCGGAATATCTTCTACATTGAAGACAAACTGTTTTAGTAAATCAGTCATCCACTTTTGTTTCTCCTTTCCGTTTACATAGACTTTTCTACTTTTTAATGTTGTTATTAAATATTCTCGAACTTTCTTAAAGTCATCACTTCCATGTTCCCATTTTAAATTATGATGATGAAGTTTTAACCACTCTGATTGTCGTTGATCCTTTTTAATCAGATTTTGGAATTCAAATGGTGGTTTTATATGAAAGCAGTGAAATTCATTTTCACTCAAAACAACGGCTATCTCCTTTACAACAAATTTGTTATCAACGACTTTAAACCCTTGAACATCAACACTTGCAAACATTATACTTGGTAATAAATTTTAATTTTTTGATCACACTTATTTATATTATTTTTTTAATATCGTTTGTGAGCGGTACATATTCAAACATTTTATCATGAACGAGCATACAATAAGCAGATGTCTTAGGCTCAACAATTGAATGAAATTTTGATTCAATTCGAATGTCTATTGGTCCTCCTTTTACAGATTCATTCTGATGGGACACATCAAAAACAATTATTGGTCCAATTTTGATAAAATCTTGTGGTGATAATAGTGGTTGTGGAGTACGTCCATAGTAGCTTTGTTGAAATTTTTAATACATATCATATAATAAAGCATATCGATTATGATCAAATCTAAGATTGAGATCGTCATAGGGATATACAAAAGAGTTGAGATAAACTTTTATATCCGTTAAGTTACAATGTTGAAAATCGTTGTTTCTTTGAAAGGCTAAAAGTATATAGCGTGGTCTTTTATTTTCACCTGCTAGTTTAACATTCCACAAAATATTTGTACTTTCCGATAGAGAAGGATTATGATAAACATCCCAACTTCTAAATGATATATATAATGATTGTTTACTATTGATAGTTTTCAACATTTTCAATCGATAAGCGTCTGAAAGTTGTATGTGTGGCACTTTCCAAGTGATGTTCAAAAGTTTTAACACAAGATTATCAGTTGAAGTCGTTGATTTCATAATATTTTTATCATCTTTAGACCGCATCAAAATCAATTCATGTTTGTAATTGACTAGTATTTTATTAAAATCTTCAGCAAATCCAAGCAAATTTTTTAAAGGTATACAAAAATTAAAATGTCCAGTTTCAAGTTCCGTATTTTCTTCATCAAAAGGGCACCATCCCGCATTTCGAAGAATTTTACTTTCAAATTCATTGAGTGACACATAATTCTTCATATCCGATGCTATTCCCAATTGTCTAGTGCGATCAATTTCTATTCCATTCATTTCATAACGAATTTCATCAAATAAATATGCCATACAATTGTTTGTGAGCTTGACAGTTTTTGAAACAGTAGCGTCTTTATTTGATATAAATCCCTCAATATATATAAGGCTCTCACTTAGTAGAACATACAAATCCGGATTTTGTATTGGTATACGTATTTCATCATTATTTTTAAATGTTTGTAAATATGGTGTATAACTGTGATATTCTTTTTTTTATTATACTTTCATCAAAAAGTGGTTTATATAGAACATTTATCATGTTACTCATTTTTTAAACGCAATCCAATGCTTTTTAAAAACTCTTTGTTAGATTTAGTTAGGTGAATTTTACGTTAGCTGTCAATTTCTTTCTGAATAGAATTAAATTTCTTATCTGAATTGGCTTCTTTTAATGTTGAAGGTAAACTAATTGCAAAGTCATTATGTAAATGCTTTTTATTAAAAATAATCATTTTATTTTTTTATATAGGTTTTAAATGTAGTCTTATTGATATTTTTTCTCCACGAAAATTAATTAGGTTACCACCTTGATCTACAACTTTAAGGACAAGAGTGCTTATTTGTGTTGTATTAACTGGTAAATATATAACATTTGTTGGTATTTCAGTAATTTTATATCCTGGACTAACTCTAAGGGAAAACTGGTGAATTGTATGTGCGGAAACTTCATTTATATATGATCCATTAATAATATTACATTCGACGGATATTGTATTTATTTTAGATATATCTATTGGATTATCTGAAATATGATTACTATCAGACTTTAATATTCTTTTACTGTAACCAAGTAATCCTCCAATTGAATGTTCTTTATCGAAATAGATTGGTTCTCTCGAAGTATAAATTTCCGTTTGCAATGTATTATAGTTTGCTTTTATATTAATAAATCCAGCGCTATATTGCTCATATTCATCACTTTTTTTGGTAGATATATCTTTTAATTCATATGATCCAGTAGGTATCTCAATAATTTTACCTCCAATGTGAAATAAATTATTTTCTACATCCACATTTGGAATTGTGTGATAAGAATCGAAACTTATTAATCCACAAACATAATCTTGTTTGAGTTCTATAGGCGGAAAATAATTTTCAACAAGTTGTGATGAATATCCATTTATTGTCAAAGTAAACGACATGTTGTTGTCTTATCATTAAGTACTTAACTAAAATATGTTTCTTATGTATTATTACATTTATATTAAATCAAATCATTAACATCAATCCAAGAATTATGATCTGAGGAGAATCCTAACCATTTAACATAAGCTCTATTATTACGTCTTTTTAAAACTTTTTCAACTAAATATACTTGTGGAAATTTAGTTGGCATTAATTCATATTCATAGAATCCACCTTTAATTTCATTATCTAAATAATCTTGAAGTATATATGTTGTAGGATTTGTATTTTGAATACGTTTAACTTTAAAGATTTCAGTTGTCCAATTTGGTGTATATCCCTTTTCAAATATATGTTTATATTTACTTATTCTAACATTATCATTTAATTTAAATTTTGGCCTATGAAAAATTTTTAAATGGTTGTAAGCAGTATTCAATATATTGTTTTCTTTTGAAGAATTTACTTCATTAGGTTTCATCATAATTGTTCTATGAAATGTATTATTATATTTATCAACTAGATTTTTATAAAGATCAATCCATTTGTATGAACCATTAAAGCTGAACTCTTTCCACATCATTCCTTTTAAAGTTCTATTGAAGCGTTCCACTATAGATGCATTTAGTGTTGAAAATGTTGAATAATGGTTGACATCTTTTGTTATCATTAATCTTTTGAAATGTGTATTAAAAACTGTTTTCCGTCATCTGTTTGGAGATTTTTTGAAAATTCTGTTTGGGGTTTTATTGAAAATTCTTTTCATTGCGATTGTAACATTTTCTCCAGTTTTAATTTTTCAAAGCTTCTGCCCAGGCTTTTTTTGAAAATGTGTCAATAACAGTTAGAAGATAGTGAGAACCATTATTAACACTAACATATTCCCTCATTTCCACCAAATCAGCTTGCCACAAGTCGTCAATACCTTTCATAATTACATGTCTTCTTCTAAAATTTTTCCGTGCTTGCTTATGCAATTTTTCAACTATTCCTCGTTTATTATTCATTATTATGAACATATATTTTTTGTCTACCCTTTTATTTTGGGATGTTTTATTTTTAGTCTTTCCACATCATCATCGTTGGGTTGCTTTTTTGCTACTACATAATTTAACAAATAGTTCTCTATAATCTTTAAGTAATATAAGTAATAATAAATTTCCATCAAACTTTCTTCATATGTAGATTTTATTCGTTCATCAATAGCACTTTCAATTAATTCTACATCATTTCTAATGCTATCTTGAAGCATTCCATTTATTTCTCGAATCTTTATTTCCAATTTGTTTTCTACCCTGTTTAGGTTTGTGAATAAAAAATATTTTGTAATGACATCATTATCATCCTTAGGTAAACCTACATTGATAATTCTTTTCATTTGTAAACTCAGGTTTTTATTTTCATATAAATTCAAACCAAGAGTATTTTTTAATACTTTCTTAATATTTACCACACCATTTTCATCATTCGATGACGATGATGACCAAATTTATCAATATTTGTATACATTTTTATTTTTATATAATTATGTTAGCTTCTTTTAACTCCTAATAATTGATATTATTTCATTATTATGATTATGTCCAGCAGTTGATGATGCTATAAGTAATCGTAATCGTTCAACTAATTCATTCGGATCATCCCAATACACATAATCTGATTTATTATTATTAGATTTTACAACCTTAAGGCCACTTCCACGTATTAATACGTTTGGTAAATTGAATATCTTTTTTATTATACGTTGATATTTATAAGATTTTGTACTTTTAATTTGATCATTTGAGTTATAATTACGTCTATGAGCATTTGTAGATAATAGAATATCTTTATAATTTTGTAAATCTCGTTTAGTGAAATGAATGGGGTTTGTGTGAAAAACTAATTCAAATAGACCAGGTGTCATCTGCCATTTAGATTTTCCAACAGAAATTATATTTTTATTAGGAATTTTTATGGGTTCTTTTCCATATCTCCATCTACCCGTTGAATCAATATTAAATCCATATACTTTATCCAATTTGTTACTGTCCTTAAGTATTTGTATGTTTTGTTGTAGAGAATTTTGTTTATTTCGGCAATTGTTTAAGATGTTTATAATCTGTGTTTAGTTGATCCTTAGCCTTGCGCTTAAATTTGACCTTGACCTTGACCTTGACCTTGACCTTGACCTTGACCTTGACCTTGACCTTGACCTTGACCTTGACCTTGACCTTGACCTTGACCTTGACCTTGACCTTGACCTTGACCTTGACCTTGACCTTGACCTTGACCTTGACCTTGACCTTGACCTTGACCTTGACCTTGACCTTGACCTTGACCTTGACCTTGACCTTGACCTTGACCTTGACCTTGACCTTGACCTTGACCTTGACCTTGACCTTGACCTTGACCTTGACCTTGACCTTGACCTTGACCTTGACCTTGACCTTGACCTAGACCTAGACCTTGACCTTGACCTTGACCTTGACCTTGACCTTGACCTTGACCTTGACCTTGACCTTGACCTTGACCTTGACCTTGACCTTGACCTTGACCTTGACCTTGACCTTGACCTTGACCTTGACCTTGACCTTGACCTTGACCTTGACCTTGACCTTGACCTTGACCTTGACCTTGACCTTGACCTTGACCTTGACCTAGACCTTGACCTTGACCTTGACCTTGACCTTGACCTTGACCTTGACCTTGACCTTGACCTTGACCTTGACCTTGACCTTGACCTTGACCTTGACCTTGACCTTGACCTTGACCTTGACCTTGACCTTGACCTTGACCTTGACCTTGACCTTGACCTTGACCTTGACCTTGACCTTGACCTTGACCTTGACCTTGACCTTGACCTTGACCTTGACCTTGACCTTGACCTTGACCTTGACCTTGACCTTGACCTTGACCTTGACCTTGACCTTGACCTTGACCTTGACCTTGACCTTGACCTTGACCTTGACCTTGACCTTGACCTTGACCTTGACCTTGACCTTGACCTTGACCTTGACCTTGACCTTGACCTTGACCTTGACCTTGACCTTGACCTTGACCTT
>OX596014.1:11719184-11724184 GCA_951394025.1 Heteromyza rotundicornis | reverse complement strand
TTGACCTTGACCTTGACCTTGACCTTGACCTTGACCTTGACCTTGACCTTGACCTTGACCTTGAGTAGACAGTGTTTAGAACTGATAAAATAACATATAAAACAATTAATCGAAAATGTTAACTTTCGACTTTGAATTCCGCTTTGAATTCCGTGAGGAATTCTACATTAAAAGCATAAGACAAAGTTTAGAACTGATACAATAACATTTAAAACAATTTTTCGGAAAATTTAGCTTTCGACTTTAAATTCTGTGCGGAATACTGCCGTAGACGAAGCTTGATCTTGACCTTGACCTTGACCTTGACCTTGACTTTGACCTTGACCTTGACCTTGACCTTGACCTTGACCTTGACCTTGACCTTGACCTTGACCTTGACCTTGACCTTGACCTTGACCTTGACCTTGACCTTGACCTTGACATTGACATTGACCTTGACCTTGACCTTGACCTTGACCTTGACCTTGACCTTGACCTTGACCTTGACCTTGACCTTGACCTTGACCTTGACCTTGACCTTGACCTTGACCTTGACCTTGACCTTGACCTTGACCTTGACCTTGACCTTGACCTTGACCTTGACCTTGACCTTGACCTTGACCTTGACCTTGACCTTGACCTTGACCTTGACCTTGACCTTGACCTTGACCTTGACCTTGACCTTGACCTTGACCTTGACCTTGACCTTGACCTTGAGTAGACAGTGTTTAGAACTGATAAAATAACATATAAAACAATTAATCGAAAATGTTAACTTTCGACTTTGAATTCCGTGAGGAATTCTACATTAAAAGCATAAGACAAAGTTTAGAACTGATACAATAACATTTAAAACAATTTTTCGGAAAATTTAGCTTTCGACTTTAAATTCTGTGCGGAATACTGCCGTAGACGAAGCTTGATCTTGACCTTGACCTTGACCTTGACCTTGACCTTGACCTTGACCTTGACCTTGACCTTGACCTTGACCTTGACCTTGACCTTGACCTTGACCTTGACCTTGACCTTGACCTTGACCTTGACCTTGACCTTGACCTTGACCTTGACCTTGACCTTGACCTTGACCTTGACCTTGACCTTGACCTTGACCTTGACCTTGACCTTGACCTTGACCTTGACCTTGACCTTGACCTTGACCTTGACCTTGACCTTGACCTTGACCTTGACCTTGACCTTGACCTTGACCTTGACCTTGACCTTGACCTTGACCTTGACCTTGACCTTGACCTTGACCTTGACCTTGACCTTGACCTTGACCTTGACCTTGACCTTGACCTTGACCTTGACCTTGACCTTGACCTTGACCTTGACCTTGACCTTGACCTTGACCTTGACCTTGACCTTGACCTTGACCTTGACCTTGACCTTGACCTTGACCTTGACCTTGACCTTGACCTTGACCTTGACCTTGACCTTGACCTTGACCTTGACCTTGACCTTGACCTTGACCTTGACCTTGACCTTGACCTTGACCTTGACCTTGACCTTGACCTTGACCTTGACCTTGACCTTGACCTTGACCTTGACCTTGACCTTGACCTTGACCTTGACCTTGACCTTGACCTTGACCTTGACCTTGACCTTGACCTTGACCTTGACCTTGACCTTGACCTTGACCTTGACCTTGACCTTGACCTTGACCTTGACCTTGACCTTGACCTTGACCTTGACCTTGACCTTGTCCTTGACCTTGACCTTGACCTTGACCTTGACCTTGACCTTGACCTTGACCTTGACCTTGACCTTGACCTTGACCTTGACCTTGACCTTGACCTTGACCTTGACCTTGGCCTTGACCTTGACCTTGACCTTGACCTTGACCTTGACCTTGACCTTGACCTTGACCTTGACCTTGACCTTGACCTTGACCTTGACGTTGACCTTGACCTTGACCTTGACCTTGACCTTGACCTTGACCTTGACCTTGACCTTGACCTTGACCTTGACCTTGACGTTGACCTTGACCTTGACCTTGACCTTGACCTTGACCTTGACGTTGACCTTGACCTTGACCTTGACCTTGACCTTGACCTTGACCTTGACCTTGACCTTGACCTTGACCTTGACCTTGACCTTGACCTTGACCTTGACCTTGACCTTGACCTTGACCTTGACCTTGACCTTGACCTTGACCTTGACCTTGACCTTGACCTTGACCTTGACCTTGACCTTGACCTTGACCTTGACCTTGACCTTGACCTTGACCTTGACCTTGACCTTGACCTTGACCATGACCTTGACCATGACCTTGACCTTGACCTTGACCTTGACCTTGACCTTGACCTTGACCTTGACCTTGACCTTGACCTTGACCTTGACCTTGACCTTGACCTTGACCTTGACCTTGACCTTGACCTTGACCTTGACCTTGACCTTGACCTTGACCTTGACCTTGACCTTGACCTTGACCTTGACCTTGACCTTGACCTTGACCTTGACCTTGACCTTGACCTTGACCTTGACCTTGACGTTGACCTTGACCTTGACCTTGACCTTGACCTTGACCTTGACCTTGACCTTGACCTTGACCTTGACCTTGACCTTGACCTTGACCTTGACCTTGACCTTGACCTTGACCTTGACCTTGACCTTGACCTTGACCTTGACCTTGACCTTGACCTTGACCTTGACCTTGACCTTGACCTTGACCTTGACCTTGACCTTGACCTTGACCTTGACCTTGACCATGACCTTGACCTTGACCTTGACCTTGACCTTGACCTTGACCTTGACCTTGACCTTGACCTTGACCTTGACCCTGACCTTGACCTTGACCTTGACCTTGACCTTGACCTTGACCTTGACCTTGACCTTGACCTTGACCTTGACCTTGACCTTGACCTTGACCTTGACCTTGACCTTGACCTTGACCTTGACCTTGACCTTGACCTTGACCTTGACCTTGACCTTGACCTTGACCTTGACCTTGACCTTGACCTTGACCTTGACCTTGACCTTGACCTTGACCTTGACCTTGACCTTGACCTTGACCTTGACCTTGACCTTGACCTTGACCTTGACCTTGACCTTGACCTTGACCTTGACCTTGACCTTGACCTTGACCTTGACCTTGACCTTGACCTTGACCTTGACCTTGACCTTGACCTTGACCTTGACCTTGACCTTGACCTTGACCTTGACCTTGACCTTGACCTTGACCTTGACCTTGACCTTGACCTTGACCTTGACCTTGACCTTGACCTTGACCTTGACCTTGACCTTGACCTTGACCTTGACCTTGACCTTGACCTTGACCTTGACCTTGACCTTGACCTTGACCTTGACCTTGACCTTGACCTTGACTTGACCTTGACCTTGACCTTGACCTTGACCTTGACCTTGACCTTGACCTTGACCTTGACCTTGACCTTGACCTTGACCTTGACCTTGACCTTGACCTTGACCTTGACCTTGACCTTGACCTTGACCTTGACCTTGACCTTGACCTTGACCTTGACCTTGACCTTGACCTTGACCTTGACCTTGACCTTGACCTTGACCTTGACCTTGACCTTGACCTTGACCTTGACCTTGACCTTGACCTTGACCTTGACCTTGACCTTGACCTTGACCTTGACCTTGACCTTGACCTTGACCTTGACCTTGACCTTGACCTTGACCTTGACCTTGACCTTGACCTTGACCTTGACCTTGACCTTGACCTTGACCTTGACCTTGACCTTGACCTTGACCTTGACCTTGACCTTGACCTTGACCTTGACCTTGACCTTGACCTTGACCTTGACCTTGACCTTGACCTTGACCTTGACCTTGACCTTGACCTTGACCTTGACCTTGACCTTGACCTTGACCTTGACCTTGACCTTGACCTTGACCTTGACCTTGACCTTGACCTTGACCTTGACCTTGACCTTGACCTTGACCTTGACCTTGACCTTGACCTTGACCTTGACCTTGACCTTGACCTTGACCTTGACCTTGACCTTGACCTTGACCTTGACCTTGACCTTGACCTTGACCTTGACCTTGACCTTGACCTTGACCTTGACCTTGACCTTGACCTTGACCTTGACCTTGACCTTGACCTTGACCTTGACCTTGACCTTGACCTTGACCTTGACCTTGACCTTGACCTTGACCTTGACCTTGACCTTGACCTTGACCTTGACCTTGACCTTGACCTTGACCTTGACCTTGACCTTGACCTTGACCTAGACCTAGACCTTGACCTTGACCTTGACCTTGACCTTGACCTTGACCATGACCTTGACCTTGACCTTGACCTTGACCTTGACCTTGACCTTGACCATGACCTTGACCTTGACCTTGACCTTGACCTTGACCTTGACCTTGACCTTGACCTTGACCTTGACCTTGACCTTGACCTTGACCTTGACCTTGACCTTGACCTTGACCTTGACCTTGACCTTGACCTTGACCTTGACCTTGACCTTGACCTTGACCTTGACCTTGACCTTGACCTTGACCTTG
Source organism: Heteromyza rotundicornis (assembly GCA_951394025.1). Classification (NCBI taxonomy): domain Eukaryota; kingdom Metazoa; phylum Arthropoda; class Insecta; order Diptera; family Heleomyzidae; genus Heteromyza; species Heteromyza rotundicornis. The sequence goes on along the minus strand of OX596014.1, from coordinate 11,719,732 downwards.
ACCTTGACCTTGACCTTGACCTTGACCTTGACCTTGACCTTGACCTTGACCTTGACCTTGACCTTGACCTTGACCTTGACCTTGACCTTGACCTTGACCTTGACCTTGACCTTGACCTTGACCTTGACCTTGACCTTGACCTTGACCTTGACCTTGACCTTGACCTTGACCTTGACCTTGACCTTGACCTTGACCTTGACCTTGACCTTGACCTTGACCTTGACCTTGACCTTGACCTGACCTTGACCTTGACCTTGACCTTGACCTTGACCTTGACCTTGACCTTGACCTTGACCTTGACCTTGACCTTGACCTTGACCTTGACCTTGACCTTGACCTTGACCTTGACCTTGACCTTGACCTTGACCTTGACCTTGACCTTGACCTTGACCTTGACCTTGACCTTGACCTTGACCTTGACCTTGACCTTGACCTTGACCTTGACCTTGACCTTGACCTTGACCTTGACCTTGACCTTGACCTTGACCTTGACCTTGACCTTGACCTTGACCTTGACCTTGACCTTGACCTTGACCTTGACCTTGACC
>OX596014.1:11589649-11718984 GCA_951394025.1 Heteromyza rotundicornis | reverse complement strand
TTGCATTTTTCCGTTATTTTCGATGTTCATTAGGTGTATATCATCGGCACAGCATGCATACACGAAAGGGAGGGGTGTGGAAACGGCATTGCATTGCGTCGTCAGCACCATTGAGAAGAATCTTTCTTATAAAGAGTACACTTTAGCTGCATTCTTAGACATTGAGGGCGCATTCAACAATGTCAACGTAAGTGCGGTTAGTAGGGCGCTAACACACGCGAATATCGAGCCTGCCCTAACAGACTGGATCGTTAGTATGTTAAGCCAGCGGAAAATCAGAACGGAACTTGGGAACACGAACATGGAGGCGACCGCCTCTCGGGGTACCCCGCAGGGCGGTGTCATCTCACCACTTCTGTGGAACTTGGTACTAAATGAAATACTGATTGAATTTGAGAAGAGTGGGATAAAGGTGACCGCATACGCGGACGATGTTGTACTACTAGCAACGGGTAAATTCCTTCCGACCATCAGCGATATACTTGAAGTAGCACTGAAACAATTGAGCGACTGGACTAAGAAATGTGGACTGGGGGTTAACCCCCAAAAAACCGAACTTGTCCTATTCACGAACAAACGAACGATTCCACAATTCAGACCACCATCTATAGAGGGGATCCCTCTCAGAGTCTCAGAAAGCGCCCGCTATCTGGGTCTCGTTTTAGACAGGAAACTGAACTGGAAATTAAACATAGAAGAAAGGGTTAGGAAAGCGTCAATTGCCTTTTACACCTGTAGTAGAATTTTGGACGAAGGTGGGGCCCACGCCCCAAAATCATCTCATGGATGTATACAGCCATCGTTAGACCAATACTGACCTACGGTTGTCTCGTGTGGTGGAAATCAGCCAGCAAGACCACTAATATGAAAGCAATGACAAAAATACAAAGAATAGCATGTACAGGAATATCTAGTGCGATGAAATCATCACCGACGGCAGGACTCGAGACAATTCTTAATTTTCTGCCTCTAGACCTATATACACAAGAATATGCAGCAAAAAGTGCCTTAAGAATAAGCCAGACATCTTGGGAACGACATCAGCTCTGACTACCTGCTGCCATACCCAGACTTCAATATTCCCTTCTCCAGTCACTTTCCCACCAGGAAAGAGTGGGAGGGACATGACCTATCAAGGAACGTACCCATATCAGTCTTCACTGATGGGTCCAAAATGAACATTGGTACCGGTGCGGGTTACACCTGCGAACAATTAGGGATCACGGGATACATCCGTCTGCCAGACAACAGCAGTGTCTTCCAAGCGGAGATACTGGCAGTGCCGGAGGCGGCCAAGGCGACCTCAATGGTGGAGATACCACATGATGATATCACCTTTTTCATTGATAGCCAGGCAGCAATAAATGCGTTATCTGCCGTCTACATCAAGTCAAAGCTTGTCAGGCGCTGTCGCGAAGAGCTGCAGGTTCTTGGCTCACAGCATCGCGTTAGGCTCTGCTGGGTGCCGGGGCATGAGGGAAATGAAGCAGCCGATGAATTGGCTCGGAAAGGTTCGGCAATTAGTGCTGACCTAGCGGACCGTTCTGTAAAAATCCCACTCTGTAGTATTAGCGAACGACTAGAAAAACAGTTTGCGAGGCAGGCCAACATCAGATTGAGACAACTCTCCACCTGTGAGACCTCTCGCAAACTATGGCCACTACGCAATGAAGGACGTACAGTCAAGCTCCTGCAGTTTGATGGGAAATCCATATCTGTCCTCATGGGCACATTAACGGGTCACAACCTTTTAGGAACTCATGCTAGGAGACTTGGTCTTACCCAAAATGACGTTTGTAGGGGCTGCGGGGACGAGGAAGTCGAGGAAGATACCCACCACTTCCTCTGTCGATGTCCAAGTCTACAACATCTCAGGCGTAGAACCCTTGGGGAATACTTTTTCGATGACCTGGCGGAGTTATCTGATAAACCCCTTCGTGATATGCTCGCCTTTGTAAGAAATTCTGGGTGGTTGGATTACCAACTTATGGTTTGACGAGTGTGGGCCTATCCCACCTCTTAAAGTACGGGCATCACAATGGGTCAACTTTTTTGGCCTAAGTGTGATGGCACTGGAGTATTTATGCTCCAATGGTGCCATCTACCCTCTAACCTAACCTAACCTAACCTAGGTGTAGTAGGTGTGGTGAGTCTGTTGAGGGGATGTTGCGTCACAAGCGAAAAACTTTAACAAAAAATCGCGAGATTTTTTGTTAAAATTTTTCAATTTGTGAGTAGGAGCTTTTGTTATGTTATAGTGAAAAGTGCCGCAGGGAAAAAATTTTAACAAAAAATCGCGCGATTTTTTGTTAAAGTTTTTCGCTTGTGACGCATTTTTTGTTAAAATTCTTTGAGTTTGGAATGATGTGGGCCGTGGTTGTAACAGTTTCAATGTTGCTGAACTCTTTCGATAAGGTTGTTAGAGCAAAAGCAACAATAACATTACAACTACATAGACACATTGTAGCATTACAATAACAACAACAACAACATGTATTAAAATAGTTGATATTTTTAAGTTTGGAATGATGTGTGCAGTGTTTGTAACAGTTTCAATGTTGCTGAACTCTTTCGATAACGTTGTTAGAGCAAAAGCAACAACAACATTACAACAACATAGACACATTGAATCATTACAACAACAACAACAACATGTATTAAAAGAGTTGATATTGTTTGGAAAAAACAACAAAAAAAAGGGCCCAAAATTAGTGAAGACACCTTTTCCAAAAGTCACCAAATATATTGAAGAACAAATTGAACAATTTATATGAAAGGGCAAAAATAGAATGGGCCCTAAAGTACATTTAATCCGAAATTTTTTATTTTTTAGGCCAATGTTGGATGGTCTATGACGCTCCGTTTGGCTTCTAGAGCGTTTCAAAGGAATTCTAGATGTAATTTCGAATATGAAATTTTTAATTTTTTAGGCCAATGTTGGATGGTCTATGACGCTCCGTTTGGCTTCTAGAGCGTTTCAAAGGAATTCTAGATGTAATTTCGAATATGAAATTTTTTAATTTTTTAGGCCAATGTTGGATGGTCTATGACGCTCCGTTTGGCTTCTAGAGCGTTTCAAAGGAATTCTAGATGTAATTTCGAATATGAAATTTTTTAATTTTTTAGGCCAATGTTGGATGGTCTATGACGCTACGTTTGGCTTCTAGAGCGTTTCAAAGGAATTATAGATGTAAATTCGAACTTGAAATTTTTTAATTTTTTAGGCCAATGTTGGATGCTCTATTACGCTCCGTTTGGCTTTTAGAGCGTTTCAAAGGAATTCTAGATATAATTTCGAATAAGAAATTTTTTATTTTTTAGGCCAATGTTGGATGGTCTAGACGCTCCGTTTGGCTTTTACAGCGTTTCAAAGGTATTATAGATGTAAATTCGAACATAAAATTTTTTAATTTTTTAGGCCAATGTTGGATGGTCTATGACGCTCCGTTTGGCTTCTAGAGCGTTTCAAAGGAATTCTAGATGTAATTTCGAATATGAAATTTTTTAATTTTTTAGGCCAATGTTGGATTTTCTATGACGCTCCGTTTGGCTTCTAGAGCGTTTCAAAGGAATTCTAGATATAATTTCAAATAAAAAATTTTTTATTTTTTAGGCCAATGTTGGATGGTCTAGACGCTCCGTTTGGCTTTTACAGCGTTTCAAAGGTATTATAGATGTAAATTCAAACATAAAATTTTTTAATTTTTTAGGCCAATGTTGGATGGTCTATGACGCTCCGATTGGCTTCTAGAGCGTTTCAAAGGAATTCTAGATGTAATTTCGAATATGAAATTTTTAATTTTTTAGGCCAATGTTGGATGGTCTATGACGCTCCGTTAGGCTTCTAGAGCGTTTCAAAGAAGTTCTAGATGTAATTTCGAATATGAAATTTTTAATTTTTTAGGCTAATGTTGGCTGGTCTATGATGCTCCGTTTGGCTTCTAGAGCGTTTCAAAGGAATTCTAGATGTAATTTCGAATAAGAAATTTTTAATTTTTTAGGCCAATGTTGGATGGTCTAGACGCTCCGTTTGGCTTTTTGAGCGTTTCAAAGGAATTCTAGATGTAATTTCGAATATGAAATTTTTTAATTATTTACCGCATTGTTGGATGGTCTCTGACGCTCCGTTTGGCTTCTAGAGCGTTTCAAAGGAATTCTAGATGTAATTTCGAACATGAAATTTTTAAATTTTTTAGGCCAATGTTGGATGGTCTATTACGCTCCGTTTGGCTTTTAGAGCGTTTCAAAGGAATTCTAGATATAATTTCGAATATGAAATTTTTAATTTTTTAGGCCAATGTTGGATGGTCTATGACGCTCCGTTTGGCTTCTAGAGCGTTTCGAAGGAATTCTAGATGTAATTTCGAATATGAAATTTTTTAATTTTTTAGGCCAATGTTGGATGGTCTATGACGCTCCGTTTGGCTTCTAGAGCGATTTAAAGGAATTCTAGATGTAATTTCGAATATGAAATTTTTAAATTTTTTAGGCCAATGTTGGATGGTTTATTACGCTCCGTTTGGCTTTTTGAGCGTTTCAAAGGAATTCTAGATATAATTTCGAATATGAATTTTTTTAACTTTTTAGGCCAATTCTGGATGGTCTATTACGCTCCGTTTGGCTTCTAGAGCGTTTCAAAGGAATTCTAGATGTATTTTCGAATATGAAATTTTTAATTTTTTAGGCCAATGTTGGATGGTCTATGACGCTCCGTTTGGCTTCTAGAGCGTTTCGAAGGAATTCTAGATGTAATTTCGAATATGAAATTTTTTAATTTTTTAGGCCAATGTTGGATGGTCTATGACGCTCCGTTTGCCTTCTAGAGCGTTTCAAAGGAATTCTAGATGTAATTTCGAATATGATTTTTTTAATTTTTTAGGCCAATGTTGGATGGTCTATGACGCTCCGTTAGGCTTCTAGAGCGTTTCAAAGAAGTTCTAGATGTAATTTCGAATATGAAATTTTTAATTTTTTAGGCTTATGTTGGCTGGTCTATGATGCTCCGTTTGGCTTCTAGAGCGTTTCAAAGGAATTCTAGATATAATTTCAAATAAGAAATTTTTTATTTTTTAGGCCAATGTTGGATGGTCTAGACGCTCCGTTTGGCTTTTACAGCGTTTCAAAGGTATTATAGATGTAAATTCGAACATAAAATTTTTTAATTTTTTAGGCCAATGTTGGATGGTCTATGACTCTCCGTTTGGCTTCTAGAGCGTTTCAAAGGAATTCTAGATGTAATTTCGAATATGAAATTTTTAATGTTTTAGGCCAATGTTGGATGGTCATGACGATCCGTTAGGCTTCTAGAGCGTATCAAAGAAGTTCTAGATGTAATTTCGAATATGAAATTTTTAATTTTTTAGGCTAATGTTGGCTGGTCTATGATGCTCCGTTTGGCTTCTAGAGCGTTTCAAAGGAATTCTAGATGTAATTTCGAATAAGAAATTTTTAATTTTTTAGGCCAATGTTGGATGGTCTAGACGCTCCGTTTGGCTTTTTGAGCGTTTCAAAGGAATTCTAGATGTAATTTCGAATATGAAATTTTTTAATTATTTACCGCATTGTTGGATGGTCTCTGACGCTCCGTTTGGCTTTTAGAGCGTTTCAAAGGAATTTTAGATGTAATTTCGAATATGAAATTTGTAATTTTTTAGGCCAATGTTGGAAGGGTGTTACGCTCCGTTTGGCTTTTGGAGCGTTTCAAAGGAATTCAAGATATAATTTCGAATAAGAAATTTTTAATTTTTTAGGCCAATGTTGGATGGTCTAGACGCTCCGTTTGGCTTTTAGAGCGTTTCAAAGGAATTCTAGATGTAATTTCGAATAAGAAATTTTTAATTTTTTAGGCCAATGTTGGATGGTCTATGACGCTCCGTTTGGCTTCTAGAGCGTTTCAAAGGAATTCTAGATGTAATTTCGAACATGAAATTTTTTAATTTTTTAGGCTAATGTTGGATGGTCTATTACGCTCCGTTTGGCTTTTAGAGCGTTTCAAAGGAATTCTATATGTAATTTCGAATAAGAAATTTTTTAGTTTTTTAGGCCAATGTTGGATGGTCTATGACGCTCCGTTTGGCTTCTAGAGCGTTTCAAAGGAATTCTAGATGTAATTTCGAATATGAAATTTTTTAATTTTTTAGGCCAATGTTGGATGGTCTATGACGTTCCGTTTGGCTTTTAGAGCGTTTCAAAGGAATTCTAGACGTAATTTCGAATATGAAATTTTAAATTTTTTAGGCCAATGTTGTATGGTCCCTTCGAGCGAATGCATGTTGATTTGTTCCAATTTCAAAATTTCGATTTTGTTATTGCTGTATATGATTTTTCCAAGTGGATCGATGTACAGATATTATCCAAAACAGCTACCATGAATATTATAGACAAATTAAAGATTTTATTTTCCTGTTTCGGTTTTTGCAATACCTTAGTGAGTGATAATGGTCCACAGTTTCGGAGTGAAGAGTTTATGTATTTTCTAAAAGCAAATGGTATTAAGCAGTTGTTCAGCCCAGCTTACCACCCTCCCAGTAATGGCTTGGCAGAGAAGGGGGTCCAAACAGTTAAGAAAAGTTTGAAGGCAGGTTTGATGTCAAGCAAGGAAAAAGGACTATCCATGCAAAATAAAGTGTTAAGCTTTTTGTTTAAAAACCGAAATACACCGGCAACCGTCACTGGGATTTGTCCGAGCGAAATAGTTTTTATGTATAAACTGATAACATTGCTGACTTATTGTTCGATTCAAAATTTAAGTGAAAATGGCCAGTTAACAGACTACAAAGTTAAATAACAAAACTATTATGAAATGTATAAGAAAAATTGTAAGAAAGATAAGTTTCATTTAAAAGTTGGTGATCACATTTTATATTTAAACCCAAACGATAGAGATTATGCCAATTGGTTACACGGGGTTATTTGTAAAAAGATTAGTAACGTGTTATATTTAATTGAAGTAAATAGAAGAAGAAAAGTTGCTCATAGGAATCAACTCAAACATGTACTAAAAGATACTTTTGTTCCAAATGAGGATGTGAATAAGGAAGAGTATGTTGAGGTAAGCGAAGACGATGAATACTATGATGCGGAAGATCGGTTAGTCGACACAGAAGGTGTGGTAAAAAATGAAGAATTAGAATTGAATATCAAGGGTAGATTAAGAAAAAAACATTATATTAACTAGAAACTTTAAGTAGCATATTGAAAAAATGCTTGTAAAGACATTTTCAAAAAAAGAAGGTAGCTGAAATATAGATTTAAGTTGTGCAACACTGAGATTCGAGGAGTTGAATAAAATGAAGTATCGTGCCTGCAAGCTCAAAACTCCTCCGTCTTTTACTAAAAAAAACATAACAAAGAGGAAAATGAAAAAGAGTAAAAAATAAGTTTCTTAAAATATTAAATATGCTTATAAAAAGCATAAAAAAATTTCCTTTGAAATAATTCCAGCAATTTGGTTTCAAAATTAAGTGGCTGGTTTCCCAATATCATTGCAAATTTTGAAGTCACCAAAAACCTTCATTTTAAATCGGAATTGCGGAAATAATTTTGAAGGAAATTTATTTTCTGCTTTTCAGTGGGTTCAGTGGTAAAACCGTTAGTTTTATTTAAAAACAACTATTTTTACTCTTTTTTATTGTACTGTATGGTTTACTGTAAGTTTTATACATGCTCCAAATTTGTATGTTCTGCATTCGATTTTGGGTTGCAGCGACTGAATCGATACATGAGCGACGATAAGATCGTCATGATTGAGATATCGACTTAAAATTTTGGTACTCGACTTTTTCTGCATGTATTCGACTGATTTCTGAAAACAGACTTTCAATCCCAGACCAACAACTGAAATACAAAAATGTCTGTTTATTTTAAATTGTTTTATTTTCTTTGTATTGTTTAATTTGTTTGTGCTTAAATTAATGTATGTATTAATGCTTTTATTTTAATGGAGTTTGATTTAATTTAAAATTCAATATAAATTATTAGTTTTTTTATTATTATTATTTTCTGATCACTTATACAAATATTTCCATTTTATTCTGTGAGATACCGTACTGTCATCTAACCGCTCAAATATTTGGTTTATTTTGTAATAAAATGTTTTGAAATCTTATTATTTATTTTCCATTTGTAATTTTTTTTTTGCTGTTTCATGTATAAGTAAGAAAACGTACATATTTGGGTTTATTTTTTGTGACTGCATTTGTTGGATCTTTACATTATGTATATTGAATATTATGTTTTATTGTATTTTAAAGTGGTTGTTGTTGTTATTTTTGGAAATGTGTAAAAAAAATGGTTGCCCTTTATTTTGTGTATTTTTAATAGTTATTGAGCTATGTTTATATATATATATATATATGTGGTTGTTTCTTATATTTGTTGTAAGTCGCTCGTGTATCTCATATTTCAATGGTTTTATATTACCTTTATTGGTATATTTGTCTCTTCGGTTTTGTATTCAAAATTTTTAATTAGCACATCGCATATATCATATTTGATATTTGTTAATAATTATTTAAACTATATTCCTGATATTTTGCAATTTATTTGGTTTTATGTCTTACGTACTACTTTTTTGTAATAAAAACTAGTATTTGTCAAGCCTTACTTATAGTTAAAAAGATAATTTTGCAACAACATTTTTATAAATTAAAAATTATGGAAACAAAGTAATATATACATATATATATATATATGGGTATGTATATATACATTGGAGTGGTTCATGGACATATGGATTTTTTTATTGTTTGTCTCCACAAGCTTGATTTTGATCCTTAAACCAAAGCGTGTTAAACAAAAATTTACTAATAGAGGTTACTATGATTGGTGACTTCAAAACACTTCACAAAATTTGAATTAAATGATTTGATATGTAAAACATTGTAGGTCTAATTCAAATTTGAAAAATTGGAGTTCGAAAAAGGATGATTTGTCACTTTGAGTAAAAAACTGTACTGAAAAATCTACAAATCGTAGCGATCTCAAAATTTTGTTCGATTAGGTTTGAGTTTTGAATATACAATAATTGGCATGATTGGGCTAAGGAGGATGGAATAAGCCTTGTGGAGGACATAATATTAATACTTTTCAAAAATGGACCACCCTAATATGTATATATTTATATATATACACATATATACATATATACATATCTATACATATACTAATATATATGTATATATATTTTTGTATATGTATATATGGTATGTTTATATAAGTATATATAAATGTATACATATATAAATTAGACTGGCCACAATTTCATATTTTTTAAAATCTCATTTTGAGATGATTTGCGCAAACGTTCTTTTTGAACTCAAATGTTCTCAAAAATATTTTCTGGCGGACTATTTCCTTTCTGAAATTATATCACCTTTTTTGTTTGTTGACCAGCATATTAAAAAATAAATAAAACTGATACAAAAAAAACACATAATATTTTCTTAAGGAGTTCTCTTTTTTTTTCTTATAGTTTTCTAGTCCTCATTGGTTTTTATTTATTTTTTTTTACCGTTACTACAATATGCACCAAATAGGCATAATGTCCCAAATAACCACCAGGAATACATAATTGTGTTATTATTCCTGTCTTTATCTGTGTCCCATAAAGATTTTTTCCTGTTTTGGAAAAAGTTCACGTTATAAAATGTTATCCTATCGTTTTTAGAACAAAAGGAAATGTTGCCGCTCTGTTGTTTTTAAAATTATTTTGTGCGGCCAGTCTAATATCTATATATTAGAGTTGTTCCAACTTTTTCGATATTGACCTTCATTTTCACGTCCAGTTAAGTACACTTCCATAAATGAGCGAAAAATGCATTATGCGAATAAGAACCACTCTAGTATTTTTTTTAATTGTCTATTAGTAGTACATTTTGCCGTGTTTTGCTTATGATTTACATTCTTCTATACGGTTTTGTCTTGGATCTATTATTTTAATTCTGCTTCATTGTCATTCGATTCTCATTCATAAATTATTTGGGCTTTTTTTTGTCGCGTAGCTATCTTTCGATTCTTATTTATTATTTTTTTACTGCTTCTGCTGCTTTTCTTTTACTTATTTTTCGAAGGAATCCCATATACACCATATCAATATAATCCCCTACTCTACAAAACATCTTTTGGTGATTTAAAGATGTTTCTTTTCTACTTTTAATACATTTTCCGATGAGCATAGTTCCTCAATTTTTGTTGTTTGCAATTTTGTGATTTACATATCTTGAATTGGTGAAATACTGTGACACAGAGTTTAGACATACAAGCAGTTATTATAAGAAAGAATACCTTTCTAATTTTTACCGCCGTAATCAATTAAAAGAGAAATCCAGTTTTCAAAAAAAAAAGTCTACTGAAATAAAAAAGGTAATTTTGTGAACAAAATTTGTTCGTAATTTATACAATGCACACTTTACTAACAAAAAATGTAAGCTGCCTTTGAACAAAAGGATATAGTCATACATTTGTACAATTATTTAAATATTGGATTTTTCTTTCGAAATTTTTAGTCATTTTATGATAAAATATATGAACTATATTAATGCAACATACATTTTTATTACCAAACCAATGTTGTCTGTTTTTGCATGGCGTAACTTTTGCACCAACAAAACCTCGCGGGAAACATGGGTTTCTCGATAGGAATTAAACGGGTTAATGCGGTATAGTACTCATGCGGAAAGTATCGAATTGAACAGGGATCGGAAAACTTCCCGATAACACTGTGACAGGGTATATTATATGAATTTTGACACATTTTTTGTAACCCCCATAATTAGGCGTGTCCGGTATGGAAAGGTATTTATATTCTTGATCAACATCGAAAACCGAACCGATGTAGGTATGTCCGTCTACCCTGTCGCAGTTTTGGAGATATCGCCTTGAAACTTTGGATACATGTTCCTCTAAACTAAGATCAAGTTCGAGAATCAACCCAATTAAGTAAAAACTTGCCGGCCCCATACAAAACGAAAAAAAGCTATCATTTTACAAGTCTGGTTCGCATTTTTGTATTCCTGTATCCGATTGGAAATTCTTAGAGACGGATTTTTGACATGCTTTGACATATTAATGGGTCCAAATAACGTCCAAAGTTTTTAAAAGGTTGAGGTACTCCAAATGATCATATTGTGTGGGGGTAGCCGAAGATAGTTCACTCCAGGCCCGTGCGCAGGAATTTCCATTGGAAGGCATTTTATACAAAATTATTTTTTTTTATTTGGAGCTGTTTTGCGCAAATGATAAATAAATTTGCAACAATTTAAATAAGTTTCCAATAAAAGTATTGAATTTTACTGAAAAATTGTGTGAGGATATTTTATTACTCATAGTGTATGTCAGTATAAAATATGTATTTATTATTATTTATTTATTTTTTTGTAAAAAAAAAGGTTTTTTTTTGAATATAAGTCATTTAAGTCATACAAGACATTTTCATTACCCTACTTTTGGACAAGGAGTCAAATAATAGAAATTCATTTGTAAAACACTCCATAATTTTGAAACGCTGAGGAAGATGGCGTTTTTAAAACTTTTCTATCAAGGAGTTAAAAAATGGACGATTTGCAAAAATTCATTAATTTTACAAAAGTAAACTAATCTTTACGTCATCGCTTAGTGTCAATATTTATCTGCAAAATAAGATACTTTTCATATTTTTTTGTTTTGAATATATGAACGGTTTAGTTTAGTACAATAAAGTTACTGTGAAATAGAACTTGGTACTCCAAAAAGACAACTATTGATCCTTAAAATTGTATGCTATCTTATCTAGTTTCTTTTATTTGAGTCTAAACAAGAGCATCAAATAAAAGAGGTGTAAAATTAAAAGGTTTTGCCAAAGTACTTTTACGTACAAAATACAGAATTTCACAACATAGAAGAGAAATGAAAAAATTCCCCTTCTTCGAACACCGAACTTCGAATTCTTCCTTCTCAGCAACCGAAAATCTGCTAACAACCGTGACAACGAAAAGTTAACATTTTTTGAATTGAATTGAGACTGAAATGTTGTTGTTTCCGTATTGAAATTGTAGTGTTTTGCGACCGAAATGTTAATGACTTGAGACGGCCACGTTTTTGTTCCTCAGCTTTTATTTAAATCAAATTTTATCGAAAAATATGTGCTTAATTATTTCTTAATTATGCGGTTTGGTTCTATGGAAAATCCTCTACAAAAAAGTTCTTAAATAATTTTGCTCCTTCGATAGTTTTTCATACAAATCCGATTTTTTAACTTGTCCTCGATTTTTCTGATACAATTTCATACAATTCATTCTATAGAATTGGGATTATACCTAAAAAAAAGTACAACCATTCATAAAAAATCAACATTCAAATAGTGACACTGTTTCACTTTCTATTTTAGAACTGGGCAGTGTTGATTTTTTGCAAAGCGATTCAGTTTCAAATCATAACCATGCAGTTTTGCATTTTATTCTCAGTGTGAATAAGGGGAATCATAATCCTAAGCGAAAATTGTGAACAAAAATATCTCGTAATAGCTTAATTAATATTTCGATGTTTGCCATTTTTTGACTCCTTCATCATGAATTTCTCAAAAAACCTGACGTGATGGAACGGCAATGCGTCCAAAAATCGAAAAAAATACCTCTAAACTCTTGTACACACACAAAAAAAGTCGGCAGATTTAACCGTAAAAGACGGTTAAAAACTGTTCAACCCTTCTTCGTCGGTTAATCTAACCGATGAGAAGGGGTTGGTGTACTTCATTGTAGGTATAACTACAATGTAATTTAACCGGTGATGGAGGTAAGTTTACCTTAATAATTTGTTGGATTACCATTATAATTGTAAACTTACCGCAAAAATTTGGTACGCTACACATTTTTTAAAAAGAAAACCATTAAACTTTTTTCGTTAAATTTGTTTTTTTTTAATTTGAAAACAAAAAAAACATATCAAATAAAAAAAGAAATTTTAAAATGCAAGGTTGCTTGAGCGCCTAAAAACTTCTGTTTGGCTCTACTCAAGCTGGCTCTATAAGGCAAAACATTCATAACACGATTGAGAATTCTTCTCTCTTTGAATCCCAACAATTCAACTGAAGATGCGCGAATGGTAAATTGCACAAGTTGGTGGAAATTAAAATTTTACCAACAATTGCGGTAAAAGAACATACAATTTCTGTAAAACAACAATTATTTTCGATTATTTCAACTATTTTTTTTAACAGTTTTTTCGGTTAAATCTACCTACGAACTCGGTTAAAAAATTTACAATTTTTCATACATTTTGAAATTCAGTACGTTAACCACTTTTTTCGGTTAATTTTACCGACTATTTTTTTTTCTGTGTAGGGTAGTGTAATCTGACATTAATTGTTTCACAATTTTTGTATTCCTGTATCCGATTGGAAATTCTTAGAGACGGATTTTTGACATGCTTTGACATATTAATGGGTCCAAATAACGTCCAAAGTTTTTAAAAGGTTGAGGTACTCCAAATGATCATATTGTGTGGGGGTAGCCGAAGATAGTTCACTCCAGGCCCGTGCGCAGGAATTTCCATTGGAAGGCATTTTATACAAAATTATTTTTTTTTATTTGGAGCTGTTTTGCGCAAATGATAAATAAATTTGCAACAATTTAAATAAGTTTCCAATAAAAGTATTGAATTTTACTGAAAAATTGTGTGAGGATATTTTATTACTCATAGTGTATGTCAGTATAAAATATGTATTTATTATTATTTATTTATTTTTTTGTAAAAAAAAAGGTTTTTTTTTTGAATATAAGTCATTTAAGTCATACAAGACATTTTCATTACCCTACTTTTGGACAAGGAGTCAAATAATAGAAATTCATTTGTAAAACACTCCATAATTTTGAAACGCTGAGGAAGATGGCGTTTTTAAAACTTTTCTATCAAGGAGTTAAAAAATGGACGATTTGCAAAAATTCATTAATTTAACAAAAGTAAACTAATCTTTACGTCATCGCTTAGTGTCAATATTTATCTGCAAAATAAGATACTTTTCATATTTTTTTGTTTTGAATATATGAACGGTTTAGTTTAGTACAATAAAGTTACTGTGAAATAGAACTTGGTACTCCAAAAAGCCAACTATTGATCCTTAAAATTGTATGCTATCTTATCTAGTTTCTTTTATTTGAGTCTAAACAAGAGCATCAAATAAAAGAGGTGTAAAATTAAAAGGTTTTGCCAAAGTACTTTTACGTACAAAATACAGAATTTCACAACATAGAAGAGAAATGAAAAAATTCCCCTTCTTCGAACACCGAACTTCGAATTCTTCCTTCTCAGCAACCGAAAATCTGCTAACAACCGTGACAACGAAAAGTTAACATTTTTTGAATTGAATTGAGACTGAAATGTTGTTGTTTCCGTATTGAAATTGTAGTGTTTTGCGACCGAAATGTTAATGACTTGAGACGGCCACGTTTTTGTTCCTCAGCTTTTATTTAAATCAAATTTTATCGAAAAATATGTGCTTAATTATTTCTTAATTATGCGGTTTGGTTCTATGGAAAATCCTCTACAAAAAAGTTCTTAAATAATTTTGCTCCTTCGATAGTTTTTCATACAAATCCGATTTTTTAACTTGTCCTCGATTTTTCTGATACAATTTCATACAATTCATTCTATAGAATTGGGATTATACCTAAAAAAAAGTACAACCATTCATAAAAAATCAACATTCAAATAGTGACACTGTTTCACTTTCTATTTTAGAACTGGGCAGTGTTGATTTTTTGCAAAGCGATTCAGTTTCAAATCATAACCATGCAGTTTTGCATTTTATTCTCAGTGTAGCTTATTTAAAAGGGGAATCATAATCCTAAACGAAAATTGTGAACAAAAATATCTCGTAATAGCTTAATTAATATTTCGATGTTTGCCATTTTTTGACTCCTTCATCATGAATTTCTCAAAAAACCTGACGTGATGGAACGGCAATGCGTCCAAAAATCGAAAAAAATACCTCTAAACTCTTGTACACACACAAAAAAAGTCGGTAGATTTAACCGTAAAAGACGGTTAAAAACTGTTCAACCCTTCTTCGTCGGTTAATCTAACCGATGAGAAGGGGTTGGTGTACTTCATTGTAGGTATAACTACAATGTAATTTAACCGGTGATGGAGGTAAGTTTACCTTAATAATTTGTTGGATTACCATTATAATTGTAAACTTACCGCAAAAATTTGGTACGCTACACATTTTTTAAAAAGAAAACCATTAAACTTTTTTCGTTAAATTTGTTTTTTTTTAATTTGAAAACAGAAAAAACATATCAAATAAAAAAAGAAATTTTAAAATGCAAGGTTGCTTGAGCGCCTAAAAACTTCTGTTTGGCTCTACTCAAGCTGGCTCTATAAGGCAAAACATTCATAACACGATTGAGAATTCTTCTCTCTTTGAATCCCAACAATTCAACTGAAGATGCGCGAATGGTAAATTGCACAAGTTGGTGGAAATTAAAATTTTACCAACAATTGCGGTAAAAGAACATACAATTTCTGTAAAACAACAATTATTTTCGATTATTTCAACTATTTTTTTTAACAGTTTTTTCGGTTAAATCTACCTACAACTCGGTTAAAAAATTTACAATTTTTCATACATTTTGAAATTCAGTACGTTAACCACTTTTTTCGGTTAATTTTACCGACTATTTTTTTTTCTGTGTAGGGTAGTGTAATCTGACATTAATTGTTTCACAATTTTTTTTTGAGTTTTGTTATAGGATATTTGAGGAGGTCCATAACAAAACGCAGTAATTCCACTATTGTAGTTTTTAGTTTCTTTGACTGAATCCAATTCAACATATTAAAATCTATGTAACCATTGTTATATAACATATCAAGGGCACATAATTTTACTGTAATTCAATACCAGTAATGGCTCCGACCAAAATGAAACATTTTCATATACTTATATGCAAAACACTAATCCGAGATATTAGTGAAAAGTCAATGATAACAATAGAGTAAGTCTGTCAAAGCTGACTCATATCTACCCTACACATAATAGCCATTTTGGATCCGCGTTCATGAATTTTAGATTTCGACATCAAATTCGAAGTCAGCAACCCCAAAATCCTTTTATATCAAGTTTGGAACTATTTTGGCGGAATTAGTTTACAAATTTTACAATACACGATTTTCACTTATATGGGAGGTAGGCAAGGCAGTCGACCGATTCCGGCCATTTTCAATACCAAATCTTTCAAGTGCAAAAAAATGGGCAAAATTTGGGCCCTCTGCATTTCTTCTAGCACCTGCAATCTTGTTTACAAGGACAGACAGACGGATAGAGCTAAATCAACTCAGGAGGTAACGCTGATCAAGAATATATACTTATGGTTTTCCATACCGGAAGATTTGTATTTTTACAACAAATCTGTTATACCACAGCAACTGTTTTAAACAAATATGTATCCTACTGACTTTTATTTAATTTATTCGTTTATCTAAAAAATTGTTAAGATGGAATTATTGCTTTTTGTTATGGACCTCCTCAGTTGTACCGGGATATTTCGTTACAAATTACAAATCTGTGTGTTCAAATATAAAAACTAGCTCAATTTAACATAAACACATACACCCAGAAAAAAAACACCTAAAATCAAAAATAACGAACAACCTCACTTTGAACTGGAACATTTCATTTCAACATGGAGCGAACTCATTTTGAAATTTCCCATTTCAATTTGAGGTCGTGCATTTTTATTTCAAAATTGTACTATTTTTATTTTGAAGTGGTTCAATTTCAAATTGAGATTGTCCTTTTTATTTTAAAGTTGACGACTTCAGTTTAACGTACTTAACTCTATTTTAGTGTGATCGTACTTATATAAGTTCATTTTTTTTTTCTGAGTGTATATATTTTTGAATTCGAAACATTATTGACACTCTGTAACTAAAGAATATGTTTTCTGGGAGTTATTTGATACAAAAGAAAAAACACAAAAAACAATTGGATTTGTGTTGTATTTTAAAATTTTTCATAAGTTTATTTGACCATAACAATTTTCTAGCAAAAGAAAATATCAATGGCATAATATCTTAATAAATTAGAATTAACCGAGTCCACGGTACGGGTTGCGAACCCGGGATCCCGGACTTTTTCCGTCCCGACAGTTCCGGGATTGTAAGGCCGAAAATCCTGAGATGTTCGGGATCCCGAAATAGATTAAAAACTCCTGACTTTAGTGAAATTTTCCTAATTTTTCCATATATTTAGCACTAAAACTTGAATTTAATTACTTTAAAAATTTGTTTAAATTTCCTGTAATCGCCAATTTATAACACCGTTCGACACTAAAAAACGCACATGATCGGGACTGACTGACAGATTCTGTTAGAGGGGGTTAAAAAAAAGTACCCGTGTAGACCAGTTTTTCTAGATCAATTTTAAAACCATTTTCATGTACATAATAATTCTCCAAAAAGCTCGCCGCAGATTTGAGGATATATGTATATATATATATATATAAGACTCTGCTCGGGACCAGGCATAAGTTGTAGGTATTGGAAAACTAAATATAATGGCGTACTACGAATATCCAATATACCTCCAAAATCTGGAGTTAGGATAAAAAAGCTTTTAACTCTGCCATTTCTATATTTTTATATCTATGATATAGAAAGAGGAAGAAACACCTTTACCTGGTGGCTTCAGGAGAGCTTCTGAAATTTCGACTCTCGACTTTCGGTTTACTGGGGGCTTCTGGAAGGTGAGGACAGACATCCGTACAAGCAAACAATGGGATTTTATATATAGTGATGAAGCTTATGGTCTTAGTTACTATTGCTAAATATGTTGAAGGAGAAGTGGTTGGTGTACTTCATTGTAGGTAGGGATACCAGATTCTCTTTAGTAAAAAAGAGTACAAACTCCTCGATTTTAGACCACATATTTTTTTAAAGACAAAAATAAATTAGAAAAAAATCTTCATAAAATCCAACTTTTTGAATAAAATTTTTTTTTTCTCAAAAAAAAAACCGTTTTAAGCATTTTTATAAGAAATAAAATACAATGCTTTAAGCACAAAGTTTTTTTTGTTATCTTAAATACTAAAAAAATTAATCAAAAATTTTGTAAAACTCATTTAGTACACGCCGATTCAAAATTTAAATTTACTACTTAGGTTTTTTTAGGCGTTAATGATTTTCAATTTGAAACTCCAAGGGGTCTAAGTGACATACAAATTAAGTGGATAATAAGTATAACACAAAATTTTAGACCCTGGGTGCTAATGTACCGATCTTTCCTCAAGAAATTGAAAAATTTAGATATATATTTGGATTGTTTTCGATAAAGACATTCAAACTTGTTTTTAATATTTCGGTTAAAAAAGTGGAAGAGCCTAAAAAATAGTTCTGTACTCTTTAAAAGAGTACGTCTGGTAACTAGAGACTGACCGAAATCCCTTTTTTTAATTTCGGCCGAAACCAAAATGGCCGAAACTTTCTTCTTTTTTTTTTCGGCCGAAACCGAAATGGCCGAATTTTAATTTTTTGAATTTTGGCCGAAACTGAAACCGAAAAAATAATAGAAAAAATTTTGAATTTAAATGCAATAAAGTAGTACATAATTAAGCGCATCAGTAGGGTGAAATCGATCATTTTAAGTTCAGCTCATGAATTAGATGAATTTAGAAGCAATGAATTGGAAGGGGCAGGGTTCTCACCTTTTGCTACGACGAGATAGATATTCGATTTAATTTTTTTTGCGTAGAGTAGTAGAAATTCTGTCAGGGTAGTAGATTTAGATATGCGTTTCTGCGCAAGGTACTAGAAATTCTACAACTCTAGTATAAATTTCTGCAGGGGAAGCAGATTTGTTGAAAGAGTAGTAGTTTTGCATTGTATGAAACTAACATAATATTTTGAGGAGTAGATTTCTTACAATAGTAGTAGAACATATCTTGAGGGAAGTCGAAAAATCTACTACCGTAGTAAAGGCGTAGAAATTTAAAAATCATCGCGAGAGTAGTAGATCTACTCTGATAGGAGTAGAGTGAGAACGCCTTAATGGATGAAATAAGTTTCAAAGTTTTCCATTTTTCCTTTTTCAATACAATTTGGGGTCATGTCTTCTTTGTCGCTTCTGATTCCTCGAAACTATGATCAATTCTTAAATTTGTGTTACATACCGATTTTATCCACTTGTTGTTCCTTATATATTTTTCATTATTATTTTCGTATTCAGCGTGGCAAAATACATAAGAATTTGTCTATCAAGTCTAGTTAACACAGAAAAAGTTCAGTTTTGTCGATCTGTGTAATCTTTGTTATTTATTTTTTACATTTTTCGTATCAAACGAAATTTGGCCGAAAACGATATTTTATTTTTCGGCCGAATCCGAAACACGGCCGAAACAGCTTTTTTTGGCCGAAAAGCCGAAAAACCGAAACCGAATTTCGGTCGGTCTCTACTGGTAACCCTAATTATAGGTCTAATTACAAAAAGGGTACATAATTTAACCGATGAGAGAGGTAAGTTTACCTTAATAATTTGTTGGTTTACAATTTATTTTCGTTTGAGAAACAGTATTTTTTCTACCATTTTTTTCGGTTAATTCTACAAGCTCGGTAAAAAAAAATTTACAATTTTCATACATTTGGAAATTCCTCAAATATAAAAATTGTTGGTCTAACGACGCTATTTAGCCCCATTTATTTTTGGTTTTGGAACCTCGGACTATGTGAAACATCCGTTTCTAAACATTTCCTATCGTATAAAGAATTAAAGAAATTTGAAGAAGACTAGGCCAATTTTTGCCCGATTGATTCTCGAACTTGTATTGTAACTTTGAACGATAAAAACATGTACCCAAAGTTTCAAGTCGATATCTCCAAAAAAACGACCGCTATCGTGATGACTGACAGACAGAGATGGACAAGTCGGACACACCTTATGGGCGTTGTGTCAAGGTTAATATTCCCTGTGGGGAAATAATAAAAAAAGATGTATATATATATTAAATTGATTACTAGGTTGTGGGGACCTACGTCGGTTAAATTAACCTATTTTGCAAGGAATTTCGAGTTATGTGATGATGAGGGGAATTTTTCCATTTCGCTTCTCTGTTGTGCGTTTCTGTGTTTGTTACGTGGGAAACGCTACGGGTGAAAGCTACTAAACATTTTTAAAATTGTTTTGTTTGCTTTGTTTCTGAGAAATTATCGGATCCGACTGCGAGTATGGGCTCCGGGTTACAAACACGTGCCCCACTCATATTTATTAAAAAAAACGAGTCAAAGAATTATTCTCGGTCCCAACGAATTTTATGTAAATTGTTCAATAGGTTTCATTTTTACTATATTTAAATTTTGCTCATTCGTTCATGTTCCATTTCTAAGTTGGTTACAAATCCATTTCGTTCCAGTTCCATTTCCTTTCCGACATTATTTTTAACTAAAAATAAAAGCAGTTGATTGGACCAAAACTACTGATAACAAACTCTAATTCGAATAAGATTTATTTACACCCGAATTTTTATTACACTGAGAGGAAAATGTTTTAAAATTAAACGAAAATGTTTTAAAATTGAACGATTTCGTTTTTAAAATAGATTTGTTCAATTTTAGAACACGTGTGCTAAAAACGAATTTTAAAACGCAAATGCTTAATTTAAAAACTTTTTTTCCAAAACAACAAATTTTTTTTTTTTTGTTGTTTTTGTTTGCAATTATTTTATTTATTTATATTTAGTTAACTTTTTATTTTCTTAAATTCGAGACCGGGATTCGAACCCAAGCCTACGGAGTTTGGATGGCGCGCTAAACGCTCAACAGGTTGGTCTACTGTTAACAATATTTCACAGAGTCTAAATGTATTATATATACATATGTTGTACTAAAAGCACACTTTGAATTTTTTTAAAAAAACGCCCTAAAACTATACTTTGATTTTTGGAAATAGAAAAGAACAACAGTATTATCAATTTCAAACGACTAACGAAAGAGCAGGACGATTGAAATTGAAAGCATTTGTTTTAAAAATGAAAACATAAATGTACTGCAGAAAAAACTACGTTTTAAAATGCAAATTGAACAAAAAATGTTTAATTTTAAAACATGTTTTTTCTTTCAGTTTGATTTTTTGATTACGAGTGTTTTTTTCTCCGACCGAAATCCCTTATCCAATTCATACGAATTACTTCGAATACTATTCGAAAAACAACATACAAAATTTAAAACTTTTAAAGAGCGGAGAAAACTATAAAAATGTCTTTTGTAAAGAATTGTTAAAGAAAAAAAATTTGCTTTATTGGTAACAACAATATTTTTTGGATTTTGATAACAAAGTTACTCTATTTGTGTTGATCTTAATGATCAGCGTGGTTGTGAGTAATGGATTAGCATTTAAATATGCATTGGTTCTCTCAGCATAGTTTTACATAGCCATATGAATGTACGAAATTTTATTTTGTTTCGACATATGGAAATTACTATTTATTGCCACATAAACCATTTTTGGCATTTATTAATCGTTCTAAAAATACTATCGTAATGTAGAAAATCGATTTTTCGGTTTTATTACCACTACACAGAAACAAACGTCGGTTAAATTAACCAACAAAAGTTGTCAACGTACAACTTTGTAAAATGTACACTAAAAGAAAAAACATGTTTTAAAATTAAAATTTTCATTTTTAATTGGCATTTTAAAACAGTTTTTCCTGCAGTACATTTATATTTTCACTTTTAAAACAAATGTTTTCAATTTCAATTGTCTCGATCTTTCGTTAGTCGTTTGAAATTGATAATACTGTTGTTCCTTTCTGTTTCAAAATATCGAAGTATATTTCAAGATATCATAGTATACTTTTAGGGCGTTTTTTAAAAAATGAAAAGTATATCTTTATTACAAAATATGTATATATTTAGACTCTGTTAAATAATGTCAACAGTACTCCAACCTGTTGAGCGTTTAGCGCGCACTCCAAACTCCGGAGGTGTGAGAAAATAAAAAAAGTTAACTAAAGATAAATAAATTTAATTTAATAAATACAAATTTAAAAAAAAAACAAAAAAAATCAAAATCATCAGCTGAATTTAAATGAATTTAATGTTCCACTTATTTGTTAAGGTAATTTAAAAGTAAGTTTTTTGTTTGATCGTACGAATCGGAAATGTTAAAAACCGAATGAATGTATTTATTTTAAAGGTTCAATATGAAAACCACAAAAAGGTCATTTTTGGCGTTTGCGGAAAAATGGTGAGTGCTGGAAAATGGCTATTTTCGGATTCAGCGTGGCAAAATGCATATGAATTTGTCAGTCAAGTCCATTTAATACACGAAAAGTTCAGTTTTATCGACAGTGTTACCTATGGAATGTAGTATTTTTCAGGCAGTCATAGTCGCAATACAAAAAGCTGCTGAGAACTTTATAGGCAAGATTATAAATAAAGAGATTTACATCTACGTGGGCAGTCAAGTCGCTCTTAAAGCCCTCTAAAATGTAACTATAAAACTATTTTGGTCTATGTGGGGCATATAGCCGCCACTCTAACCTTATGTAATCTAACCTAACATGCACGTTTTGCTGTAGTCGCGTGGTCATTTCAAAGTAAAAAATACGAAAACTATAGAGTGGACTATATTCGGCAATGCCGAAGCTAAATACCCCCCACACAGTAGAAGTTTAGAAATACCTCAGCATAAAATACCACATCTTGAGCCATTTATAAGTGGTTTTGGAGCTTCGGACTACATCCAAAATCCGTTTCTAAAAATTTCCAATAAAATCCACCAATAAAAAAAGTTGGTCTCAGACCTCATTTTGACCCATTTATATGTGGTTTTGGAAGCATGAACCATGTCGAAAATCCATTTCTAAACATTTCCAATCGAAAACAGCAATAAAAAAAGTTGGAAAATTATTAGTTTTTTTTGTTTTATATGGGAGCCCACCCTAGTTTTTGACCGATTTGGCTAATTCTTGAACTTGCTCTTACTTTTGAAGTGAAAAACATGTTCCCAAATTTTCAAGTTGATATCTCCAAAACTGCGACCGCTATCGTGCGGACAGACAGACGGACATGGGTAAATCGATTTATATAATTTTCCATACCGGACACGCCTCTTTATGGGCGTTACAAACGTTGTGTCAAAGTTACTATACCCTGCCACAGTGAGTGTGGGGGTACAAAAATCGAGGCTGATCTACTTAAAATCATAAAAATAAATTTGTTTCCTGATTTTTTTCCGTTTTCCTCTTTTATCTTTACTTATATAAAACTCTTCGTGAGTATGTATGTATGTATGTATGTTTGTTCCCTTATAACTCAAGAAATAATTGACCGAATTTAATGAAACACATGTCAAAATGTAGGTAATTTCATTGACCTCATCATAGGCATTTTTTTACTTTGGGCCTTCGAGGTGGGAGTGTCAAATATTATTCTAAAATGCTATAATTCATGCAGTGTTTAACCGATTTTGCTGAAATTTTATATGTGGAAATTTTATTTGGGTAATGAATTGGTAATATGTTGATTCTTAAAATTTGCAGTCCGCCCACTGCCACGCCTTAAAATTTGTAAAGCTCTGTAACTCGGGTCCTATTCAAGGGATTTCGGTGAAATTTTGTATTTGGTGCTGGGTGGTGAATGGGCAGAGGGTTGACTATGAAAATTTAAGATCCGACCACTTCCACGCCCTTAAATTTTTGAAACTTGGTAACTCGGGTCCTGTTCAAGGGATTTCGGTGAAATTTTGGATTTGGTGCTGGGAGGTGAATGGGCAGAGGGATGACTTACAAAATCTATTTTTATTTCATATAACATTTCTACGTTAACATGAAATTACAAAATTATATCGAGCGAAGCTGTCTTCGATAAATGTTGGAAAAAGTTTGTTTGAATGTCTTTTCTTCTTGATTATAAAAAATCACATTGCAACGAACATATTCCCACCTTACTTTACCCGAAATACCAAGTAAAGCCATCTTAAATGCATTTTTATTTTATACAATGTTTTTAATATTGCACTATGCGACCAGAAAATGTTTGAGTGTTTTTTTTTGTATTTTCGTATTTTACTAATAGGTTTTGTCAAAATGAACAGCCTATCAAATTTTTCAAATACTAAATATTACATGACAACAGAGAGAGTTACGAAAATTGAGATAGCGACGCGGCTAACAAATCTATCAAATTTTTCAAATCTATATATATAAAAGAGACGTGTATGTTTGTCACCAGTAGACGCGAAAACTACAGCTCCGATTCTCACCAAATTTTATATATGTGTTCTAGGGGTCGTGAGTCGTGACATAGGCTAGGTTTTGACACGCCCACTTTTACCGCCCACAAGTTAGTAAAAACTGCTATATCTCAGACGATTTTGATCACAAGAAAATTTGCCATGAATATACTATGAGGACCCAGCCCTAATCTCGGCTACAAATGGTCGGGATTAGACAATGGGGCGTTGCACCGCCCATACAAGTCAATATTTGAAAATGCTGTAATAGCGCTCCCACACAATGTTTTCCAACGAAATTTGGCAAATGGCTTCATGGTTTCAACTTTAAGCTAAATGCAACATATCGCCGTAATTGGACAAAGGGGCGTGGCACCGCCCATACAAACCAATATTAAAAATTGCTGTAACTGGCCTCTCATTTAATGTTTTCCAACAAAATTTAGCAAATGGTTTCATGGTTTCAACTCTAAGCTAAATGCTACATATGTGCGTAATAAGGCAAAGGGGCGTGCTAATGCCCATACAAGCCAATATTTCAAATTGCTGTAACTGGCCTCTCATTTAATGTTTTCCAACAAAATTTGGCAAATGGTTTCATGTTTTCAACTCTAAGCTAAATACAATATATCGGGGTAATTGGACAAAGGGGCGTGGCACCGCCCATACATTTCAATACTTCAAACTGCCATTCTTGGGCTCCCATTGAATTTTCTTAAATGGGAAATGGTTATATGCCTTCAATGCAACATATTGGAATTGGAAAGCGGGGCGTGGCACTTCCCATACAATTCAATATTTTAAAAAATGTTACACTTGGGCTCCCAATAAACCTTTTTCAACGTTACATGGTTTTATGCTTTAAATTCAAAGTTCAATGTTATATATGGTCGGAATTGGACAGCGGGCGTGGCACTTTTCTTACAGTTCAATATTTCAAAATGCTACACTTGGGTTTCCAATAAAAATATTTGATAATTGTTTTCATTCATTTAATATGACCAAAGGCAAAAACAACTTTTTTAGGGCCAGCAAAGCGGACCGGGCCCTACTAGTACTAAATATTACATGCCAACAGAGAGAGTTACGAAAATTGAGATAGCGACGCGGCTAACAACCAATTATCGTAGCTCCTTTGTGGATTCGTTAAAATATGTGTAAGGAATGCCTCTCTATCAAAAAAGCAGACTGGTTCATACAACATTTAAAACACTTCAAAGTTTACAAAAACGACATTTTTTTAAGACAAAAACCGTGATAAAGTATGATAGGCCACGGATTATGACAAACCGTTTGAGTATATCACTAATTATGACTAGTAGAATCCGAATATGCCAAAAAAACTCATAATTTATTGTCGCATAACACTATGCGACAAAGTGTTAGTTCTAATTTTTACTTTACAAAATTCAATAAATATATGTTATGTAGTTAAAAAAAAAATATGCACCAATAAATTACAAAATTTCATCTTAATTGCTTCAATGGTTTTGCATATACAAATTGTCAAATGATAATTTATTTAATTTTGTAAAGTAAAAATTAGAACTAACACATTGTGGCATAGTGTTATGCGACAAAAAAAAAAAGAGTTTTTTTTGGCATATTCGGATTCTACTAGTCATAATTAGTGATATATGTACTCAAACGGTTTGTCAAAATCCGTGGCCTATCATACTTTATCACGGTTTTTGTCTTAAAAAAATGACGTTTTGGTCAACTTTGAAGTGTTTTAAATCTTGTATGAACCAGTCTGTTTTTTTGATAGAGAGGCATTCCTTACATATATTTTAACGAATCCACAAAGGAGCTACGATAATTGGTTGTTAGCAGCGTCGCTATCTCAATTTTCGTAACTCTCTCTGTTGTCATGTAATATTTAGTATTTGAAAAATTTGATAGGCTGTTCATTTTGACAAAACCTATTAGTAAAATACGAAAATACAAAAAAAAAACACTCAAACATTTTCTGGTCGCATAGTGCAATATTAAAAACATTGTATAAAATAAAAATGCATTTAAGATGGCTTAACTTGGTATTTCGGGTAAAGTAAGGTGGGAATATGTTCGTTGCAATGTGATTTCTAATAATCAAGAAGAAAAGACATTCAAACAAACTTTTTCCAACATTTATCGAAGATAAAAGAGGAAAACGAAAAAAAAACAGGAAACAAATTTATTTTTATGATTTGAAGTAGATCAGCCTCAATTTTTGTACCCCCACACTCACTGTGGGTATAGTAACTTTGACACAACGTTTGTAACGCCCATAAGGAGGCGTGTCAGGTATGGAAAAGTATATAAATCGCCGGAGTCGATTTACCCATGTCCGTCTGTCTGTCCGCACGATAGCTGTCGCAGTTTTGGAGATATCAACTTGAAACTTTGGGAACATGTTTTTCACTTCAAAAGTAAGAGCAAGCTCGAGAATTAGCCAAATCGGACAAAAACTAGGGTGAGCTCCCATATAAGAAAAAAAAAAGTAATAATTTTCTAACTTTTTTATTGCTGTTTTCGATTGGAAATGTTTAGAAATGGATTTTCGACATGGTTCAAACTTCCACATATAAATGGGTCAAAATGGGGTCTTGAGACCAGTTTTTTTATTGGTGGATTTTATTGGAAATTTTTAGAAACGGATTTTGGATGTGGTCCGAAGCTTCAAAACCACCTATAAATGGCTCAAAATGTGGTATTGAGACTACATTTTTTATGCTGAGGTATTTCTAAACTTCTACTGTGTGGGAATATTTAGCTTCGGCATTGCCGAATATAGTCCACTCTATAGTTTTCGTATTTTTTACTTTTAAACGACCACGCGACTACAGCAAAACGTGCATGTTAGGTTAGATTACATAAGGTTAGAGTGGCGGCTATATGCCCCACATAGACCAAAATAGTTTTATAGTTAAATTTTTGAGGGCATTAAGAGCGACTTGACTGTCCACTTAGATGTTAATCTCTTTATTTATAATCTGCCTAAAAAGTTCTCAGCAGCTTTTTGTATTGCGACTATGACTGCCTGAAAAATACTACATTCCATAGGTAACACTGTCGATAAAACTGAACTTCTCGTGTGTTAAATGGACTTGATAGACAAATTCATATGTATTTTGCCACGCTGAATCCGAAAATAGCCATGAAATTTTTCCAGCACTCACCATTTTTCCGCAAACGCCAAAAATGTCCTTTTTGTGGTTTTAATAAAAAAAGAGTAAACAACAAGTTTTTTAAAATATAACCCTTTAACCGACTAAAAAGTTGAAAATAAATTTCCTCTAAATTAATTTCAGCAATTTCGATTTAAAATTAAGGGTTTTTGGGTACTTTCTTCCGAATATCATTGCAGATTCAAAATCTGCTTCAAAAGTCGCCAATAATATTCATATTTTTGTGTCACTGTTTTATCGGGTTGAAAAATATTAACATTGAAATTCAAAACTAACAAATAAGAACGTAAAACTAGAGACCGACCGAAATCGCTTTTTTTTAATTTCTTACAATAAATATTGGTAGAAAATATCTTGAGGGAAGTAGAAAATCTACTACCGAAGTAGAGGAGTAGAAATTTAAAAATCATCGCGAGAGTAGTAGATCTACTCTGATAAAAGTGGAGTGAGAACGCCTTAATGGACGAAGGCGGTATGTAACATACAAATTTTTTCATGAATTTGTGTTGCTTACCAAAAATAATAATGAAATTTTTCCAGCACGCACCATTTTTGTGTGCTGTAAAAATTTCATTATTATTTTCGTATTCAGCGGGGCAAAATACATTAGAATTTGTCTATCAAGTCTATTTAACACTCAAAAAGTTCAGTTTTGTCGATCAGTGTAATCTTTGTTATTTATTTGTTGCATTTTTCGTATCAAACCGAAATTTTCGGTGGAAATATCGAAATTTCGGCCGAAAACGATATTTATTTTTCGGCCGAATCCGAAACTCGGCTGAAACCGCTTTTTTTGGACGAAGAGTCGAAACCGAAACCGAATTGCGGTCGGTCTCTACTTAAAACTAACAAGGTAAAAAATTAAGTAAATTGAAATTAAATGATCAGAAAAGAAAAAACATTTAAATTAAAAACATAAACTTAACAGTAATATTGCACATAAAGAGACCACACGTTTTAATTATTTCTTTACACTTCTAAAATATTACAAAATATCGAGGTCAACAATGAATAATGAAAGTGAAAGCACTCTGTCTCCGGAACTCTTTCACTCGGATTCTGAAAACTGACTGAGTAAACCATTATTGGTTTTCCTATTTTTAATAAATTTGGTTAAAAAGACATGTTAGTTAAATTTGAACTAGATTTTTAGCTTGATTTCAAATGCAAGTTATTGATAAAGAATGTCCCCATTCTTAGTTACTCGTTGCAGTTTCAGTTGTGGTTAGAGTAAACAACGTACAACATATCGAGTCCTATCCGCAAAATGAACGTAACCTGCAAAAAGTTAATTTTACAGTAAAATTATTTTTAAAAACCTTTTTCTTGATACATTCCCTTATTAAATAGAACTCTCTATACATTTGGAACTATTAACATTTCAGCTTTAATATTGATCATGTAGATGGGTATCGCTTCATTTAATTCATTTACATACAAAATTTTGCTTCGTTTATTTGGCGGAAGCTGAAATATTGAGCTCTCGAGGAAATTAAAATTGAAAAAAATGTGTGATATTTATATGTGTGACTTTATATTATTGAGTTTAATGTTTGAGATCAAAGAGCCGCTTGTTGCTGACCTCTGGAATAAACCAATGACATTTTTTTCTATTCATACTTATTTCCGTGTATTTCTCCTTTTAACAACTGTCTGTATGATTTCGACTGTGATTCACTATGCCTCCTATAATTTAAATTCTGTCTTGCAGCAACAAATAAAGGACGTTTACATGTCATTTATCTGTTAGTGCAAGATTACATGTTATGAAATATTTAAAAGATATTGGTTTTCTTTTAAATAATGTTCTTTGAACATATTTTGAGTGAATAGTTTTCATTGAATATAAAAATGACAAAAAATTACAATATCTGCGTACAATGTTGCTGCAATATTTTCCGCTTCAATTTTATTATATTTCTCTATTATAACTTAAACTTTCTCTATTTCTCATGAGTTTTGGTGATGTTGCTGCTGCGTCGACGATGTATGACTGTGCTGCTGTTGTTGTTGTTGGTTCGTTGTAGAACTACTGTTGCTACTGTTAGCTGAAACTTGCTGAGCAGCCGTTAGGAAATTTAAAGCACGCGCATCGTTGTGCAGCCGTAGTGCTTGTTCTAGACGATGTTCCTGCAAACGTATAGCTTCGCTAAGATCGGGTGAAAGTTGGGAGGCTGGTTGTTGTGACGTTGTCGTTATTGCTGCTGCTATGCTTAACTTCTGCTGATGTTCGTGATGATTTGACGTTTTCTGTTGTTGTTGTATCGTAGTATCATGTTGGGATTGATGCAAGTCAATTTTGTTGCTGTGGCTGTTACTACTATTGACATTGCCCACGTCGTTTGGTGTAGCGCTACTACATCCAGGTCCGACCCCATTCGATGCCGCTACCGTTGCTGCCAATCGAAAAGCTGCCTCTGTGTGTGATCGAAGTATGGCCTCGGCCTGTTGATGCATGCGAAGCGTTGTCTCCGGCGAATGCGGCTGCTGCATTTGATTTAGGTGGTTCAAGTGGTTCAGGTGATGATGATGGTGTGTTGAATGGTGATGTGGATGTGCATGAACAGCTTGATGTTGTGACTGCTGATGCGGCGAGGGCGGCACTGCGTGTGGTGCATACCCTGCCGGAACATGATTTGTCTGCAAATTGTTCGTACTGTGTTGCTCATGTTGATGGGCAAGCGATTCGAGTGGCTGGTGCATGCCAACGCCCAACGAATCAACTGCAACTCCCATACTGCCACGCATCAAATTATCGCGCATAGCGTTCATTGCCACTACTGCGTTAACCGCTGAGCTGTTATCGGTTGCACTATGCAGTGGTGAATTACGTCGTCCGCTAGCGTTTCCTGGCGGTTGACCACCTCCGATTGGCTGCTGTTGTTGCTGCGTGTTCTGTAGTGGCGTCTGGTGTTGCTGTTCTTGTTGGCTGCATTGCTGATTGACATTATCAGCTGCAGCATTTCCTTGCTGATTTACCTGTTGATTCATACGCATTGCAGCTGCCAAATTGACAACAGCTGCTTGCACTGCAGCATTACCTGGTACACTAGGCGCTGCTTCAACGACACAAGCAGGTGATGACATGCCCACACTAGTTACTCCGCCATCACCACCAGCTGTCGCGGCTACTGCGGCCGCTGCTGCTGAAGCTGCCGCCATCAGAGACATGCGATTCGCGACACCATGAAAGTCGGGACTGTCGACAATGCTATATTGACCCGCCATATGTGAATTGCTACTGGAGCGCAACATTTCATTAAGTTTGTTGCTGGTGCTCCCACTGCAATTGTTGTTGTTGTTGCTGATATTGTTGTTATTGTTGTTATGGTTGTTAAGGTTGTTGTTGTTATTAAGGTTAGTATTGTTATTGTTCAGTAAGTTAATGCTACTGCCCTGATCGGAAGTAGCCGATGATGACAAACGTCCATTCGACGAACACTCCGAATTAGCAGACGGTGACGGACACAAAGAATTCGAGCCGCCACCAGTTCCACCTTCGCCGATAAGTGGAAGCATACTACCGTCACCGCCAACACCACCGCCACCACCTGCAGATACGGCCAGCGTAGCTGCGAGTATTGAATCACGTTCACGGCGTTCTGCTGCTGCTCTTGACAACACATATTGTGCGGCGAATTGATGCTTCGGATCCATACGCATATGCTCCATATGCGTGAGTAGACCTATCCACGGGAAATAAGTGTTAATGCAAATTAATAATTACCACAGCCAATTTTTGTGCGCGTTATACACTACTAAATATTTACTAATCAACTAACCATTTTCATGCGTGAACACTGCTTGACAAACGGAACATGGCCACATTCGCAAACTATTCGTCAATTGCGAGGCCTCTGGATGACAGGCTAAATGCTTACGTAGCGAACCTTCGTTCACATAATGCTTTCCGCATACCGGACATGGATGATTTGCAGAGCGACGCTTCGCCGAATATGGATCATTGGACGAGGAAGTTGATTGTGTTGATTGCAGACAACCACCCGTGGATCCAACATTATCAGCGTATTGACCTATGTTGAACGAAGAAACAGTGCGAGAAAAAAACAATTAAAATCCAAAGCTGGGCATAGTTAATCGAGAATTTAACTTCGTTAATCCGGAAATAGTTAATCAAAAATTTAACTTCGTTAAATTAAAAAGTTAATTGCGTTGAAAAGTTAACTTCGTTAAAAGTTAAATTAAATAGTTAAATTCTCTGTAGAAAAATTTTTTTCTAAAAAACGCATAAAAACATTTTAACTATATACAATAGAATACCTACACTCACAGACCCTTTTTTCGATCGATTTCAGCCCTCTATATGCAAATTTAACTTAAAAAATGAAAACTTTGTAAAAATTTTACAAAACGAATTTGCCGACGCGTTTCTTTTTTGATTGTCACTACGCACCCAGAGTTCCAAGTTAATTGGAAAATGTAGGCGGCGGCTAAACAGTTTCGCGCCGACCATAATCGGCTTCAATCGGCGTGCGAACAAATCGATGTCAATATCGGTTGAGCCGACACAATCGACTCAATATTTCGACGCCGACCAAGCTAATACATTTGACGGCGGGCTTGGCACGCCGTCTCTTTGGACTTGGAACTTTAAATTTTTGTCAACAACTCGAAAGAGTTTTGTGTTTACAATTTTTCAACAGTGTGGCTAGGTGGTATTATTAAAAATAGTATGAATTCTTATTTTTAATTTTTTTTTTACATTTAATAATAAAAAAATTGTTTTCGTTTCAAAGTTAACTAATGCTAGTTAATCGAAGAAATTTAACTTAACTAAATGAAAAAGTTAATGGTTTTCGAAATTAACTGAAACGTTAAAAGTTAACCAAAAATTTAACTTCGTTAATTAACTATTAACGAATTAACTAGTTAATGCCCAGCTTTGTTAAAATCAAATTCTAATTATTACATTAACAGCGAAATTTCAATATACAGTTAGACCGTACTTTGTATTAAGTTAAAAATATCATATGAGGTGTTAATAAATATCATAGTAAAAGTCTTAAAAAATTGTTGTTGAAAAATTTTTGGTTGACCGAAATTGAAGGAGTATTTGATTATTCAAAGCCGAGCGACTAGTTGCATCTCCGGATAGTATTCGTACAAACTGTTACTAATCGGAAGTTAGGTTAATCGGTTGTGATATTATTCGATTAATTTAAAGAGCCGTTATAGCGGAGAAATTTTGTTTATTTACGCTTTGTTTATTTTCGTATTCTACTTCCAAATATAATTCAACTGCAAAATTTCGTTTGGAGGCTTGAGTGTTTGAACTTCTATACTTTTCATGACATTTATGAGAAATTTTTCATAATGTCTTGTTTTGTTTTGGATGTCAAAAGTTGCGCTGCGAAACAGCAAACAACTTTGCAAAATAAAGTTTTGTGAAAAAAAGTTCTGAATTTTGAGATTTTCTTAAAAAATTAAATTTTTGGCTAAAAATTACAAAATTTATTTGTTGTTTCGCAGCGCAACTTTTTGCAAAAGCTCGTAGCAGTAGGTAAATTTTTAACCCGAATCGATGAGAACTGACCGGATGAGGTACTTCAGGTGCTCGAAAGGAATTTAATCGATCTTATTACTGATACTAATAAGGGAGTGTCGGGTTATTTAGCACTTCGGGTAATGTGGCAGTAGAAATTGCTGTTGCAATTTTTGAAAATTATAAATGCCTCGTTATTGTTTTACTCAAGCACTTTCTTGTAAACATTGAACTCGATGGCACGTGCTGGTACCGCTGAGGGTTTGATTTTTCGATACAATTTTCAATACAATTTCATAGAAAAAAGTACGAAAGTACTACAAATTTTATCGACTTGATCTTCATTAAAACATAATTACATTTCATAATTAATGATCTGAACTTAAAATTATCGATTTCAGCAACACCACAAATTTTAGTGCCAGCAGGAACCCGACTATACAACATCATTATTAACAAAATTAGCCCGTTAAATATAAAATTAATTTAAAAGGGCGGAGACACCCCAAATACAAATTATCTTAGACATAATTTCAAATGTCTAATTTCAAATATTTGAAATTAAAATCGCTGGCAACAGCGCACACTTAACCCATTCACGACGAGTGTTACCATATGGTAACGCTGATAGCGTTCCAAGGTATATTCAATTAAAAAATATTTGAACAAATATCATAATCTGTTTTTTGATTTTAATAAAGCATGCTTAGATCTTATATAACTCTAAGCAGTCGCACCTCAGTAGCGACCGTAGCGGATGATTAAAAAGTAGTATTTTTAAAAAGTGGAGAAAAAAAATAGCGAAATAGCTCGACTTTCCGCTAAGAATAGTTTTCAGTGTTACAAAAAGTTATATATTACGTATGTTTGTTTTCTATCATTTGAGGAGAATATCAAAGTATAGTAAAACGTATTACGAAAAATCTTTTATTACTTCGGTGTTACTTTTTTATCACTTTGCATTTTGCTGTTAGTATATGTAAATTTGTACTAAGAAACATTTTTAAGCTTTTTTCATATAAAATTCTATATATTTTATCTACAAATTGATTTTAAAGTAAGATTGTGTACTTGTTATACTTATGAAAGATTAGCATAGCTTTTTGAGTGGATTTTGCCATATCCGTATGTCTGAATGTCATTCAGTATGTACATCCTTCTGACTGGTAAGAAGTTTGAAGCAAGCTAGGCGGTCCAAACTTTGGAATTAACTCCTGCAGGTCCTAGAAGGAGTTGGTATTGCAAATGGGCTGAATTGGTCAATTGCCACGCCTACCTTCCATACAAGTGAAAATCGTCTTTAGTAACAAATATAACCCAATTTCATAGAAATTGTGGTAGGAAAATTCTCCGTAAGATCTTTTGTCCGCTTTGCGTCGGTGGTGAGTGCCGCAAAAGCTATATGAGCAATACCCCGATCATGACATGACATCATTATGGCTAGGTCATGCCGAGCTTATGAATGTAAAAATTCTACATCTAAAAAATGGAGCACATAGTGCTGTGAGTACCGTCGGTGGAATGACCGGAAGATGGCGACCAGGTATCAGATGGAAAAGTGTACTGCATATATAGATTCACTACGACCGGCTGAAACTTACTCACTGGTTTTTTTTAGCAAATTTACATTACGATGAAGACATTTTGGCGAGCACAATTTTCATCGATTTATCCGGCTGGAGAAGAAGATTAGGAGGAAGATGACGGAGGTACTGCCGATGGTCTTCATCGAACACCTCTTTACAGCCATGTAAATTGTGTATGTCAAATGATGACGAGAATCTTTCTAATTTCAGTCCATATGAAGATATTTCAAATGTTATTGAAAACCTGAGCAGTATTATTGGTGTACGGAATTATACATATATCTATTACTTATATAAAACTCTTCGTGAGTATGTATGTATGTATGTTTGTTCCCTTATAACTAAGGCATTCAATCCCGGGATCCCGGACGTTTTCTCAATCCCGGAAACCCGGGATTTTCAGTCCCGAATCCCGGGATTCAAAAAAGGCTTTTTGTTTTTGTTTAAGATATTTTTGACGGTTTTCTACAAAAATACAGGCGTGCATTTACATCCAATCTAATTGGTAAAACCCACTTTTGCAGATTTAGTACACACAAAAATTGACAACATTTTTGTCAATAACGGTTAACAAACAATTTTTATCGATCATAATAAAATTTTGTGAATTTAAAAAATTTTTTTTTTTACAAAAAAGATATATGTTTTAAACAACAATTCGTGTATCCGTTCTAGCTATAATACTAAAACTACTGAAAGTAACTTTTTCGTGTGTAGCATGAAATGGAGCTGGCTGAATTTTATGATAATATTCAGATTCAGGTGGCAAAAAAAATTGTTCGATCAATGTAATTTAAAAAGAATTACTTTTTGTTCGACTTATTTATTTTAAATATTATTTGTTTTGTTTAATGTTATATTTAATAAATATTATTTCTTTGTCGAATTAAAATGAAATTAAACTTAAAATATTGTTGCAACAATTTTTTCTTTAATTTTATATTAATTATTGTATTTAATTGGAAAATCCCGAACAAATCCCGGGATCCCGGGATTGTAATTTCAAATCCCGAAATCCCGGGATTTTCAAAAATACTTCGGGATTGAATGCCTTACTTATAACTCAAGAAATACTTTACCGATTTTAATGAAACACATACCAAAATGTAGATAATTTTATTGATCTCATCATAGGCTATATGCCATTTCATTAAATTTGGGCGTTCGAGGTGGGCGTGGCAATTATTATTCTAAAATCCTATAATTTATCAGACTTGTAAAGTAATGAAATTTTCATTACGCATTACCATAACCATTACAGGTAATGAAATTTTATTTCATTACCATTACCATTACTGCAATGGTAATTGTAATGGTAATGGTAATGAAGTAATGAAAATTTCATTGCAATGGTAATGAAATTACCCTTATTTCATTGCGATAGTAATGATAATGAAGTAATGAAATTTCCATTACTTCATTACCTATCTGCCCCAATTGCGTTTTTGCCCTTTTTTTGGGCAAATCATGCCAAGTTTAATTGTAGCTTGTATGATTCATGTCAGTTGGGATTAGGACAGTTTCTGAGTGCGTCCTTGGACATTTTATGGAAGAATCATGTCAGGTGGGATTAGGACAGCTTCTAAGTGCGTCCTTGGACATTTTTTGTGTGAATCATGTCAGGTGGGATTAGGACAGCTTCTGAGTGCATCCTTGGACTTTTTTGGGTGAATCATGTCAGGTGGGATTAGGACTGCTTCTGAGTGCGTCCTTGGACATTTTTTGGATGAAACATGTCAGGTGGGATTAGGACAGCTTCTGAGTGCGTCCTTGGACATTTTTTGGGTGAATCATGTCAGTTGGGATTATAACAGCTTTTGAGTGCGTTCCTGGACCTTTTATGGATGAATCATGTCAGGTGGGATTAGGACAGCTTCTGAGTGCGTCCTTGGACATTTTTTTGGGTGAATCATGTCAGGTGGGATTAGGACAGCTTCTGAGTGCGTCCTTGGACATTTTTTGGGTGAATCATGTCAGTTGGGATTATAACAGCTTTTGAGTGCGTCCTTGGACATTTTTTGGGTGAATCATGTCAGTTGGGATTATAACAGCTTTTGAGTGCGTCCTTGCACATTTTTTGGTTGAATCATGTCAGTTGGGATTATAACAGCTTTTGAGTGCGTCCTTGGACCTTTTATGGATGAATCATGTCAGGTGGGATTAGGACAGCTTCTGAGTGCGTCCTTGGACACTTTTTTGGGTGAATCATGTCAGGTGGGATTAGGACAGCTTCTGAGTGCGTCCTTGGACATTTTTTGGGTGAATCATGTCAGTTGGGATTATAACAGCTTTTGAGTGCGTCCTTGGACATTTTTTGGGTGAATCATGTCAGTTGGGATTATAACAGCTTTTGAGTGCGTCCTTGCACATTTTTTGGTTGAATCATGTCAGTTGGGATTATAACAGCTTTTGAGTGCGTCCTTGGACCTTTTATGGATGAATCATGTCAGGTGGGATTAGGACAGCTTCTGAGTGCGTCGTTGGACATTTTTTGGGTGAATCATGTCAGTTGGGATTATAACAGCTTTTGAGTGCGTCCTTGGATATTTTTTGGGTGAATCATGTCAGTTGGGATTATAACAGCTTTTGAGTGCGTCCTTGGACATTTTTTGGGTGAATCATGTCAGGTGGGATTAGGACAGCTTCTGAGTGCGTCCTTGGACATTTTTTGGGTGAATCATTTCAGGTGGGATTAGGACAGCTTCTGAGTGCGTCCTTGGACATTTTTTGGGTGAATCATGTCAGTTGGGATTATAACAGCTTTTGAGTGCGTCCTTGGACATTTTTTGTGTGAATCATGTCAGGTGGGATTAGGACAGCTTCTGAGTGACATTAATCATCCATAAAATGACCATGGACACACTTGATGGTAGCTACAATTAAACTTGGCATGATTTGCCCAAAAAGTGTCAAAAACGCAATTGGGGCAGATAGGTAATGAAGTAATGAAGTAATGGAAATTTCATTACATCATTATCATTACTATCGCAATGAAATAATGGTAATTTCATTACCATTGCAATGAAATTTTCATTACTTCATTACCATTACCATTACAATTACCATTGCAGTAATGGTAATGGTAATGGTCGCTCAATTTCCCAAGTCTGTAATTTATGCAGTGTTTAACCGATTTCGATGAAATTTTGTATGTGATTTTGGGGGATGAATGGGTAGCATGTTGATTCTGAAAATTTGCGGCCCGCCCACTGCCACGCCCCAAAATTTGTAATGCTCTGTAACTCGGGTCCTATTCAAGGGATTTCGCTTAAATTTTGGATTTCGTCCTGGGTGGTGAATGGGCAGAGGGTTGACTATGAAAATTTGCGGTCCGCCCACTGCCACGCACTGAAATTTTTAAAGCTCTGTAACTCGGGTACTATTCAGGAGATTTCGCTGAAATTTTGGATTTGGTGCTGGGTGGTGAATGTCCAAAGGGTTGACTTTGAAAATTTGCGGTCCGCCCACTGCCACGCCCTAAAATTTTTAGAGCTCTGTAACTCGGGTCCTATTCAAGGGATTTCGGTGAAACTTTGGATTTGGTGCTGGGAGGTGAATGGTGAATGGGCAGAGGGATGACTTGCAAAATCTATTTTTATTTCAGTTGCTTAAATAATACATATAACACTTCTACGTTAACATGAAATTACAAAATTATTGCGAGCGAAGCTGTGGGTATAAGCTAGTATTATATACAATGGCGGACTGGTAATTAGGGCCAACCTTTTGTAGTAATTTTGAGTGGCTTCCCAAACAGAACATCACCTTTATGGCCATTGGAAAGTTAAAAACTACTTTTCTTTTTTCCTGGGGGCTATAAAGTTTTTTTTTTATGCAAAAATGCGTGTTTTTTAAAAACAAACTACTTTGCTGAAGAATCTTTTCCAATCAAAAATTATCCTGAATTTATATAAATTTTTTTTTTTAATTATTTTGAAAAAAAATTTAAAATTTAAAAAAAAAATTTTTACAAAATAAATGTTTACACATTGCCAAACATTCTGAAATTAAAAAAAAATAGTTATAAACAATAATATCTTAAATTAGGTAATTTTGCTAGGGTTGTGACGAGCGTTACCATATGGTAACGGGCAGAGGTGGAATTCGTTTCTTAGGTCATTTCTAGGTAATCCTGAAAAAATCTTGAAAAAGTTCCTATTATTTCGCTCTCGTCAGTAATGGGTTAAGTTGCAATTGTATTCGAATCCTAGCAAGAATTGCTTGGGTAATACAGTGCATCTATTACAACAAACAAATTGTATGCCAGTGAAAAAT
The DNA here is from genome assembly GCA_951394025.1 of Heteromyza rotundicornis. Taxonomy (NCBI): domain Eukaryota; kingdom Metazoa; phylum Arthropoda; class Insecta; order Diptera; family Heleomyzidae; genus Heteromyza; species Heteromyza rotundicornis. The sequence continues at coordinate 11,680,251 of OX596014.1, read as the reverse complement.
TGTCAATATTCACATTAGTTGTCACACAAATATTTACACGCCGCAGTTCTGAGCGAAGGTTCGAATTGTTGTAAGTATATATAGTTGTTTTTAACAATAGTATTGCACCAGGAAAGCGCACTAATGAGTTCCTTTGTGGGAACGAAATGCGCATATGAGTAACTATCTACTGGCTCTAAAAAAAGTTGTTGTATGATTGATTTGATTTAAGCTGCACTTAAGCTAAACTAAACTGATTTTGTATAGTCGGGTAAAAAAACAGTTTAGTTGATTTTCCAAAAATTGGAAAAAATTTAAAAATGTGGAAAAAATGAAGACTTCTTCAAATTTTTTTCGATAGCTTTTTGAATTTCAATTAATTATCTTAATGGATTTCTGCGTTTACCGAATTCCCGTATCACATCGAAGTAAGAGAATTATCTTCGCTCTGACCGAAGCTAAAATATCCTGGTATTCGGTATTTCATCGATAGTTTTTCGATATTTTATGGATATTTTATTCATAATTTTTCGATATTTTAACGAAATTTTTCGATACTTTATCGAACCTTTTCGATTGTTTGTCGATAATTTCCCTTTCCACTTCATTCCCGATTCATTTCACAATTTTGTTCCAATTCCTTTTATTGCCATTTCCAATCAAATACAAGAAAAGGCGTCCAGATCAGTTAAGTATTTCTCAAAATAAAGGAAAATTGTACAAATTTGTCGCCCTTTTTGTATGGGAAGTATGACGATTTGTCGATATTTTATCGAAAATTTTTCGATATTTATTGGATAATTTTTCAAAATTTTATCGATTTTTTGTCGATAGTTTTTTGATATTTTTCGATATTTTATCACTAATTTTTCGAAAATTTATCGATATTTTTAAATATTTATCGATAATTTCAATTCCCTGATCCACTAACAAATTTTGTCCGAATTCCATTTTGTTCTGGTCATTCCCATTTCGTTCCCGACCCCATTTCCAACCCAATGCTAAAAACCGCGCCCAAATCGGTTAAATATTTCTCAACATAAACGAAAATAATACAAATTTGGCGGCTATTTTGTATGGGAGATAGGCGTGGTTCTTATCCTATGTTGCCCATTCGCCGAATAAAGAGGAATGCCAAAATTTGGAGTCGATAGCTCGAAAAGTGCGGCAGTTATCGTGTGAAATGACAGACAGATGGACAGACGGGCATGTCCTAATCGACTCAGGAGGTGATGCTGATCAAGAATATATATACTTTTCTATACCGGACACGCCTCCTTATGGGCGTTGCAAACGGTGTGACAAAAACAATATACCCTCGGACGCTAGTGTAAAAATTAGTTTTGCTAATTGTGATCACTTTGATTGAATGTAGCTTTTCTATGGGGGCTGTTCGGGTATCGCGACCTCCTTATATATATATATATATATATATATATATATATATATATATATCCTAAAATCTGCGGCGAACTTTCACATGAGCTAGGGAGCTGAAATTTGGAACACTGATAGAACTCCGGTGACAATGCATTCTATTAAATTTTGGGGTCCATCAGAGGCGTAGGGGGCCGTGGGGGGACTCAAACCCCTTTTTTTTAAACATGGCATAACTTCCAATTCCTTCAAGCTACAACGATGAAATCCGATCGTAGAGGTAGCGCATCGACATATTTCTTCATATTGTCACCATTTATGATCCGATTTTAAAGTATAATATATCAAAATTTGTCTCGAGTAGACCTATAATAATGCCTCAGAGGTTCTTGCTCTTAAGTATACCCTTCTAGTACTTACCCACCAGATCTCAGTTAGTACCACCCTAATGTACCATTCCAATTGCAGAAAATTAAAGCTTTCGAAAAATCATTAAACTCTTGCAACTCCTCTTATTATAGGTCTACTCGAGACAAAAATTTTGATATATTATACTTTAAAATCGGATCAGAAATGGTGACAATATGAAGAAATATGTCGATGCGGTATGGCGATACCTCTACGATCGGCCAAAAAAATAAAAGAAAATTTTTTTCGGAATCTCCTTCCAAATTTCCTTCAAATTAGATGGTGCGCGGTTAACTTTATTTTTTCCCCCTATAAGGTGATACGGTCTAATGTGCAACTAACCGTACTTTTAACTGAATTTATAGAATTAAGCCGAAGCTACTGAAAAGTATTGTTTTACCTAAGTTTTTATTAGATGATTCAATAAATAAACAAAATCTTATAAAAGTAAATATCTACACCGTTCGCGCCACTATAATAAACAAGTACATAATATACAAATATAATACTTACTAGTAATACTCGGTGAGGTTTTATCCTTGTGCGCACGTTTCATATGCTCCATTAAAGAATCGGAGCCTAAAAATAGCTTATGGCAGATGGGACAGGATGTTGCATTTGGTCCTCCAATGAGTGCCGCATGCTGCTGCAAGACACCAAGATGCAGCTGTAGCTCCTGTTTTTTAAATTATTTTTTGTTTACGGTTTTTATGCGTATATCGTGTTTTCAATTTTAATTTGAGATGGTTTTTTTTATGAAGTATAGATAAATGTGCGATTAACCCCAGCACCGAAGCAATGCAATTAAACAGAAAAAGAATTTTGGATTTTTGTTGTCAGTAATATTCAAGAAGAAACTGATTTACAATAAATGGAAATATGTATTTATGTTAGAGTATAAGGAAAAAAAAATAAAATATTTATGATACGTGATGACATTTAAGAGGTTTTGTTGTTTAAATATTTCCAAAAAAATTCATATTAAATAAATACCTTGGGAAAGTACATATCAATGCCTTCATTTGTAAAGGCCCCAACTCGCATTTTGCAAATTTCACACGAGAACCAAAATACCGACTGGTTTCTGACTCAACCTCGTATCGGAAAAATGTAATGTTTTCAGGAGATGCAAAAAAATCTTTTCAATTCGCAACTTTTGAGACTCGATCGGACCATTTCCAATATTTTATATATAACGGTTTCTGTTTTTACTACGACATGAAAACTTTAACTGTGTTGCGGAGAGATAAGAAATTATCCGATTGGAATGAAATTTTAAACATATCTTATAAAAGTCAATACGAAACTTTTGAGACCACCCGGCTATTGTGATCCTTTTTGAAATTTTTTTATTTTTGACCAAAAATCAAAACATTTTTACTGCGTTGTGGAGGCACCAGATATTATCCAATCAAAACGATATTTTAACCCTTTCTTATTGACATCATTACGCTACTTTTGAGACCAACCACAATTTGATCTGACGATTTGCAAAATGCACGCGCCTTCCACTTAACATTTTCAGTAATGATTATTTACTTTTTAGATTATAAGAAACAAAATTCAAAATATTATACGAGGTTTCAGCTTTTATAAAGTTTTGATTTTAAGATACGAGGTTGTTGCACGGCTTTTTATACCCTACACCTCATGAGGTATATGTATATTCACTTTGGTCTGATGTTTGTAACACCAAGAAGGATACGTGTCCGGTATGGAAAACTATACATATATTCTTGATCAACGTCACTTCCTGAGTTGATTTAGCCCTATCCGTCTGTCCGTCCTCTTTTCTTGTAAACACTTGAGCTAGAAGAAAGTTAGGGATCCCAAATTTTGGATAAATCCTTTTCAGGCCCTAGAAGAAGTTGGTATTGAAAATGAGCGGAATCGGTCGACTGCCACGCCTAACTCCCATATAAGAGAAAACCGTGTTTTTGCCGTCATTTTAAGATTTCATGAAAACAGTATGAATTTTTGTACAGAGGGGTTTTTGGTGTCGCTGATTTCGAATTTGATGTCGGAATTTCAAAATCAAGATGGCGGAACCAATGGTATAGGGGAGGGGGATGGACCCCCTACGCCTCTGATGGACCCCAACATTTAATAGAATTCATTGTCACCGGAGTTCCAAATTTCATCTCTCTAGCTTATGTGGAAGTGTATGAAAAACTGGCCGCAGATTTGAGGATATATATACCGACATATACATATACAAGGCCGTATTTAGGGGGGGGGATGTACGGGTCCGGAGAACCTCCAAAAAAATGCAATGTAAAAATGTATATTTGTATAAGTATCGCATTTGTAAAGCTTGATTTCGTATATCGACCTGTGCATAAAATCTGATAGGGAAATCTTGTATAAATACCAGGCAAAACAATGTCAAATCGAAACAATTTTTCAAAATATTACCACAACTTCGATTTTAATGAAATTTGGAAAGTAGGTAAATAACAGAGAAAAAACAATACAATTTCGTTATTGAAAAAATAAAAAAAATACAATTTTTTAAATTAAGATGGAGCAACGATTGGAAGAATCCTTTTTTGTTCAGAATCAAAAAGGCTTACTGTATTCATCTTGAAATTTTTTTTAAATTTCATAATAATTTAAACTCAGTATTTACTATGTATATATTTCAGGGATACTCGAAGAATGTAATTGAAAAGCTTTTTTAAATTTGAGCAAAAAAGATTCTTGGAATCGTTGCACCATCTGTTATTTATCTACCATCCAAATTTCTATAAAATCGGAAAGGTAGAGTGATTTGATATGGAATTACCCATCTTAAATTTGGTAAAATAATCTTTTTAATTGAACTATTAGAGAAGTTTATATGAACTAATCACCTGTCGAGAAAGAAATTTTGTTAAAAATTTGTTTTAAATCATTTCCCATTTTATTGGCAATCAGGCAGTGTTTTTTTTGTATTTTTTCGGTACATTTTTTTTGGACCCCCCCCCGAAATAAATTCCTGTGCGTTTCATAGAGATAATACTACGAATACAATGGATCATTTCTTTTTAAAATTTAAATGTTCATAGAAAATTATCTACACTAAAAATACTCTCTAAATATGATGTACGTGTTGTTACAGATTTGTTGTTGTTGACACCAACATTTTTTTTATAACCCTTATATTAACTTGCTTTGGGTGGACTATATCCCTATATATATTGTAAAACTGAGTGTGTGTCTGTCTGTCTGTCTGTCTGTTTGTCGCTCAATCACGGCTAAACGGCTATATCGATTGAAACTTTCAGGATAAATTCTATAGGTATCGACATGTAACATAGGCTATATGCGGTTGGGATTGGACAAAGGGGCGTGGCACCTCTCATACAACACAAAATATGTCTACAAGGTAATTTAGTAACTATTGAATTGAATTTGAATTGAATATTGAATAATAAATACGAAATTTATCACGAAGTTGCATAATAACTTTTCCACGCTTTATGCCAAATATGAGCATAATTGGACAAGGGGCGTGGCACCGCCCACACAACGTAACTTAAATAACAGCTAATTAAGCAACTATTGGATATATTTTAATGAAATTTGGAATCGTGCTGTATAGTATGTTTTCCCAGCTATGGGAATAATTGGACAAAGGGGCGTGGCACCTCCCACACAACACATAACTTAAATACCAGCTAATTAAGCAACTAATGGATATATTTTAGTGAAATTTGGAATGGAGTTGTACTGCTATGTGTCGAATATGGGAATAATTGTACAAGGGTCGTGGCACCGCCCATACAATTTTCTACCCCATATCACGGCTTTACTGATTTTATTGAAATTTTAAGGTAAAATTGTGTTAGTAATGGATTTTGCAATAGGACATAAGAGGTTGGATTTGGACAACGGGGCAACGGGACAAAAAATATTATTGAAAAGTAACTTAGTAACTATCGAATACTAAGTGGTCCATGCCACCAACTGCGCCCTTGCACATTTTTTGGGTGAATCATACCGGGTGGGATTACAACTGCCACCAATTGCGTCCTTGGACTTTTTTGGCTGAATCATACCGGGTGTTATTACAGCTGCCACCAAGTGCGTCCTTGGACATTTTTTGGGTGGCTCATGCCGGGTGGGATTACAACTGCCACCAAGTGCGTCCTTGGACTTTTTTTGGGGTGGGATTACAACTGGCACCAAGTTTCACGGTGGGAATAAACCATCAACTACAGCGCCATTGAAATTGTCGCAAATTCCTATATATATTTATTTTAAAATTTTATACAACCCGTGCAACGCCGGGTATGTAACAGCTAGTATATAAATATATATATATATTTATACATATATCCTCAAATCTGCGGCGAGCTTTTTCATACACTTCCACATGAGCTAGAGAGCTGAACACTGATAGAACTCCGGTGACAATGCATTCTTTTAAATTTTTTGGGATCCATCAGAGGCGTAGGGGGCCGTGGGGGAACTCAAACCCCTTTTTTTAAACATGGCATAACTTCCAATTCCTTCAAGCTACAATGATGATAGGTGGGTTCTTATTGACAAAATGAAATTTTATACCCTTTGGAAAGGGGGGTGTGGCGGCAAGAGGGAGCGGGATGGATAGAACTCCGGTGACAATGCATTCTTTTAAATTTTTTGGAATCCATCAGAGGCGTAGGGGGCCGTGGGGGAACTCAAACCCCTTTTTTTAAACATGGCATAACTTCCAATTCCTTCAAGCTACAATGATGATAGGTGGGTTCTTATTGACAAAATGAAATTTTATACCCTTTGGAAAGGGGGGTGTGGCGGCAAGAGGGAGCGGGATGGAGCCAATTTAAAGTTCTAACTTTCGTATTTTTTAAGCTACAAGGCTGACATTTTATACTTGAGTTCGCATTCGGGAGTAAAAAAAGGGAATAAAGGGGGGAAAAAGGGGGAGAAAAAGTATCAAGATCTGCAAAGATATTAGGAGGAAAGTAGCCAAAAACCCTTAATTTTAAATCGAAATTGTTGAAATTAATTTAAAGGAAATTTTTTATCTGCTTTTTAGTCGGTTAAAGGGTTATATTTTAAAAAACTTGTTTTTTACTCCCTTTTTATTTATATTTTAGGCGTTTAAAAATTTTTGAAAAATATGGAGGAAAAACGAAAATATGAAAAATGTGGATTTATATGGATATATGGATGAAAAAAAAAATAGGGATTTATGCATGAACAATTTTAAAATATGGATTTAAATACTTTATATTTAAGTAAATGTAAAAATCAGCTTATCACTAAACGACAATTTGAAAATAGTTTTAAAAAATTCACAAAAATAAAGAATAAAATCATCCAATAAAAGCAACCAAGCCTAACTAATCTATTCTAAAATTATTAATTACAGTTTTAAGTATGTATTTATAATTTGTGTGTAACCGTAATGGAACCGAAAAAACGTTCCCGTACCCGAAGCAAAATATAATTTTGGTAAGAAAAAGAATAAAACATTTTTGTACTGACCTTGGATGTATGAGTTCTGAGGCTGGATTCTGTAGCAAATCCTTTTCCACATATATTGCAATGGAATGGACGATTTTTTGCGCGCTCCACTTGAGCCTCGTGATTACGTAAATGCTGTTGCAAATTTGATAATTGTATGAAAGCACGTCCACAATCTGGCAGATGGCATTTGTAAGGACGTTCACCTTTATTAATTATATAAAATAAAACAGTAAATGTAAAAAGTCAAGTTTTACTTTTAGCATAATCTAAAGAAAATCGTTGAACAATGTTTTGGAAATATCTAAAATTAGGTGCATTAAATGCATTTTATTTCCCTTTGAATGGTTGTGCTTCGGCCGTTTTTGTAAGTTTTCAACAAAATCCTTACCCTGTTTTTTGCCTAAACGTCAGATATAGCAAATCATTGATCAAGGATTGCTAATCTTTTATACTAATCACAAAAAACTCACCATCCATGAATAGATAACGACGATATTAATATTAACCAAGTGTGAACATTGTCCGCGGCGACTTTCCCTAACACCATATAAAAAGTTACCATCAAGTGCATTTCGTGTTATTTTCAAATATTACCTAAATAACAAGTAGCACGCAACCTTTTTAAACTGCATTGTTATGCTTGATTTAAAAACCCCAAACAAATGTTCGTCAAAATATCTCTAAATTTCTCCGCAAAAAAAATTACAATGTAAAAAACTGGTAGCGCAACAATTCATATTAAGTGGCCACAGGGAAAAAGGGTTGGACTGACTAAAAACACAATCGGATAAGTGCGTTCGCTTACCACAAATGTTATGGGGGACGCGCTTCGTTCGTGTTTTTTTACTTTAACATTTAAACATCGCCATGTGCCTCGAACATTTTTTATAAAGTGTAAAAAAGAGTTAAGGTAATTAATGACACAAGCAGACGTAATGTATTTTTGCCGGTTTCTTCTTCCAGCATACGCTACAATAAACAAGCCAGACCCAGGTGGTCGACAATGCATACATCCGACGGGAGTTGTAGATAAAAAGACACTCGTCAACATCGCGGACTGATGTAACTCAAATAAATATTCCCTTAATTTACACCAGTTCGTGATATTGACCCGTTGGATCACACTTCTTTACACGCTTCGAGTATGTACACCGAGAAAAAAGATAGCAGTAGAAATGACAGTCGTTCACTGTTATTCTGTTTTTAACAGCTGTCAATTCAGAAACCTATTGAATAAATTAAAAATTTAGCAGTCAGCGAGATTTGAACCCAGACATCCTGGGTGGTAACATGGCCTTTCAACCAACTAGGCCAAATGTCAACAGATTTAAGAACCATCAAAATGGTGTTATAAATCGCAGAGTGTGTAACAGACAGTTTAACAGATAAGAGATATGTTTTCTGTTCTTCCAATACAAACAGTGTTGCCAGGTTTTTGGTAAATTCGTCTCCGTTTTGTTCAACTACAACTAAACCACTTTCCCCGTTTTTTAAAGTATTTATTAAAGTTTTCTCACATTTTCATGAATTCCTTGCCCATTTCTCACTTTGATGGGATATTTCCCGGAAAACAAGGAAAGTTCCTTCAAATGGCAACTCTGGTTACTCTGATAGTAGAGAACAGAACCTGTTCAACAGATTTAAGTTATTTATTTATTGCCATGCCCGCATGAATGGCATCATTGGCGCGATGGATAAGATGTCGGTTACGCAGGCTTGGCCAGGGCGATTATAATACGATATTTGTTACTTAGTTAAAACTTTTATAGATGAAGTTTGGAGTTGAGATGAATTGTTCATAAAAGTAAAAAAGTTATGGAACATAATACAAAAATTAGAAAACAAAAAAAATTACAATAAAAATTCTTCTTTTTTTTAAATTAAAAAAAAATAGCGACGGTCGTCCCAGGATTCGAACCCGGGCTTCCCGGGTGGCAGTCGGACATCCACTAGACTACGGTTATCAACAGTGTATCTACTGTCAACAGTGTATCAAGTTTTGACTATCGGATGGTTTTTAACCGTGAAAACTGTTAAATTTACATACTTTTTTTTGTTGATTTTACAGTTTTTTTCTCTCGGTGTACGTATTCTGTCCTTGAAACGACAACGATTTTGTCTGAAGAGCTCTTCAATTTCCGAATCATAATCAGAACAAATTGCCAATATTAGTAACACTTTCTGCACTAGTTGATAAAAAAAAAGAGTAAAAAAATGTGTTTTTTTAAATATAACCCTTAAACCGACAAAAAAGTCTAAATTATTTAAAAATTAAGGGTTTTTAGCTACTTCATAATCTGCAATGACACTAGGGACGAACCAGTCCACTTATATTTATATTTTTCTCTTTTTTCCATTTTTCTGTTTCTTTTTTGAAATATTTCCTCAGGTGTTAAAGAAACCCCGAGGCATTGCAAATAGGCACTTAGCATATAATTAATTATTTTAATGGTCAATTTGTCGCCATAATTATCGCCGCAATCATGCATGTAATCGTCTTCACAGTATTTAAATTTTCGAATTTTTAATTTGACAGTGCAGGTCAGTGTCGTATCCAGGAATAAATTTCGGGGAGGGACTCAAACTTTTTGCAAACAAATTTTTTTAATGCAATACCTACAAATATCAAATTTATAGTAAAGTGTTAATTTATTTTGTTTTTTTAGCCTATTTTCTGAAATATCGGCATTAAAATTAGAGACCGACCGAAATTCGGTTTCGGTTTTTCGGCTTTTCGCCACAAAAAAAGCGGTTTCGGCCGTGTTTCGGATTCGGCCGAAAAATAAAATATCGCTTTCGGCCAAATTTTGTTTTCGGCCGAAATTTATATATTTCCGCCGAAAATGTTGGTTTGATAGAAAAATGTGACAAATAAATAACAAAGATTACACTGATCGACAAAACTGAACTTTTTGTGTGTGAAATATACTTGATAGACACATTCTTATGTATTTTGCCACGCTGGATACGAAAATAATAATAATGAAATTGTTACAGCACCAAAAATGCAATTTTTGTGGCGTTTGCAGAAAAACGGTGCGTGCTGGAAAAATTTAATTATTATTTTAGGATTTAGCGTATCAAAATACATAAGGAACAACCAAGTGGATAAAAGCGGTATGTAACACAAATTTAAGCATTGATCATAGTTTCGAAGAATCAGAAGCGACAAAGATCTAATACTCTCGCAATGATTTATAAATTTCTACTCCTCTACTACGGTAGCAGATTTTTCTACTTCCCTCACGATATTTTCTACTACTATGGTAAAAAATCTACTCCTCAAAATATTATGTGAGCTTCATACAATGCAAAAGTACTATTCTTTCTACAAATCCGCTTCCCCGACAGAAATTTCTACTACTCTCGTAGAATTTCTAGTACTCATAAACCCATATCTACTCCCCTCTCTTGAAATCTACTACCCTGACAGTAATTTCTACTACTCTTGATTTCCACGCATTTGATAGTTTGCTTCTAAATTCATCTAATTCATGATCTGAATTTAAAATGATCGGCCATAGTCAAATTGAGCTCCAACTTAACTTTAGTAATCTACTAAGTTGACAGATAATACACTGAACTGACAGCTACTAAGCTGGTTCAAAAGTTTAGCAGCTACTAAATTTTACTATGAATATGCGCCATCGATTTCAGCCTACTGATAAGCTTAATTATGTACCACTTTATTACATTAAAACTCACAATTGTTTCTTTTATTTTTTCGGTTTCGGCTTCGGTTTCGGCCAAAATTAAAAAAATGAAAATTCGGCCATTTCGGTTCGGCCGAAAAAAAAAGAAAAAATTTCGGCCATTTCGGTTTCGGCTGAAATTAAAAAAAGCGATTTCGGTCAGTCTCTAATTAAAATATATGGAAAATATGCACTCTTCGATAGGGATTCTCTTGATCTAGAATAGATACACGTTAAGAGCGCGTATACATTTTTTTCTTTTATTAAAACAATTTTTAGAGTTATGGGTCCAAAACAGCGTAAGATCGTATGGTGCAAGTATGCTGTCGAAATATGTAAGTACACCCGCCATGCACATAATTACTGCGTATCGAAATTCCTTTACAAGCGGCTATTACAAGCGGGAAAGAATTAAAGGAATAAATATTTTATTTTCGTGGTCATTTTTCTTTGTTTCCATATTTAAACTTTAATCATTGGCTAGGATTCGTACATGTACGCTCGTAAGGGACCGAAAAATTAGAATTAAATCAAATCGCGTACGGCGTATTCTCTATTTTACGTACTCTGTCCATAACTTCGGCATTCCTATTTTTTGAAAATATATGCTTGATAATTTCACAATAGCTTTGGATCTAGAATCGGATCAGCAGGCGTAAAAATTTATCCAGATCCGAATATTACAATCTTGGAAAAAAGTTTCGGTCGAGGGTTAGTCGAGAAATGTGGATTAAACTACACAAATGCAATTATCCTGACAAACAACTCAATATTCCAAAACTTTATCCTATTTATATTTGCATTTTATTCGATATATTTTAAGCAGAGCTTGAAACTTTTATAACTTTTATCAAAAAGTTTTTTGAATAAGAGTTATAACTCCTGCAGGAATCTACACTTTAATTATTTTCACTAAAGCTCGGAACATCCTTAAATGGTTCGAATCTTTGTGTTACTTGTCGTGACAAAAACGTGTATTCCATTGTTTTGCTTTTTACCTTCAGTATTATGATTCGGGTACAATGTTCTCTTGAGATGTGCATATTATCAAGCTATTCATATCAATGCCAATGCCGTGTCGTCCTTAAAGTTGTTATTTGTCTAATAGCTACTCATATTTCTATTTTCTAGCACTAACCGTAGAACTCACTTGCTATGATATGAAACTAAAAGACATATCAGGCTACACCATTGTGCAGGGCATATATCCATTTTAATATTTTCCACAACAAAATTATCAAAACGAAATTGTTTCTCGCCTTCAGCTTTTATTTGACAAAGGTTTTTATTTGAGTTTGTGATGCGTCAAGACGCTGAAAAAATATACGTATAGCGTAAGGCCTAATAATTACTTTACCTTTACTACTATCTATCACTACTGCCCAACTTTAATGTAATCAAACTTTAATTAAATATATGCCTTTGCTGACTTTTCTTCAGCATCATGATAAGAGGACTGGGGTGCAAATCACCCTTTCGTCCAACGCTCGATTTAAGTGTAAACTGGACTGGTTTTTTTTGGTGCAACTGTCTGGTAAACATTTTTTCTGAACTACGCGACAATTTCAACAGAAATATATTTTATGATTGCAATTTTCTGTTTTCTTTTTTTCTTCTTGTGACTATAATTAGAATTGTTATGAGCGACGAACACGAGGACAAGGACCAGATCATAATTAAATCAACTTAAAGTGCTTTTTGTCGCGACGATTACTTTTAAAATTTATATTTTAACTTCTCCACGTTGCAAAAATTTTGGTTTTGAGGGGGGGGGGGGGGGGGGCAAAAAATATCAATGTGGATGTACGGGATATATTTTCCAAGCGGCTCAAACAACAATCCTACTATAAGAACTTTTAAGCGCTTTTGTTTTCAAAAATCTAATCAAATTGTTAGCTGCCAAAACAAAAACCAAACGAAAAAATAATTCGAAAAAAAATTTGTACTGCTAAATTTATAAAATGTTTTTAGGTGACGTTCATTCAGGTCTGGAGTCCACATCGAATTTGCCTAATAAAAATAATGTTAATGTACAAGTAGTCTCCGAAAAGAGTGGAGACAATTGGCCATCATAACATTATGATAAAGCATAAGAAACAATTACCAAAATAAATTACATTTTTTTTTAAGTTCCTTAAAAAAAGCTATTAAATGCTTCAAATACAGCATTAAAGAAACGCTACCTCCCAAGAACATGCAATGTAAAAATGTATATTTGTATAAGTATCGCATTTGTAAAGCTTGATTTCCCATATCGACCTGAGCGGAAAATCTGATAGGGAAATCTTGTATAAATATCAGGCAAGTCCGTGTCAAATCGAAACAATTTTTGAAAAAATTACCACCTCTTCGATTTTGATGAAATTTGGAAAGTAGGTAAATAACAGAGAAAAAACAATACAAAAATAAAAAAAATTAAATTTTTTAGATTAAGATGGAGCAACGATTGGAAGAATCTTTTTTTGTTCAGAATCAAACAGGCTTATTGTATGCATCTTGAAATTTTTTTTAAATTTCTTAATAATTTAAAAGTAAATATGTACATCTCCTTCTACAGTATTTGCCCTGTATATATTTCAGGGATACTCGGACAGTGTAATGGCAAAGCCTTTTTAATTTTGAATAAAAAACGATTCTTGGAATCGTTGCTTCATCTGTTATTTATCTACCATCCGAATTTCTATAAAATCGGTAAGGTAGAGTGATTTGATATGGAATTACCCATCTTAAATTTGGTAAAATAATCTTTTGAATTGAACTATTAGAGAAGTTTATATGAACTGATAACCTGCCGAGAAAGAAATTTTGTTTAAAAATTGTTTTAAATAAATTCACATAAGAAATTAGTGTTGGTTATCCCATTTGTTTGGCTATCAGGTAGTGTTGCTTTTTTGTTTTTTTTTTGTTCACCTACACACACACCATAGCCCCCCCCCCCCCCCCAATAAAATTCTGAACTGGTGTGTATTATATAACATTTACACGCAGAGAAAAAACATGGTTGACCCAATCATATTATGATTGAAGAAATGATTGCACCAACCATGCCATGATTGCATACTAAACATTTACATGATTGCAGCTAACCATTTACATGATTGAAAATAAACATGTAATGATTGCAGCCAAAAATTTTTATGAATTTTTAGTCAGCTTTCAATTGAATTTCAACATCTACTTTTTAATTATTTTAAATTATATTATTAATATTTCAATGTAATGTTAGCTGATTGGTTATATTATATTTAAGAAATAATAGTTCATATACATTTTTCTTACTTACTTACGTTTGGCCGTACCGAGATTTGAACCCGGGATTGCTTGGGTTGCTGACGAAGCGCGTTAGCACGTTTAGCTACTACTGCCTTGCATTTCTTGTGTTCTAAAGGCATACATATACTAATCATATGAAATTTGAATGTGTATATGAATTTTTCATGAAATATTTTTGGAAATGAATTTAAGCATTTATATACATTTTTTGTAAGATTAAGAGGTCAATTCTAGCGTAGTCGCAATAGCCGACACAGCCTCACTAGTGACTTTTGTCTCAATTTGATACAATTTGGTATTTTGAACTATTTTAAAAAGCTGTTTTAGTATCAATTGTCATAAAAGTTGTGATCAAAGTTGCGGGCAATGTTATTCCAGTTTTGGTCGAGTCGAATTAATTGTCTTGTACTTGTGTAGGTTTGTATATGTTGGTGCTTATGTTTGCAGAAAAGTACAAATCTACACAAGTACTCCGGATCGTGAATACTCTTATTAATATTAAATATCCAATCATATACATTATTGCCTCTAGCATGTTTTTGGTATGGTTGGAATCTAATCATAATATGTTCTCTGAAATCATAATATGGTCTCTATAATCATTAAAATATAATTTACATGATTACCCCAACCAACTATGGTCTTTATAATCATAGTATTATTGTAGCAAGTATATATGATCGCTGCAATCATGCTCCAACCATGTTTTTTCTCTGCGTGTATAAATTGGTCTCAAAATGTGAATTTAAAAACAATTTCATACCGCTCATTTTTCTTGGAAATAACAAATTTTGGTGGAAAAAATATACGATAACACTGCAATGCATCGAAATTTCGGCAACTATTTTGTATATGAGATAGATGTGTTTCGCTCCGATGTTGACCATTTTCAATACCCCGTCCATAATATACAAATGGTGAATTTTTAGTTAAAGTTCAATAATTGCGGCAGTGAATGGGAAGCAGACATCCCTACACACGGTCATGTCTAGATAACCATACTTCCACTTTGGCCATACTATGACGTTCACAAATGCTTTCGTACTGGTACTGTATACCATTTCATTTTAAGATAGTCTCAGAGAATATACGATTCATATATGTACCGGAGACTGGTTATATTTTTCGCCCCAAAAATGGAATACCATACTGTAAAATTTTCGGAAAAACTTGAAACTATCTAAGGCATTGTCTAAGCTACAATCCGCCAAAAAAATTTTACTATTTGGCTGATTCTCGAATTTATTCAAAGTTTGAAGGAGAACAACTTTTACCCCAAAGTTTAAAGGGTATATCCCCGAAACTGCGATCGTTATCGTGAGTACAGACAGACAGACATGGCTAAATCGGTTCAATTTTCGATGCTGACCAAGTATATTTATACTTTTCCATACCGGAAACGCTTCTTATTGGACGTTACAATCGTTGTATCAAAGTTAATATACCCTGCCACTGTAGCGTGTGGGGTATACAAATAAGAGCACTTATATGTCAGTCTGGTCAACAATATTACTACTTTTCAAGTTGATTTTGTCGTTTCAATTGATGTGACAAAAACAATATACCCCCTTACACTTTGGGTATACTATAAAACAGGAGATGAAAGATGTTGCAGTAAAAAAAACACTTATTGTTTTCGTAGCTTTTTTCAAGCTTCATTAGCTGCATTCAAACCTACTCTAATGCGCAAAACTTACTTTTCATAATTTCTTGAATTTTTTTTTCTTGTAAAATAAATGGAAAAAAACTCTAACAAATAAAGTAAATTATATTCACACCTGAATGAAATATAAGAAAAGCGAATTAATCCGGATTCTGTGTTTGCATCAGCCACCCTTAAGACATTTTTCGCGCCTTTTCTGCACTAGTAATTTGATATTTTTCAATAGATATGATAATTTCATAAAACCGTTTATTTTCAATTAAATTTTGGAAAAATCAAAAAAAACTGTTTAGTTCAGGGATCTTTAGAACTTACCCTAAACCCAAATTTGTTTCACATGCACAAAACCTGTATTTAAATAGCTCATATATAGAATGTCAGGAACGGGTTCGAAAATAAAGCGAAAATTATGCAATTTTATGCACTTTGAACTTTAAGACTAACTTTAAAGAGAGATACCTTAAAACAAATTTTTCCAAAAAAATTTTGTTCCTAGTGTAGCATGATGAGTTTACAACTTATCGTATTTAACATTTCAAATCCAATTAAATCTTTATTTTTGAAAAATTATTATGTGCATGGGAAAAATTACCAAAATTTCCAAAGATTCTCCGATTTAGCTGAAATTTTTTTCTGGCTTAATCTCAGTAACCTCACAAACTAAGCCTTCCACTGTAGCGTGTGGGGGTATATAAATAAGAGCACTTATATGTCATGTATGTTTCTACTTTTCAAGTGGATTTTGTCGTTTCAGCGGATTCGGAGTAACTTTCGAAAATAAGGGCCAGTCTTATACAGAGTACATTTGAGATATTCTGAAATCAATTTGGGGTAATATGAAATCGAATGTGGCTATTCTGAAGTCCAAATGAAAAATTCTAAAATCAATTTAATATACATATTCCGTAGTATTGTTGAAACTGGTGTATATCATTTCCAGAGGCGCACCCAAAGGTGGGGTTTGAACCCCCCCCGAAATTTTTTCGCATTACCAAACCAAATTGAAGATAAGTGTTTTTTAATTTGATGGGTAAAAATATATTGATGAAAAAAAAACAGCTAAAAAATCCGCAAAAGTTAAAAATGGACAAATGATGAGTTTCATGTATTTTTCACCATGTTGCATTAAAAAATTGCCAAAATCCTTATATACTACGATACAAACAAAAATTCAGTATAGGCCTTTATTAGTCTTTTGATCCGAAAATTATACAAAGGATTGACACAACTATATTTGCCCTTCTTGCAAGAGTTCCAATTTCAAATCAAAAAAATCAATTTTTGTATTAAACTACAAGTCATTTTTTGATTCAATTTCAAATCAAAAAATACATTTAAAATCTAAGACCACACAGTGTGGGCCATTTTTTCGTGTAAAAAAACAATTTTTTATTTGATCCGATGCCTTCAATTCTTAAATATTAATTTCATATTTGAATTAAAACGTATTGTTCATAAAAATTTGAAATCATCAAATTCCCACTTGAAAATAAGGGTATGCACTGTAATTTTACAATCGTCCAAATTTTTGTAAAACACCGTTCGGCAAATATCAACTTTCGGTAATGCACATGATGGCACGAATAGATTCTGTTAGAGGGGGTTTAAAAAGAGTACTCGTGTCTCCCGGATTTTCTAGAGCATGTTGCATTTTTCCCATGCAAAAATTTTGTATTCCTCTAATACCCAGGAATACAAAATTTTACATTACATTACTTTACGAAAACTCAGTATTATAATCTGCTGACGACTAAACCTTATCTTCTAGTTACAGAGGTATTCATAATTATTAAGTTGCTGACAACACCAATTTCTATGTTCTTCACCAAAGACAAATTCTATGTAGATTCTTTATGTATATTGTAAATTCATCGACTATAGATGAATTTAAAGTTAAAGTGGAGTAACGTTATATAGTATAGTAGGATATTAACTTGCACATAAGAGTTCCCAAAATAAAAATATGCATTTGATAGAGGAAAACCATACCTTTAAAAACATGTACACTTTTTACGATAGGATGTAAACTCATCACGCTAGACTAGAAACATTGTTTGAAAAAATTCATGATATAGAGACAAAAACGCATGAGAGTTCAATTTTCTGGTAAAAAATTTGTTCATTGTAGAAAAAAATTCACTCTATAAAAATTCAGAACATGTTAAGCTAAAAAAATTTTTAAATTAAAATATCGGGTTTTTTTATTCTGGCGAGATGAACTTACATCCTATGCAATGAAAAATGCAAAATTGCGATTTAAACGGTGCATTTTTTAGTGTCGAACGGTGTAATAGAAGTTATAAGTTATTTTTGTCTTCAGTTTCATGAAAAAGACGTTTTTCTTTTTATCAAAAAAAATATTTTAAAAATCCTGAGGACGGGATGCAAGAAAGAAAGCAAGGGATTGCCAAAACCTTTCGGGCTTAAATTCTCTAACTTGTACCTATACTCACTAGCTGCTAACTTAATTCAAAGTAGTTAATAAATTTAGTAAGAATATCAATATGATAATTTTCTAAATTGAACAATTTTTTTAAAACCCCCCCCCCCCCCCAAAAAATAACCTCGAGTGCGCCACTGATAATTTCAAATTCTTTCTAATTTTTATACCCTGTATCCAAAGGGTATATTGTTTTTGTCACACAGTTTGTAACGAATTTTGGATAAGGTCCGAGGTTCTAAAACGACATATAAATGGGTAAAAATGGCGTCCTGATCAAAATTTTGTATGTTCGAGGTACTTCCAAATGGGCCATATTGTGTGGGGGTATTTCAACTTCGGCATAGCCGAATATACAAACTTACAAACTTATATGTTTTGGGACAATTGGCACAAATTAAGACACTCCTAAAAAATATCGAACGAACTTTTATATTGGACACTTTTAATATACATTATTTTATCTCTTTAGTATACTTTATGTAAGTCGTAAATATTTTTAATCAGCGTTGTTCCGTCATTCAGTCAGTGTGATTGAGTATATCGTTGTTTGTAGACTAAACTGTTTAGCAAGCCATTATTCTTTATCAAAATATATACGCTTTCTGAATATTGACTCATATTTACATTTTGATTTGTTGGAACTGCAACATAGTTAGCGAATAAGTACCTAAAATATTGTCAATTATATGTTCCTTACTATACTACCAGCAGTCTAGTAGTATTTGTGTACTTACAAATGCTACTCCTTTCTTGCGTTTTTCCATAATAACTAAACTACGAATTATGCGGACAGAAAAAAAGCGCTTGATAAAATACTAAAATACTCATACACAGAAAAAAAACCCATTGTAGAAATAACTCCGATCGTACTTATTTCCACGTTCATTAAAAATAACTTCAACGGTAAAATGTAGTTGAAATACGTCAAACTAAAGTCGTTAACTTTGAAAAAAATTGACTATCTCAAATTTAACCACTTTAAAATAAAAATTGAACATAACAACTTCAAAATAAGTTCGCTCCATTTGGAAATGAAATTTTCCAGTTCAAAGTGAGGTTGTTCCTACTTGTTTTGAGTGTATTCTACTTTACCAGACTATCATGAACGTTACAAGCATGATTTGAGGTGGTTTTTTTCGCTGCCAATATGATCTCAAATTAAGACTAAACCACCTCAAAATAAAAATTTCAAATTTTGAAATAAAAATGCACCACCAGTTGAAGTTAGAATTTTTGAAGTAAGCAGAAAAAACTTCAAAATGAAATTGTCGAGTTGAAAGTTGTTCGTACTTGTTTTTGAAGTTTTCAACTTTACCAAACTATCATTACGGTTTCTGCTTGATTTGAGGTGGTTTTTCTGGGTGTAGTTCTCCGCTCGAGTGAAATGCGATTCTGTTTATGCTATGCATTATAAAACACCTTAACGATAATTTAAAACGATTACTAGAACAGTGGAGCTGAAATAGCAATTAATATTTATTTAATTACTATTACGAAGGTGAAAGTGGTTTAAGTAGTTTTAATATCTACATCAGACGTACTCATTTCAAGAGTACTCACACTTTTTCTCAAGTGTACTACTAAGTTCACTTTATTTTATTCTTGGGTCTTTTAACCAAAGCTGGGCATATTTAATCGAAATTTAACTTCGTTAAGTTAAAAAGTTAATTTTTTTGAACAGTTAACTTCGTTAAAAGGTAAATTAAATATGTATTGATTATGGGTTTAGCTAGGGTTGCCACATGGTCTGGATTCGTCTAGATTGTTCAGATTTTTTGTCATGTGTCCAGAGTCCAGAGTTTTTCAATAATTTGTCCAGACAACATTTTCTATGATATTTCTCAGTAAAAAAACTAAAATAAGTCAGAAAACCTAATAGCGTTTTCGTTTTTATTATAAAGATAAAGTTTTCTGTCAAATAGTTTTATTTTTTTCAATTACTGCTAATGAGTTTTAAGCCATTTAAATAACTTAGGTTCCTTACCTTAAGTTGAATGATGGCTGATTTCATAAAATCTGAAATATTTCAGCGGCAAAGACAATATTCTCTTAAGTAATTAAGCATGAATTGAATAAGACTGTATACGTCATTCTAAACATTTTTCGAAGAGTCTTCTGAAATATTTATAGAACTACACCACACCACACAACCTTTTTTTTAAAAAGTAGACCATTTTGAAATTTTGTTTCGACTTAACCCTTTCGCGAATTTGTTGCCATATGGCAACATCACATTTTAAGACTACGTGGACCAGCCTCGGTACAACTTACAAAAAAAAAGTTAATGCCATTTTTTTCTTTGGTTTATTAGAAGTATTTCTGTATAAACATTTTTTTTTCGGTTTGTAGAATAGCAACAATTTTCATTTTTATTGCACCATATTGACGCGAGAAATTTTTTACCGAAAACATCACTTAAGAAATTTAAATTTAATTGTTTAAAAAAAATTATTTTTAAAAAGGTGTTGATGCAATAATGTAAAGAAATAGTCATACTACATGTTTGCATTTTTAAAAATTCAAAAATTTAATTCTCGTAACTGTGGCGATTTTTTAAAATGCACTTGTTGCCATTTGGCAACAATTCCATTTAATGGTATATTTTTTTGTACGTGTCTAAATTTGAATTTTGCGACAGTTGCTACACGTTCAATGAAAATATTCATATAATTTTGTTCTTCTAATTTTTTTTTAGCATTTTTATATTATATAACTATATTGTATGCATTATATTATTTGTAAAAAAGGTTTATGTTAAAAAAAAATTTATTTTGAACTGTCATGAATAAAATTGATGTAAATAAATTACACTTACAATGAATTTGACTTTGATTAACTTTAACCCATTCATGACGAGCGTGCCCATATGGTAACGCTGATAGCGTTCTACGGTATGTGCAATTACAGAAATATTTGAACGGATATCACTAATCCGTTTTTTGGTGTTAATAAAGCATATTTTGATCTTTCTTTTGATATATAACTCTAAGCAATCGCCCGTCAGTAGCGGTCGTGGCGGATAATTGAAAAGTAGTGTTTTTAAAAAGTGGGCAAAAACAGCGAAAAGGCACGACCTTTCCAGTAAGAATATTTTTCATTGCCATAAAAAGTTATATATTTTGAATATTTTTTTTTGGCATTTGGGTAGAATATCAAAGTATTAGAAAACGTATAAAATAAAATTATTTATAACTTCTGTGTTACCTTTTTATCATTTTGAATTTCGCTGTTACCATATGGGCACGCTCGTCATAACCCTAGCAAATTTAAATTTTCTTACTGAAAATGTTTGTATGATTTTTTTTATGTAAAATTAAATATATTTTATTTGTGTATTGATTTGAAAGTGTGTTTGTGTACTTAATATAATTATTAAAAATTTTTTTTAATATTCAGATTTAAAAAAATTGTTTGTTTATGTTTATATACATATTTGCGTACATATTTGAGCATTTTTTGTAAAATGAAGTAAATTTTATCTATATATTGGATTGAAATATTTTTTTTTTAGCTTCTTTCATATAAAGTTAAATATATTTTATCTATAAATTGTCTTTAAAGTGTGGTTATGTACTTGGTATGATTATGAAAAATTAGCAGCACCTCTTAAGTTGATTTAGCCATATCCGTATGTCTGTCCGTTATTTCGATTGGTATGGGCTCTTGGAGGATCTAAATGAAAGCTAGGCGGTCCAAACATTGAATTTATCCTTTGGAGGTCCTAGAAGGAGTTGGTGTTGCAAATGGGCGAAATTGATGAACTGCCACGCCTACCATCCATACAAGTAAAAATCGAGTTTTGTAACAAATGTTACCCAATTTCACGGGAATCGTGGTAGGAAAATTCTCCGTAAGATATATTGTCCGCTTTGCGTCGATGGTGAGTGCCGCAAAAGCTATATGAGCAATACCCCGATCATGACATGACATCATGACGCATACAAAATCCACGTCTAAGATGGCTGGGTCATGCCGAGCTGATGAATGTAAAAAAGTACTACTAAATGGAGCACATGTGAGTACCGACGGTGGAATGAGCGGAAAATGGCGACCAGGTCTCAAATGGAAGGGTGCATGGTATATATAGGTTTACTTCGACCGGTTGAAACTTACTCAATTGTTTTTTAACAAATTTACATTACGATGAGCATAATTTTATTTGGCTGGACAAGATGATTAGGAGGAAGATGAAGCAGATACTTCCTATGGGCTTCATCGTAAACCTCTTTTACAGCCATGTAAGTTGTGTATGTCAAATGAAATGATGACGAGGGCCTTTCCAATTTCAGTTCATATGGAGATATTTCTTATGTTATTGAAAACCTAAGCAGTATTTTGGTGTAGGTGTAGATACATATTATATACAGTGGCGGACAGATAATTAGGGCCAGCCTTGAGTGACTGCCAACATTTTAAGAATATCAACTTGATTACTATTGAAAAGGTGTATCGGACGCCATTCTATGATGACTACCAGGACACTTATCAAGAAAATCCTAGTTGAAAACTGACCTACTTTTCTAACTTTTTTCCTTGGGGCTTTAAAATTTTTTTTTTTATGCAAAAATGTGCGTTTTTTAAAAACAAGCTACTGTGCTGAAGAAACTTTTGTGATCAAAAATGCTCCTGAATTTATAGAATTTTTTTACCAAAAGTTTTTTTAAAAAAAAATTTTAGATTTCAAAAAATATGACGATCAGCCCTAGATGTTACCATATGGTAACGGCTAGAGCTGAGCAAACGGAGAGCGGTCCAAAAAAAAAAAGATAGAAATTCGTTTCTTAGGTCATTTCTAGGTATTCCTGAAAAAATCGTGAAAAAATTCCGAAAATTTCACTCTCGTCAATAATGGGTTAATATATAAGTAAATGTAAATATATTTAATGTATTTTTTAGGAACAAATTTTTTTTTGTTAAAAAAATTCATTTTTAAATGTAATACATAAACTTATTTATATTTAAGCACATATGCAATAAATTTGATATTGAAAATTTTTAGACCGTTAAGCAAATTTGTTGCCATATGGCAACATTCCAAAAAAGTACTTTCAAATAAATTTTTTTTCAAATTTTGATTTTTTTATCACTATTAGCATCATTAATAGCAATAATAACCGGATAATAGATTTTTAAGGCTCGAAATGAAAAACATGTAGCGAAAGGGTTAAGTGCTTATTGCTTTCGACCACAAAATTGTCAGACTAAACTATAAGACTGTAAAGAGTTCTACATACTTTTAAAAACAGTAAATTGTTACAAGCGACCCTTTGCTACAAAATATTTGTGGCAAAATACCTATAGGTATTTTCTACTACTATTGTAAGAAATCTACTCCTCAAAATGTTGTATGAGTTTCATCCGATGCAAAACTACTATTTTTTCTACAAATCTACTACCGTGACAAAAATGTCTACTACTCTCGTAGAATTTTTTCTACTCTACGCAGAAAACCATATCTACTCCCCTTTCAGGAAATCTACAACCCTGAAAGTAATCTCTACTACTCTCGTAAAATGTCTGCTACTCTAAGCAAAAAATTATATCTACTCCCCTTTCTTCAAATCTACTCCCCTAAAATCGAATATCTACTACTCTCGTCGTAGCAAAAAATGAGAACACTGGTATGAATGCTCTGACTTTTTACATCAAAAAGATTGCCAACCACTGAACTCATTTGCTGAAAAAGAAAAATACCTTGAGAACATTATTATTTAAAAAAATTCCTTCATGAATACCATTCCGCCTTTGCCAGTCATAAAGGCAGAATAACGTTTCCATACGTAAATCAGAAATTAAAAAAAAATAATAATAAAAGAAGGATGAATGCCCCACATCTAGCACGTGTTTTTTTTACAGCGTGGAGAAAGAATAAGGATGTTGTCAACATCATGACGAGTATATCAAAGCACATAAAAAGGCGCCACAGCAGCTTATGTCAATAAAGTGTCGAGAGTACGCAGAGTATACTAAATGTTGACCTAAGCTGCTAGGAAGACGCACAGTGTTGCGTCTTCATAGCAAGTGAGGACAAAAATAGTAAACGTTGTTCTCTCTCTTCCGAATTTGACATGAGTACATCAAAATTATAGGAATTTTTTTACAGATTTGGCACCTCTACAATTGCCAATTCAGCAAATTTAAGCGACTGTATGGTGAAATTTGTTGTGTACATTCATAATAAAACCTTAAAGTGTATTGATATGCACTAGACAAATTTAAAAGGCAAAGGTGAAAGGGTTCTTTAATCTTCCTAGTAAAAGAAATGAAAATTTCTCAAAATAAAGGTTCACTTTTATAAAAATGTTCAACTTCTAAACGGATAAGAATTTGAACAAAAGTACAGTCAACGATTTGAACATTTATCATTTACAAAGATTTAATCTTTGTCCACTGACATTACATTGTGTGACGTTCGTTATTTTTTTCCACTTGCAGAAATAAACAAAGTGGCGTTAAAACCCTTTTTTATAATGATTTTTCACACAGAGCAATAAAATGGATTGGTATGTGGCTGATGGTGACGTGTGTGGTACTGTACGAAGAAGCAACAGGTTCGGCACATCACGGAGCACGCCTGGTGCTATTTTTTTTTGTTGCATGCTTTAAAGACAAATTAATTCAATTAGTTAGAGGTCAATTAGGATTTTCTGGTTGACCAGAAACTAAGCTAGAAAACTGAAAGAGATACAAAAGAAAAATGTTCTACAAATTTGTTGAGCTGAGAATTTTCTATGAAATATTTTTAAAACTTTAAAAATTAATGAGACCGTTCGAAGTTTTTAGTACTAAAACAAAAAGTGAACTTTTGCGTTTACTGCGAAAAGGAGCGTGCTGGAAAAATTTCATTGCTTTATTCGGATTCAGCGTATCAAAATACATAAGAGACAACCATATGATATCGTGTAACAAAAATACTGTCGAACAGAGTTATGATTCACTCGACGAGAGTTATGAACATTGTTGTATTTTTCGTATAGAATAATACACAATAGCTAACTCTTTTTTTTCTTTTTTGGTACTCCCACTGAAAGAAAAATTTAGTGCATTGGTTTTTAAAATAGAGCTTAAACAAATTTGTTTAATTTTAAAACACGTGCGTTCAAAACAAATATTATATTTATATTATTATATTTATCCTTTTAATAAGCGCTTAAGTTTCGAAACACGCTCAACCAACTACGCTTTCCAACTTCTCTTGACTACTTGAAACCCGACGATTACCGTGGCAGTGTTTTTGATTGCCAAGTATTCTGCGATTTAGGAGCCGGTAATGCTTTGCAGTCCTCGACCCTAAACATTATAAAATGTGCCGAACATATTCAAAACATAATTGCTGTTGTAGAAGAACAGCGAGAAGATGTTTATAATTGAATTCGGCAACTAGTTGGTGAAGCAGTTAAATTTGATGAATATCTTGACATTAAAATCAATGTAGAAAGGTCATGTACTTAGGGAAGAAACTTTATCGACATATGCACAAACTACCCATACTGTAGACTTCAAAGAGTCTTTAGTTTCAAAAAAAAAGCGGGGGTGGCATATGCTTGCCAGTGGCGAATCCTCCTCTGTCTGTCCTTTTGAAGTCCCACTCTATGACCACTAAAAAACTACATGGAATAACGTCCTGTTCCATCAAGCTACCATGATGAAATTTGCTATGTGGGCTCGTATTGACAATATTTCATGCTCCAAGAGGGGGTTGGAACCTTTGTTTAAAATAGAATGGAATAACTAAGTTGTGGCGACTAAATTTCGTCTGTTGCTTCAGTTTTTGCTGAGAGAAGCGCAATTTTACTAGTATTACCTGAAAAAAATGCTAAAATGTTCAATTCGGCAACTGAATAGTAGATTGAAGCAGCAAGTTTTTTCAGATCACAAATCATTTAAAATGAAAAAACTACCACAACCGAATCCACGCAAAAAATTTATAATGTTGAAATATGTGTTATTCGGAAGTTAACTAATTAGAAACTATTCCGCACAATACTTATTTTGAAGCATAAAACACCTCTTATTGGGTGCAGAGCCGGTTGCGGATGTTTTAAACAACTTTTTCGAAAAAATTTAATCTTTTGTACTTTTTTAATTTTTGTGTTGGGTATTTTGACGTTCTGAAACTGAATCTGACAATATTTTGTACAGATCGCCTATAGTTTCTGAGAAAAAACCAAAAATACAGTAAACAAGTTTCAAAAAATTGCAAAAAGCTATAAGTTGAAAAGACCCGCATACATGCGGGTGTCATGTCGTGGATGCGAATGCGGCTGTTTTAAATGTGTGATTTGCGGATGCGGATGTCTATGCGGGTGTCAATTTAGTGCGGATTCTCCGCGGAGGCGCATGCGGAGCTCCGTCACATCCCTAATAATTAGGTTTCAAAAATATTATCTAAATGCATAAAAAATAAACAGATGGATGCATAATGGTGACGCCACACAGGCCCCGGGTGCTGAAATTTTTGTTGTTTGCCAAGTTAAATTTTTGTGGTTGCCAAAATTAAAAATGAACCCTTTTTGAGCGAGCAAGTGAATATTTTTCAGGGATTTTTTTGACGCCAGCTTCAATGAGGGGCTATCAGTCAAAAGAGTATTCGCTTCTAGCAAAATTTAGCTGTAAAAAAACAAGGTTGCAAAATATTGAAAAAGCATACAAAATTGCTAATATTTTTAGTTTTTGTTGGTTGCGACGCAATTTACTCAACTTTAAAAAATAATTATATGGATGTCATTTCAAATGCACATTCTGTAAATGGACATATTAAAAAATTGCTTCATATGTTAGGTTCCATCAACACATCAACAAATTTTGTATTTATCCTTCTTAGGCCCTAGAAGGAGCTGGTATTGGTCCCTGTCTGTCCGTCCTCTTCTCTTGTAAACACGATTGCAGGAGCTAGAAGAAAGCTAGGGATCCAAAATTTTGGATTTATCCTTTTAAGGCGCTAGAAGGAGTTGGTATTGCAAATTGGCGGAATCGGTCGACTGCCACGCCTACCTCCCACATAAGTGAAAATCGTGTTTTTACCGTAATTTTAAGATTTCATCAAAACAGTATGAAATTTTGGGGTCGCTGATTTCGAATTTGATGTCGCATTTTCAAAATTCAAGATGGCGGATCCAATATGGCCCAGTAGGTGTAGGGTATATATAAGTTGGCTTGTCCGACTGAAACTTACTCACTTGTTTTATAATAATAGTCGAAAAAAAATAAAAGTGCTGCAGAAAAACTGAAGACGCCATCGCACAGTGATTTGTCTCCATATAAGCTTGGGACAAAAATCTAAGGAGTGTTCTAAATTAATTGAAACTAAGTTTCTAGATGTATTTTTAGGTCCTCTGATCTCAAAAATGTGATCAATTTTTCGAAATTTAAAAATCGGCCGAAATTTAAAAATAATAATTTCGGCTATTTCGTTTTCGGCCGAAAACAAAAGAAGAAAAATTTCGGCCATTTCGGTTTCGACCGAAATTTAAAAAGGCGGTTACGGTCGGTCTTTATATAAAAAAAACAAAACATCTTATACCTTTTTTTTAAATGTATATACCAGGGTTGCTTGATAAGTTTCCGGAATTGGCAACCCAAATGTCTAATGTGGCTTCTGATATTTCTATCAATAAATTTGACATTTGTTAGCATTACATTCTTCAGATAACCAACATTTCTTTCGCTCCCAAATGTGTCAAGTCATTTTTTGAAAAAATTTATTTGATTCGTGCCATATATTTTACGATTTTAGGTGTAAGTGCAGAAGAGTGTATCAATCGATTGTTCGCACCATCATCTTTACCAAAAACAGGTTGTCTCGAGCAAGGCGAATTGTTGAAGAAGCATTCGGTATTCTGGTGACCTGTTTTGAAGTATTTGGCTGACCAACATAACAAAGCTGGTGACGCTTGCTTTTTGTACATTGCACAATTTTTTAATGCATAGAAGCTCTAATTATGTCGGGCCATCGATGGTTGATAGTTATGATAAAGATGGTAACCTGATTCCCGCCGAATGTAACCGCTCCGTTTTTCTGCAAGACGACCCAGGAGCAGGGTTGCCAGGTGATACTGACAGAAAAAAGTTAATTTGGCTTTAAAAAACGTCATTTGGGTCTAAAAAACGTTAAAATGGTTAAATGATAGATTTGCGAAGAATAAACGGTAATGGTATCATACAAAGAACAAAATTTTTATTACTTGTTAAATCGAATGAATTTTAATAGAGTAATGAGTCTTTTGTGTGGTTTTATACTCCTTTTATGAGTACAGTAACATATTTTACTATAAAAAAAACAATTAATAACAAAACAAAATATGTAGTACTTATTCTTTAAAGTTTCACATTGCATACAGATGTGTATATGTATTTAAATATAAAATTAAATGTTGGGAACACACTACCCAAAAAAAATTTTAACGTTTTGATACTCCATAAACCAAATGTTGCATTCAGGATCAAGGACTTACAAATTAATGGAATTGCCAAAATACAGTTATATCTCAAGAATAAACTAACCCTTTTAAAAAAAAAAAATGCTTACGTCATCGTTTAGTAATAACGTTTATCTTCAAAACAAGCTATTACTCATATTTTTACGATTTTTGTTTTGAGTGTATAAATGTTTTTGTTCAGTGGCATTAATTTTTTTACAACTCTAAGTTACAGTGAAATAGAACGTGGTTGTCCAAAAAGCTAAAGATTTTAAAGATTTTTTGATGCTGAACATGATGTTGTCCACATAATTGCTCTATCTAGTTTTTTAGTCTATACAAAATTATTTTGCATATGGGGTGTAAAATTCAAAGGATTTGCCACAGTCCTTTTAATTTTACATACTTCTTCTTAAAGTTTTTTGGATGCTTAACAAGATTGTGTCCCCAGTATTGCTCTATCTCGTCCAGTTTTTTTATATTTGAGTCTAAAGAAAAAACCATATAATCAAAAATTGTATTACTTTTTCATAACTTTAAAGAAAATCATAACAATAAACGACTACATAAACATTAACATTGAGCGAAAATCAAAATCTCTTAAAAGCTTAATAAATTTTCGAAACTTGTAATTTTTTGTATCTTTGAACCTGAAAAAAAACCAATTATTGCTGTCTTTATAGACCTAAAAAGAGCCTTCGAGACAATAGATTGTAAAATACTCCTCCAAAAACTAAATCAAATTGGAATTCAAGAAGTCGAACTTGAATGGTTCAGTAACTACCTAACAAATCGTAAACAGCGTATAGTAATAGATGCAGAAATGTCAGAAGAAGTACCTGTTGATATTGGCTTGCCTCAGGGATCGGTATTATTTAATATATACACACAAAAAAAAAAAGTCGGTAGATTTAACCGAAAAATACGGTTAAAAACGCTAAAACCCTTCTTCGTCGGTTAATCTAACCGATGAGAAGTGGTTGATTTACTTTAATGATTTGTTGGTTTACAATTTTGAATTGTAAACATACAGCAAAAATTTGTTTCGATACATATTTTTTTAGTAAGAAAACCATTTAAATTTGTTGGCTTACAATTTTTAATTGTAAACATACAAAAAAAATTTGTTTCGATACATATTTTTTTAATGAATTCATTTTTTTCTTCATTTGAAAACAAACCCCAACAACCAAAAAAAAACATATTAAACACAAAAATATATTTCGAAAATGCAAGATTGCATGTTTAAAAAAATAAATATTAGCTTGAGCGCATAACTGACAGAAGCACTTATTTTCCAAAAGTAGTATTACAAGCAAAAAAAAACTCTGTTTGGCTCTGCTCAAGCTGCCTCTATAAGGCACAACATTCATAACACGATTGGGAATTCTTCATTCTTTGAATCCCAACGATTCAACTGAAGATGCGCGAATGGTAAATTGCACAAGTTGGTGAAAATTCAAATTTAACCAACAATTGCTGTAAAAGAACCTAAAATTTCTGTACAACAACAACTTTTTCCGGTTATTCCAACTATTTTTTTTTTAACATTTTTTGTTGGTTAAATCTACCGACGAGCTCGGTAAAAAAATTTACAATTTTCATACATTTTGAAATGCTGTACGTCAACCACTTTTTTCGGTTAATTTTCCCAACTTTTTTTTTCTGTGTATATAAATGCAGGGACGCAACTAGGAATAAATTTCGGGGGGGGGGGGGGGTGATGGTGGATTTTTTCATACATTTTTTTTACTAATACTGAGAAAAAACTAGAAAATGCAAATCAAATTAAAATCAACAACAGATCGCTTTTTTCCAAAATAAATCTTTTGATTTTTCATAAAAAAAAAGTAGATTCCAAAAATTTGGAAAAAACCCGAAGGGGAGTTTATGAAAAAATCGACGTGTTGTGTTCATATATTTTGGGAGGTTTCGGCACCCTAAAGCCCTCCAAACCCCCCTCCCCTTCATGAGTACGTCCCTGCTTTCAATTTTAAAAACACTTTCATTTGATTCACAGCAAAATTTTGAATAACTATAAACTTTCAAAAGGTGTTTCACTTTGATGTAAATGTAAACCGGGATGCTTAATAACGAATGCTAGAACTGGAATTTTCCAGTTTTTGGTACACAAAAATAAAATATCAAGGAGTATACGGGGGGGGGGGTCGAACACACCGAACCCCCCCCCCCCCGGTTACGTCTCTGTATAAATGATATTGTAGATTGTCTTAAACTGTTTGCAGATGATGCCCTAATAACAACAAGTGATATTGATATCACCACTGCCATGATAAAATTGCAACATGATTTAAATAGCCTTTATATTTGGCTGTGTACAAATAGGCTGAAATTAAACACAAATAAAACTCAATTCATGATACTATCTCGATGTAATAATGTAAATTTGAATGTTCAAACTTCAAATATCAACGATGAAATTATAATTCAAGTAGATAAAATTAAATATTTAGGCATTCAGATAGACAACAAACCTAAATTTAATGATCACGTAGATTATACCATAAATAAAATCGCCAAAAAATAGGATTTATGCAAAGAACATGTAGGTACGTAAGAAAGAAATACAAAATAATAGTTTATAGATCAATTATAGAACCCCACTTTATGTATTGTCCATCACTGTTGTTTGTTTTACCGGATTCCCAGACTGATAGGCTTTAAAAGATGCAAAATAAAGCTATGAGACAAATCTTAAAAGCAAAATATGATACTCCAACAGCTAATATGCTAAATGCACTTTGCTGGTTAAGTATTAAACAACAGTTGTTATATTATACAATGAAATTTATATTTAAAATCATAAATGGATTATTACCAGAATACCTTAGTAATAATTTTACATACGTTAACGAAATACACTCATATGTAACAAGAGATAGAAATAATTTTAGATTACCTCTAACATTTATATTACAAGGGACTTAAATGTTTTAATAATTTACCAAGCGAAATTAAAAATTGTGAGAACCAAAACCGTTTCAAAACTTTATTATATACTTACTGTAAGACCACATCTGTGAGATAACATTAAAATATGTAATAACATTCACTGTATTCTGAATTATGTAAGATACATTTGGGCTTATTAAAGCTGTAAAAAATAAATAAAATAAATAAATTCCTCAAAAACCTGACTTTATGGAAAAATTGAGAGACTCCAACTAAAACGCCATTTTGTTCAGCGTCCAAAAATCTATAAGAATACCTTACTTTGATTTATGGAGCAAAATCTTGTTTGGTTGTGTAATCTATCCTACTCTGACAATTATTTTGGGCAATGGACCAATTCAGTGGATTCGGACCAACCCCTAGAGCTACGCTACTAGATGTGTACAATAATGTTGCACAAAAAAATTTATTTCTCATTCCTGCACATTTTCTGCTTCCCTCAGACATAAAAACGCGGTCAACTTTTGATAGACCCAACGTAACATTGTTTAGGAAAATATTGACGTGCGGAATAATTTTTTTTTAAAAATTACGTTTTATAAATTTTTATCTTATTGGTTCCTAAATTCAAGTAGCTTCCCAACGAGCTGCTAAGAATCAAATTCGGTTGAAAAATTTTTAAAAAATACTTTATAGAAAGACTCAGCGCCAAGCTGAAGATACCTTTGGCTTTGCGCGGCTTGTTTTTCTTAGGTAAAGCGTCATCGGACGCTTCATTTGTGCCCATTTCCTGGGTAAAAATGTCCTTTAATAAATTGTGATCGTCGATATACATTATTTATTTTTCAACAAAAAAATTTAAACAATTTCTGACTAATATTATTAAATTTCAAATAATTTTTCTGACATATAAAATTTTTGTAGCAGAACGAAAATTCGGGTCTAGGGTTGGTGCTCGAAATACGGAATAAATTCTGTTAATTTTAAAACATTTTTTTCGGGACAATGTTTGATTCCACCGATCAGTACAAGTTGTGTTCGGCGCCAAACATTTTAAATCAGGAATTTATTGGATTTGTATCAAAAGTAATTCAGTTCACACGATTGGCTTCACGATTTTTTTAAATTGCGTAGAATGTTGGCTCATTGAGGCAATTGTGGGACCTCAGCTTTATGTGCTCAAGCTATTATTGATTTTTTTTAAACAGACAATCTTTGAATTTTTGAATGTGTAGCGTAACAAATTTTTGCGGTAATTTTACAATTAAAATAGTAAACCAACAAATCATAAAGGTAAACTTATCTCCCTCATCGGTTCAATTACTATTTTTGTTATTATACCTACAATGAAGTACACCAACCACTTCTCATCGGTTAGATTAGCCGAATTGAAGGGTTTGAGCGTTTCAAACCGTTTTTTTTCGGTTAAATCTACCGACTTTTTGTTTTGTGTGTACTATTTCTGGCTTTTTACTGATAACTCGACAAATGTTGTTGCAGCCAACGTTCTGGGGCTCATACATAAGATTTAGGAAATAAAAAGGAAACCCACGACCCATTAAATTTTTGCGCAGGACTTACCTGTATGCAAGCGGGTATGCTGTTGCACGTGCGAGAGCTGCTTAAATCTACGATCACAATACGAACATTTGTACGGTTTTTCACCAGTGTGGACGCGAATGTGCTGCACCAGTTGATGATTGCTGGAGAAGCTCTTCATGCACTGTTGGCATTGGTGAGGTTTTGTTTCGGCACCGCTACCCATACTACCAGGACCACAGACAGGGCCACCACCGAGACCTACGCGAGGTATTTGATGTATTTGCTGCATTGCGCTTTTGTGCATGAAAAGCTGTTGGAGGAGCGCCGTGCCGTTTAATAAACGAAATAGATACATAAAATAGATGGAGAAATTTTTGTAAATGTAATTGTTTTTCCTTAGTCGTTATTCAAAAGGATTGAAGTAAATACTTTGTTTGAACTATTGTGAACTTAATCATAGACTTAATATCGGACCTAGCATTATTGAATGTTGAGAGGGCTTTAAAAGGATAGCTTTATTAATGTATGTATGTAAATACTGAAAAGACAGCTGTTTTATTTTAGGATTTTCTCTATTAATGCAACCCTATATATATACCTTAAGATTAAGTACACAACGAGTACACTCTATAGTAGCATTTGGTGCATATTCGACCAAGTTTGAATTTTACATTTTTTTTATTAGGCAGTCTTGAATTGGAATTTCGAGCGAATTTTCATCAAGCTGGGTCAGAAACGATACAGAAAAAGGTGCAGTCGCGACAACTGGTGATATCCATACAATTACAGTAATCGTACTCAAAATATTTTGAGTACGATTACAAGTAGGGGAGGGTGCCCACCTACTAACACCCTAAGGTTTTGAGGCTATAACTTTCGT
Source organism: Heteromyza rotundicornis (assembly GCA_951394025.1). Lineage (NCBI taxonomy): Eukaryota > Metazoa > Arthropoda > Insecta > Diptera > Heleomyzidae > Heteromyza > Heteromyza rotundicornis. The sequence continues at coordinate 11,646,206 of OX596014.1, read as the reverse complement.
TTGAAACACAGTTTTGCGGAGATCTCGGGTTCGTTCAAAAGCTGAGTTCAATAAATTACATGCATTTTCAACGGAACTTAAAAATTCCGAAAACTACGATTTTGGCAGTAGATCTAGCAAAAGTCTCCAAAATCGGCCCTCCAACAAAAATGCCCAGCTACTGGTACCCATTTACAATTCTCTGTAAACAATCGAAAATTAAGCATAAACCCTAGTATATAATTTGTATGTGTTTATTCTTTCAGTGGTTCACTCTGACCATTTGAACTGAAACAAAAGGATTCGTGAGATTTGATTAGCAAAATAAATGGAACTAAGTGAAAAAATAAATTATGTTTCGCTGCCTTCAGCTTCCCCCAAATATTCAGAACCCTAGTTTTTGCAAGTGAAAATACTCTTTTGCATGTTGACACATTTGAAGTGAACAGCTCGATGTTTACACGATGTTGTGTCAAGGGTGCCAGTAGGAGGGCACTTTTGCTATTCGGACAGAATCTCAGAATCCTCATCCCCATTTCACAATATTGTTCCATTGTTTGTCGAAAACGTGAAGAATACAAACAATCTAAGAATTCCAATCATATTTTCCCTTCTACATTGATGAAAGACAGTTGAAAATTCACTTCGAAGACAGCGCTACTACAGCAACATGTAATACTAAGCACATTGCCGCTGTCATCGCCACGAACGTCAGAACTGATGGGTGTCAGTAGCTGGGCAGTGCCAGTAGATAGGCACCCTCCCCTAATGGTACTCAAAAAAAGTTGATTACCTTTACTAGTAATCGTACTTATTTTTAATCGTACTCAAAAAATTTCGAGTACGATTACTGTAATCTGTTATATATTCTACATACTGCAGATACGGCCAAAAGTGATATAACTCTCATATCAACTATTGCTGACGACATTGCTATACTGTGCTCCCACTCAAACCCAGACATGCCAACTCTCCACGTGCAAAAACATTTCGACACTCTAAGTAAGTAATTGGCTATCTCCAAAGCTGGGCATAGTTAATCGAGAATTGACCTTCGTTAATCCGAAAATTGTTAATCAAAAATGTAACTTCGTAAATTCACCCCATTCGTACAGAGCAATTTTTCTTGCGTTAAGTACCGGCCAGTGACTTAAGACCCAATTAGTCCAGACGTAAAATCGCTGCGCAGCAAACAGCTGACTGAAACTGCCTTACCCGAACTCCATACAAACGATTACTCGAGCGTCTGCAAACGTAACCGTAAACGCAGAAACCTGCGCCGATTTGATTTTATTTAGTGTCCGACCGAATGTGGTTTTTTCGGCCGAAGCCGAACTTCCGTTTTTTTTTCACATTCGGCTAAAACCAAAGCCGAAGCCGAAGCTCAATATAAAAATAAAATGAAAAAAAAACATTTTTTCAAAACAATTATTTAAATAGTTTACATCTTAATGAACACTTAGTAAGTGAATGAGTATGTAAAATATTTATTCATTAAGTAAATTAATATTTAAATTAATCAATAACTCAACCGTGCAAAATTTGAAAAAATTTGACAAAATTCAATAATTTATCAAAAGTAAAAAAATTTAAAAAAAAATGCTTACGTCATCGTTCAGTGCTATTAATCAAATTTTTACGATTGCATGGTTTGCATATGTGAATGGTTTATTTTAGTACCATTAAATATTTTGGATTATATTTTAACTCTAAGTTACAGTGAAAAATAACGTGGTACTCCATAATGCAAACCTATGGATCCTTAAAGATTTTTTGATCAAAAGGATATGCCAAAGTCCTTTTAATTTTACATACTCCAAAAAGCAGACATATTGCTTCTTAATGGATTTTGGATGCTGATAAAGATGGTGTCCAAAGAAGGTGGATTTTACACTAAACCGCGAATATGTCAAAAATGGTGTATAGGTTTGAAAAAATTCCATGGTTGCTAAATTCTGTAGCAGATTTTTCTTCGCAAATATTGTGTGCAATTATTGATTTAAAAAAAATAGAAATTGTTCACATTTTACATATTTTTGACATTCCGCCGCACATTCGGTTTCGGCCTTAATATTGACCACAGCCGATGATTGGCCGAATGCGAAATTGTAGACCGAATGTTGCCGAAGCTGAAGTCGAATAATCGGTCGGACACTAATTTTATTACGAAAGTGTGCTGCCACTGTGCTATAATTTTACTAAAACTAAAAAAAACTTTTTAAATTGTTAAATTATTTCGAAAAACAAATTTAGAATCAAAACTTGTCGCAATTAAAACTATTCTGCATAAACAATTTGTGGAATATTACAAAATGAAACCCGAAAAAAGTGAAATGTAGGAATTCTTCTTCTGCGGATAGAGATATCCGACAACACTGTTGGTAAAGCTTTGCTAACAAAGTGGGTTGCCTCTGCGCAACAATTTTATTCAAACTAAAATAAACAATTAAAATTGTTAAAACTATATAAAATCAAACATTTTCGCAATTAAAACTAGAGACCGACCGAAATCGCTTTTTTTAATTTCGGCCGAAACCGAAATGGCCGAAATTTTTTATTTTTTTTTCGGCCGAAACCGAAAAGGCCGAATTTTCTTTTTTTTTCGGCCGAAACCGAAAAAATAACAGAAACAATTGTGAGTTTTAATGTAATAAAGTGGTACATAATTAAGCTTATCAGTAGGCTGAAATCGATGGCGCTAAAGTTAAGTTGGAGCTTAATTTGACTAAGAATATGGGCCGATCATTTTAAGTTCAGATCATGAATTAGATGAATTTAGAAGCAAACTATCAAATGCGTGGAAATCAAGAGTAGTAGAAATGACTTTCAGGGTAGTAGATTTCAAGAGAGGGGTTTATGCGTAGAGTACTAGAAATTCTACGAGAGTAGTAGAAATTTCTGTCGGGGAAGCAGATTTGTAGAAAGAATAGTACTTTTGCATTGTATGAAACTCACATAATATTTTGAGGAGTAGATTTCTTACCATAGTAGTAGAAAATATTTTGAGGGAAGTAGAAAAATCTGCTACCGTAGTAGAAGAGTAGAAATTTATAAATCATTGCGAGAGTATTAGATCTACTCCGATAAGACATGTCTTCTTTGTCGCTTCTGATTCTTCGAAACGCTTTTATCCACTTGGTTGTTCCTTATGTATTTTGATTCGCTGAATCCGAAAATAATAATTAAATTTTTACAGCACGCACCATTTTTCTGCAAACGCCACAAAAATTGCATTTTTGGTGCTGTACAAATTTCATTATTATTATTTCCAGCGTGGCAAAATACTTAAGAATTTGTCTATCAAGTATATTTAACACACAAAAAGTTCAGTTTTGTCGATCAGTGTAATCTTTGTTATTTATTTGTTACATTTTTCTATCAAGCCGAAAACGAAATTTGACCGAAAGCGATATTTTATTTTTCGGCCGAATCCGAAACACGGCCGAAACAGCTTTTTTTGGCCGAAAAACCGAATTTCGGTCGGTCTCTAACAAAATATAGCCCAAAAAAGTGATATGTAGGAATTGTTATTCTGCGAATATACATATGACTTGCTGAGAGGAAAAAGGCGATGAAATGTACTGACGCTCCATACATTTCATCGCTTTTTTATTCTGAGCGTGTCATATACAGCAGCACTGTTGATAAATAAACCAAAGACACAAACAGCTGACTTCTGCAATAGCTTAGGTTTTCAGACTGTCGAGCAATCGCTGAAAATGTACGTTTACGCTGAGTTTTCGAATATTATATAAATTAATATAAAAGCACGAAAAATCACAAATTTACAAAAAAATAACATATTGGTAATTAATACCATTTTGGGTACTTCGACAGTAGATAAATACGCATTGTATTATTTATTTATGTTAGCTTTGCCTTGTGTTCAAATGAATTCTTTTTTTATTATATACTTTTTCTTTGAAAAACTGTTTTGTTCTTTGATAAAATAAATATTGATTTTTAAATTGTCTTTGCAGTTATTTATGTTATTGTTGCATTTATGTTATTCAGTTTTCTCTTTGGTTTGAGCTACAAGCTACAGCATGTAAAGGTGGCAATCGGAGGTATCGCCAGTTCTTAGCTTATAACTACGGATTTACTATAGCTAGAAAAATAACCTTTCTAATTTGGAAAGGTAATTTACTAAGAAAAACGCAAAGCTGGGCATTAACTAGTTAATTAACGAAGTCAAATTTTTGGTTAACTTTTAACGTTTCAGTTAATTTCGAAAACCATTAACTTTTTCATTTAGTTAAGTTAAATTTCTTCAATTAACTAGCATTAGTTAACTTTGAAACAAAAAAATTTTTTTTATTATTTAATTAAAAAAAAGTAAAATTTAGGAATTCATACTATTTTTTAACTGATACATTTATTTCACAAAACAATTTAATACACTTGGCGATATATTTCGAAGTATTCTATATTCAATTTTTATGTATGAATGGACCATTCTAAACACAGTGGCGTTCTCAGCCATCACGTGAGGTTTACATCGTATTTTCCTTTCCTCAAATTTCTCAAAATGGCGAAAAACTGACATATTTGTTCTCAACCAAACTTCATTCGTTTCATTATTATTATTTAATATTCTAATAAAATTTGTACGCCTTTATATGAATACTAGCTGGGTCCGACCCGCTTTGCTGGGCCAAACAAACTTTTATTCCATTGTTAAACTTATCCCATAAGCAAATTTTTTCCCTGAAACCGAAAGGTAAAAATTTCACCGAAGTTGAAACCCGCAGATATGGTAACATTGTTTGGGTAAACTTCGTAGATGAGCAACCGCAACCAAGTAAATTGTTGATCATATGGTATTTGCTATAAAAAGATAGTTACTGTGAAAATATGAGAGAAATACTTATTTTCTAACTTGTGGGCGGTAAAAATGGGCGTTTCAAAACCTATCCCACCTCACGACTCACGACCCTTAGCGGATACACCAATGTTAAAAATTGTTCAAAATTTTTGAAATTCAAAAGTAAACCACACGCAAAACCATTATTCCAATTGAAAAAAATTTTGTCAATATACGGTCAACAAAATAATTTTATCAACTATCTTTTTTGTCGAATAAAAAAAATGTTGTTCAAATTGGAAAAATTTCATTCAGATCGCTAAACATTTTTTGTTTACCCGTATTGACAAACATTTTTTTAATTTCTTTGTGTGTGTAGCATCCCGACGTCCCGGGATTGAAGGAAGTATGGAGTGTTGTGTGACATAAATAATGAAGAAGTGACCCTGGAAGTATACACGTTTGGGCTGAAAAATCAAGCGGCCCAGAAGCATGCAAAGAATTTGGCTGTTTGCCGAAAGTAAATATTGACTGCTGCACGTTGAAAAATATGTGAATATCTGCCGTTGAAAGTTCGCAATTGAACTTAATGTAAGAAAATGCCCGATTAATATTGAAAAGCGTATTAAATAGTTGCGCCTGCTCAATACACTATCGGGAACGAATTGGAAGAAGTAGAATGTCTTCTGGAACTCACCGAAAAGAAAAATCACAGAATTTCACTGGAGAATATCACTGAAATTTAATGTTAGGAAAAGCTGAAAATGTAATAAAACCTCTGCACCTGTGCTATGCTCTGTTTTTCAGTCACAGAAAACAAATGAAAAGCAAAAAATTAAACGGCAGTTAGCGCAATGTTGTGTATGCAACAAACATCTCACCACGGCGCCACGTATAATCTATGGATCTGATCTATGCTAACTGAAAAATAAATTATGGTAACCCCAGAAAGTATGCAATGGCGTGCGGCAGTACTTGCATTAATAACGATGATCCTTAAAGCACGCAAGCCTTTCGCTTACAAATATATGAAGGCGGAACCAGAACTATGCAGAAAACAGCTGACTGCAGCTGACTTACCCGAACTCCATACAAACGATTACTCGAGCGTCTGCAAACGTAACCGTAAACGCAGAAACCTGCGCAGATTTGATTTTTTTTACGAAAGTGTGTTGCCACAGTGCTACAATTTTATTCAAACTAAAAAAACTTTTCACATTGTTAAAATTTATATTGTGTATTGTCGGGTTCAAGCTCAGTGCAACTTAAATCAATTAAGCTGCTAATTTTTACAACAACAAATTGTATGCCAGCAGGTAAAAGTAAGTTATATGCATTTCACTGCCCACTACGGCAGATCATCAGTAGTTTCTCACTTTTTTCTCACTGGTACGATATTCTTTGTTTACTATATATACAACCACACAAGCCGAAGCAATTGTTCGAACTGTGACGTGTGTATATTTTCTTATAGTTCAATGAAAATCGACCGTTTCTACTCGCACACAATTTATTTGTTGTATAGAAGCACAGTATAGCTGAGCGATTCTACTCAGATTCAATACAAGACGCTACTATATGATCGACGATGTCGCCAGTGCAAATTTTTATTTCAAAATTTGAAGTTAAACATTTATATTTTTCAATATTGTCTACACAATGAATATTTTGAATTGGGTGTACCCGCCCTTTAAATGCAACTGATTTATATTAAACGAGCTCTAAGTAAATGAATATTGTGCATAGTCGGGTTCAAGCTCAGTGCAACTGAAATCAATTAAGTTGCGAATTTTTACAATATTTAGAAAAACAAATTTAGAATCAAACTTTGTCGCAATTGAAACTATTCTGCATAAACAATTTTTTGAATATTACAAAATACAACCCGAAAAAAATTGATGGAATGTAGGAATTCTTCTTCTGCGGATAGAGATATCCGGCAACACTGTTGGTGAAGCTTTGCTGACAAAGTGGGTTGCAACAGTGCAACAATTTAAAATTGCCAAAACTATTTAGAAAAACGAATATAAAATCGAAAATTGTCGCAATTAAAACTATTCTGCATAAATAATTGGCTGAATATTACAAAATATAGACCCAAAAAAGTGAAATGTACACACAGAGAAAAAACCGCGGTCAAAACAAATACTTCAAGCTCTTGAAAAATTGTAGCGTAAAAGTATTTCACCCAACAATGATATCTTTGTATTAAGATTAATTACTTTAATGCAAATACTTTTTCCAAATACTGCGCTCTTCACAAAAAAGTTCAAAAAAATTTAAACTGAAAACTAGGTAAAATTGTTGCCATAAGAATATTATTCTTAAAAATCTAAATTGAGAGAATTCGAGAACTTATTTTTACGCCAAGTGCGAAAAACTGTCATCAAAACTGTTTACGTTGTTTATTATCCATTCATATCATGAGTCGAAGAGACGTGACCCTGCTTCTATGACTTCACTTTCCTGACTGAACATTATTCGTTCGACACGCGACGCTTGATCATGTACCAATACATGTGTATTTTTAGATTTAACAGAATTCAGATTCAACAGAATGAACAGAGTATACAACATTTAGACGCTCGTTCAATAATGTTAGTGCTAGCTCAAACTGCGCTAGCGCAGTTTGAGGGTTCGAATTCCGGGATAAGTAAGTTGTGAAATTTTAATTAAATAAAAAGTTATTACAAATTGTTATAAACAAAAAGAGTAAGAAAATATAAAATACAAATACTTAGAGCTGAAAAACTTGAAAAAACAACAACTTTTCTGTTTTTGATACAACAATGTTGAGTTGTTGGGCATGAAATGACAACAGAAGTTGTTGAGATTAAGTATAAAATTGTTGGCACTACGACTTTTTTTTCTGTGTGTAGGAATTGTTATTCTGCGAATAGACATATACGGCAGCACTGTTGATTAATAAACCAAAGGCACAAACAGCTGACTTCAGCGATAGATTAGGTTTGTAGACTGTCAAGTAATCGCTGAAAATGTACGTCTGGACCATTTGGGCTTTTAGGCAACTCTGCACTTTTTTCTTAGGTAATTTCCTAATGCTGGATATTACTGGATCAGAACTAATCAAAAACATTGTTTTTTAACTGCTTCATTTTGTTGAAACATGTTCCCTATGAATTTCGGTCCACTCGATTATACTTAAGTACATTAAGGTGGGTCACGAAAAAAAGTTGGAAATGTCCACCCCTCATTTGGAAGCTTACCTCAAAAGAGTTCCAACGCATAACAAATTTTTATATTAGGCATGCCCAAAAAACAGTCTAAATTGATTTTTCTTCATTTGATGTTCGATCGACAAGTGCGATATATCGTTGGAAAGGTATCGACGAGTACTTCATTTACCGGCGATGCCTCCTTCAACTCGCAAATTCAGTTTTTTTTTTTTTTTTTTTAAATAATAATTTTATTCAATTGTATTATTCAACTTAGGTCTAACAATGATTTTTCAAAAATTCAGAAATTCAGCTTATTATTATAATATTCAGATTAAAACTATTTGCCCTATATCCATTGATTTAGGCAATGTAGAGTTATCGTACCTAATATATGGGGAATATATTAGTTTCGTTTGATACGTGAGGGATTCAGAGGTCTCAGTAAATTTCTAGCTAGAATGTTTGGGTGAAACATGAGCTTCTGCTTGTACTTCGAGGTAAGTTTCGGAATTTCGTCTTTTACTGCAGTTATATTCAGGTCTCTGTGGATGTTAGTATTTTTTATATACCAAGGGGCTCTGGCAATATGTCTCAGGATTTTAGATTGGACTCTCTGGAGTTTTTCCACGTTCGAGGGAGAGGCAGTGCCCCAGAGTTCAATTCCATATGTCCATATGGGTTTTATTATACTTTTGTATATTTGGACTTTGTATGTGAGATTTAGCTTTGATGCCCTTGAGATTAGCCAATTTAGTTCCAATTGCTTTAATTTGATCTGAGTGATTTTAGATTCAATATGTTTATGCCATGTGAGGCGGCGATCGAGATGCATTCCAAGATACTTGGTTTCGGAACTTTCCGGGACGACTTGGCCGTTTTTCTTCAGAGCAGGACACGTGCCCCTTCTTAGAGTGAAGGTTAAGTGACAGCTTTTGGATTCATTGACTTTGATTTTCCATCGATGTAGCCAATTACTTAGAGTGTCCAAGTGTTTTTGCACGTATAGAGATGCCATGTCTGGGTTTGAGTGAGAGCACATGATAGCAGTGTCATCAGCAAAAGTCGATATGAGAGTTCTATCACTTTTGGGCATATCTGCAGTATAGAGAATATATAGCAGGGGCGCGAGGACTCTGCCTTGTGGTACTCCGGCCAGTATTTCGTATTTTCGGGAGACAAAGCTTTTGTATTTTACTACAAATTTTCTATTCGTGAGGTAGTTTTTGAGTAGACAGTGCATATTAGCGGGAAGAATATGCTGTAGTTTGTAAATAAGTCCTTCGTGCCAGACTTTAATGAAGGTCTGGGTGATATCGAGGAAAACAGCGGAGCAATACTGTTTATTTTCGAAAGTGCCTTTTATTGAGTCAACAATGCGGTCCACTTGCTCAATAGTGCCATGCTTTTCGCGGAAGCCAAACTGGTGATCGGGAATCACTTGTTTTTCCAGAATTTTCGGTAGAATCAATTTTATTAAGAGTTTTTCGAAGAGTTTCGATATTACAGAGAGCAAACTTATAGGCCGGTATGACGTCACATTACTGGGATCTTTTCCAGGTTTGGGAATCATTGTAACTTGAGATAGTTTCCAATCATCTGGGTAGTGACATGTTCTGAGAATCGCGTTAAATATGTGCAATAATTGGGTTATTGCAACTGTTGGCAGTTCTTTTATCATTGTTATTGCTTTGGCAACCCTGTTCAACTTGTTCATAAGTGAATTTTTGCTGCCATTTGAATAAATATTTTTAAATAGTTATACCGTGATTATTTTGAAAACCTTTTAAATAAATTAAATAAATTAAATTCTGGCTAAGTGCAATAAGTTTTGTGCAAATAACAAAGTTTTGTGCTATATTTCCGTGAATTTCTGTCAGCTAAGTATCACTACAACAAAAATTGCAAATTTTTTTTGTTTTTGCTTATACTGTCCACTTTGACATTTCTTGTGTCACCAGCTTTATATAGATTCCACATTCTCAGACTGATCATATTTTCAGAGCATACTTTCAGGCACTTGTTTTAATATAATTTGAAAGTGCCTTTTCCCAGTCAACATTTTGTCTCGTTACAATTTACACTTTTTTACAGTTTTTGTATTTTATTTTTTATAAATTTTGCATTTAAATATGACTTGCTCTTTCCGTAAGTGTGCCATTAAAGTCGATAATGAACGCATCCCTTACTGGTAGAGTAGTCGATCTGATCGAGGGTAAAAAAGGTCTTCGTTGGTCCTGCGATACAGAGCTGGACATCTGTAAATTGGTACGTCAAGCCCGAAAGGGATTTAATTATGTATCAAAGGACTTAGCAGCTGCCCAGTCTAAACTGAAGGAGTTCGAAATTAACTTTCAGAAGTATAAATGTTTGGATGAAACAGCTCCGAAACAAAATACTTCTGTTGGGCTTTTACCACCTACCCCAAAGCCAATTTCAACTCCGACAACTCCATCCTTTTCCGATATGTTTGCTTCACCAGTTACATTTTATTCTCCTGATCCTGCGGTTTTGGAAACGAGGGTAGATGACGCTCCTGAGAAAAATATGTATGGAATCTCAAATATTGATAAAAATGTTTGTCCTTCCATAAATATTATTTCTCCAAAGGATTGTTTGCGGGAAGTACAAGAAACGAGAACCCCAAAAAGGCTTGTTGTTGCGCAACCTAAAAAATCTATTTTCGTGTCCAGATTTGCACCAGACACATTAACTGAAGATATTATATTTTATATTGATTCTAAACTCAATAAAACCTGTAATAATATAAATGCTTTTAAATTCAACTTTTCATACGCTAGAAACATTTCATCTTCCAAATTATCTGTTCCTGCAGAATTGTTTGATGAGATTGTTAATACAAATTTTTGGCCGGATAAAACTTTAGTTCGTGAATTTGTTTATAAAGAAAAATCAAATCTAGTAAATCCAGTTCAACTTCCTCAAAGAAAATTAAATTATAATCAAAAAAACTAAATAAAATCCCGAATAATGTTGTTTGTCTTCTGTACCAAAATTTTCGAGGGCTAAATACAAAGTTGAACGATATTTATATTAAAAGTTTCGATTGTAGTCATAATGTCTTGGTATTTACCGAAATTTGGCTTAAACCAAATATTTTTGATTCAGAAATTCTGTGTGCTGGGTATCAAATTTTTCGGAGGGATCGTAAATGCAGGACTGGTGGTGGAGTCCTCATTGCAGTAAAAACCTTTTTTCATCTGAGGAAATCATACTTTCAGATGTCTCTGACTTGGAATTTATTTGTGTACGAATTCGAGTTTTTAGTATCGATATTTTCGTTACTTGCTCGTATATCCCACCGAATTCCCATATTACCGTTTATCTAAGACATGTGTCGCTTATATCATTGGTTTACTCAAATGTTAAACCTGCCGATTCCATTGTTGTTTTTGGAGACTTTAATTTACCGAATATATCTTGGAATTTTTGTGGCGATTCAAACCAGTTTCTTCCGTATTCTTCTCGTGACTATTTAAATGACTTTCTGGATTCATTTTCAGATATGAGTTTACAACAAGTAAACGGGATTGAAAATAAGAATAGTAGAATTTTGGATTTAATTTATGTTGATGACTCTCCGAAGTTTTCAGTGCAACGCTGTGATGCTTTTGCATGTCCAGAAGATAACCATCACCAAACACTTGAATTATCTTTCGAATTTGTTCAAAACAACTTAGAACCAGTTTCTACACCGTTGAAGTCATTTTTTTGCTTCAAGAATACAAATTTTGTTAAAATGAACCAACTCTTATCTGAAACTAGTTGGGACATGAACATTGAAGATGTGGACGACTGTGTATCAATTTTCAATTGTACGCTCAGCAAAATCTTCGAGATATGTGTTCCAAAGAACATTAAAAAGAATTCGAATGAACTTGGTGCTGTATGGTTTACAAAAGAATTGAGGAAACTAAAAACTTCGAAAACTCGGGCATTTAAAACATATAAAAGAACTTTAAACCTTCAAGATTATTCAAAATATTCGCTTCTGAGACATAAATATCAAGTACTTAATAAAAAATGCTATGATGAATATTTGAACGATTTGAAATCCAAAATGAAATACGATTCTAAAACTTTTTATAACTTTGTAAATTCAAAAAGGAAAAACACTGGTTTTCCAACTACAATGAAATGGAATGATCGTGAGTCCAACAATCCTACTGAGATTTCAAATATGTTTGCTGACTTCTTCAAAACGACATATTCTGATAATACTTATGGCAACACGTATCCATATAACATCCCCACTTATAATTCCATTCTCAATCCTGTTATAGAATCTGATGATGTCTTACAACACCTAAAATCGTTGAAATATTCATATAGTACTGGTCCAGATAATATTCCTAGCTGTATTTTGAAAGTTTGTGCAGAAAATTTATACATTCCACTTTCAAATATATTTAATGCCTCTATTGAAAGAGGTTATTTTCCGAATTCATGGAAAGAGTCATACATTATTCCTCTTTATAAAAGTGGAACCAAATCATTCGTATCTAACTATAGAGGTATTGCTAAACTTAGCACAACACCGAAGTTATTTGAACAAGTTGTCACAAAGCAATTGGTTCACTCGGTCACAACTTTAATATCTCCTTCACAGCATGGTTTTCTGAGAGGTAGATCAACATCTACAAATTTATTGGAATTTTCTTCATTAACAATAAAGGGATTTTCAAAGAATCTTCAAACAGATGTCATATATACTGATTTTAATAAAGCTTTTGATAAAGTTAATCATTATTTGTTGATTGAAAAGCTTAAAACATTCGAATGTCATTAAACATTCGAATGTACTGTTGTATGCTGATGACGTTAAATTGTTTCTATCCTATGACATCTTAGATCAACATAAGTTGTTACAATCAGATCTGACCAGTATAGCTATCTGGTGTGATAATAACTTAATGGAACTGAACCTGAAAAATTGTAAATTTATGACATTTGCTAGAAGACACCAACTTTCATCGCTGTATCATATAAATAACTGTAATCTAGAAAAGGTTTTTACTTTTGTGGACCTGGGTGTTACTATGGATCCAAAACTTCGCTTTCATATACATATTGACTTATGTGTGAATAAGGCGAGGGGTGTTCTAGGTTTCATTAAAAGATGGTCAAAAGAATTTAATGACCCATTCGTTACCAAAAGTCTTTACATATCACTTGGAAGACCAATTTTGGAATATGCATCAGTCTTGTGGAATCCACAATACAACTGCCACTCTGATAGAATTGAATCGGCTCAAAAACAATTTTTATTATTTGCTTTAAGAAACCTTCCTCCAATAAGAACCTACCTCCATACGAAAATCGTTTAAAACTCTTGGACATCCCTACTCTAAAAAATAGAAGAACGATGCTTAATGTAACATTTTTGATTAAATTGATAAATGGCTCTCTGAATTCTACATTTTTGCTTCAAGAAATTGATTTTAATATCCCAACCCGTCGTTCCAGATCTTTCATTCCTTTGATATTAAGTATGTGCCGCTCTAATTACGCGCAGAATGAACCTTTTCGTTGTATTTGTAGCGATTTTAATAGCCTGTATTCTGTCTTTGACCTGTCAGATTCACTTAATAAAACTAAAACTTTTATTTTAAATGCACTTGATCACACTTAAGCCTTTGTTGCTCTTTGAGTTTTTGAACCGCTTAGGGTCTAACGAAATGACAGGGTTGCCAAACTCCACAAAGATCGGCATTGTCGATTTTTTGAAAGTGTTGTATTTTTGTTGTATTTTATATTTATATTTCAGCAGAATTTTGTTTTTTACTGTATATTGTATACAAATAAAACAAAATTTTTAGCTGAATTCACATTCGTTCCGTTACTGTTTACTTAACTGTTCTATTTGTATTAGATTTTTTATATTTCGTATAAAAAAAAAAAATACTAAAATTAATATTTGTAATCTTTGTCGCGTAAATTAACTGTTTGGAATGCTTTGTCTTTGTATTTTTGTTAAGTCTAATATCGTAAAGTAGACAAAAATTATATTTGATCAAATTCATATTCGCCGCATGAATTCTGATGCTTCATAATATTTTCTTTTAATTCTATTGTTTATTATCACGTTAATCTTATATTATGTTATGTTTGGAAGAATTCTCTCTTGCATTCATAACCTAATTCGTGTTTTATTAATATGCGTTTTATCAGCTGATGATTTTAATCTGTAGCTGAAACGAATTTCCAAATATGTTTACCCGCGATCGGTTACACAGCGTAATCCGGATTACGGCTGTTCGGTCACCAAATCCGTGCGTCATGCGGATATGCCCCTCGGTCGGTTGGGCGGGTTACTGGGACCGTTGGGATTCGTCGTTAAATAAAGAAAAAAAAAAAAAAAATTGTTGGCGTTATCAAGTCCGGTCCTGGTGCTTTTTTCGGGTCCAAGCTTTTTATTGCCTCCATAAGTTCGTTTTTATACCCCCACACTCACTGTGGCAGGGTATACTCACTTTGTCACAACGTTTGTAACGCCCATAAGGAGGCGTGTCCGGTATGGAAAAGTATATATATTCTTGATCAGTATCACCTCCTGAGTCGATTTAGCGATGTCCGTCTGTCTGTCCGTCTGTCCGTCTGTCCGTCCGCACGATAGCGGTCGCAGTTTTGGAGATATCGACTTGAAACTTTGTGTACATGTTTTTCTCGTGAATACTGAGATCAAGTTCGAGAATCAGCCAAATCAGACAAAAAGTGGGCGTGTCTCCCATACACCCAAAAAAAAGGTAAAAAATTTTTATTGTTGTATTCGATTGGAAATGTTTAGAAACGTATTTTTGACATGGTCCGAGGTTCCGAAGCCACATATATAAGGGTCTAAATGGGGTCTTCAGACCAATTTTTTTTTTTTTATGGATTTAATTGGAAATTTTTAGAAATGGATTTTGGACATGGTCCGGGCTCCAAAACCACCTATAATTGGCTCAAAATAGGGTCTTGAGACCACATTTTTATATGTTCGAGGTACTTCTTCCTACTGTGTGGGGGTATTTCAACTTCGGTATAGCCGAAGATAGTCCACTCTCTAGTTTTTAATCGCGATTGTACAAGAGGTATTATGTGAGATTAATGTTAGTATTGGGATATCACCAGCTGTCGTGTTCGGGGTGAACACGGTTTTTAGGTGGTTGGCAAAAGCTGCACCCTTTTCTGCATCGCTTCTGGCCCAGTTTCCATTTGGCAGCCTTATAGGGGGTTCTGTCAGTATTGGTTTTTTCATATTTTTTGCAGCTCGCCAGAGCGAGTAGTTTGTTGATTTTGTGGGTGCGAGTCGAACTCTAGTTCCACACGAAAAAGGGGTTGTGGGATTTTTTTTTATTTTGGATATTGAATACGGACTTTATTTGAAAGCCTTCATCGCTTAGTGCAGTTTTGATTTCGTCGCATTCTACGAAAGGCTCGATACCTTTCAGTACGACTGAGAGGCCTTTGGAACTTTTGAGCTGGTAGGTGTAGTAGCTCTTTTTGAGTTTATCAAAGAGATTGACAATTTTTCTATAATTGGATTCGCTGTAAATTTGGAATTTTGTTTCGTGTTCTTGTCTCCTGAGAATAGAAATCACGTGGAAATTATTAGGACCAATATTTTGAGTTATATCTTTGATGAGCGAATTAGAGTTTCGCTCACGCAGGTAGATAGGTGGGGGTTTTTGCGATTTCGGCTTGGGACCCGAATCATTTTCTTCATCAAGAATCGCATATCGATTTTGCCCAAGCTCGAGAGATGGTTTAACGGGATTCGTCTTTTGAAAATTCAGTCACAAAAATTAAAATCTCTTGAATTCCAGTTTTTAATTTTTACCCTCCCAGAGGTCCAAAAATCATTCAACTTTCGCCTTTTAAGTATTAAGTTTAAACCATTAACAAAAATGTTACAGTGAAAAAGGTTAAAACAACATAAAGTAACACCAAAAAAGTATTCGAAATGCAGTTCTTAATAAAATTCATCACTTTTCAAAATTTAATCAATACCTTTCAAATGACTACAATGTCACTTTAATGCGTTTAGTACACTTCGAGAAAATCATTGTTAGGAAATGATCCAATTTCCGAACTTTTTTCGTGAGCGAACCAGAAGTACAACAGGTACCTGCAAAGTTTGCGAGAATAGCATATCGATGACTTAATATAGAAAAGGCGTAACTCGATTTTTTTTCAAATCCTACATATTATTGGCTTCCATATTAAAGGCGTAACTAAATATGTTAAAAACTCAATTTGGAAAAAAATCGAGTTGCGCCTTTTCTATATTAAGCCATCGATATTAGTTTAATAGAGAGAAGAGCCAAAATACATTATCATGAAAGTACCGGTTGGAAATGCCGTTTTAGAATTTACATTTGGCCTGAGGTTGCCGAAATTTACTTTTTGATGTGACAAATTTTGTATGAAATGTAAATACACCATATTTTTGAATTGACAAATTTTATATGAGAATGTAAATAAACACAGAATGGAGTGGCCCGTTTTTAAGTTTTTGAGTGGGTTGTCGGTGCAAAAATTTCTATCTCGTTTTCACTACTTATAAATTCATAAATACTATAAATATTTTTTTATTTGTATGGTTTTATAATCGCAAATGTTTAATAATAGCGAAAATTTAAGAATTTTCAACGAAAAAAGATTAAATTAAATATCGATATTTCAATATTCATAGTTTATCTTGTCTTACCAAATTTGGAAAGTAAATTAAATAAGAAAAATGACATCATATATTTTAAAAGAATATCTTGAATATAATTCGAGTAAATTTCTTATCAAATTGCCCCAAAAAAATTAACATTTTACAAATTTTTATTTAAATTAATTTTTCTTGGAAAATATTTATGTGACCATAAAAATGTAATGATGCAAACTTACTCTTTGATAAATTTTCTACAAAAGGTACATACAAAGTTTTTTCGTACAACTAACGGTTGATCCTACGGGTTATAAAAAGGGAAAAAAATCATGAGGACTCAATTTTTGTTTCACTTAAGCGGGTTTGTCACTTAAACGGGCTTTACTCAAGCGAGCTCGACTGTATATTGAATTTATTTTGTAAGAATCTGTAAAATCTGTTAATTTTATGAAAAATCTGTAGTTTATGGCAGAAAATCTTAAAACCTGACAGAGCTCAAAAAATCCGTAAAAAAGATATATCTGTAAATATGGTAACACTGGTTATACCACATTTTCCGAAATTTTGGAAAAAAAAGAGTTTGGGCTAGTTATGCGGTCAAGCTGTTATTTTTATACCCTACAACTCATGAGCTATGGGTATCAGGCCTGAGCGCAAGGAGGGGGTTTTGGTGGTTCCAACACTAGATAGAATTAATTTTTTACGGTGCAGCAAAGCAAATTTTCGTTCGTAAAAAATTTTCGTTCGTTTTGAAAAAATCTTTAAAAACACATATTTTTTGTTTTCATGTTGAATTTAGCTCCTTTTTTTAGTTGAATACTCAGTTTGGTAATTTATAACGAAAATATACCGTTGTACTTGTTATAAAAACCAGAGCCATATTTTTGAATCCTAGATATTTCTGCAATTTTGATTTTAAGGTAAAATTGGGAAGACATTCAATTGTCAAATAGTTCCGGTATACTTGGTACACCAGGAAGCTTTTTTAAACTCTTTTTTTTAGTTTGCTACTAATTTTTGTTCAAACATTTGTACACAGAAAGGACAAAGATAGGTTAATCTAACCAAAAAATGTTTTTATTTTGTATGGAAAACACAGCAACAACTACAATTTTTGTGGTTAATCTAATAGTCAGAAAATGGTCAAATGATTTTTAACTACCATCTCTGGTTCACCAACAAAAAAAATTGTAACGACCTTATTACGGTTCGCAAATCAACTGAGTCTGGTTGCTATATTTTATATTGGCAACATGGTCGTATTTCGGCAACCAATGATGTGGTTCGAAATGTTATCGCTTCATGCCAAAATGCATCCATGCTGCCAATATTTCATAGTTCAGAAACAGCATAACATTTAATACAAGAGAAAAAAATTGTGAAATATCGCTGTCCCGTTTGCGCTCTCAAAGCAAAAACTGCTGAATAATTTATATTCGACACCTGACTTCGAAGTACTCATCAAGTAATTATGCGATATTAACAGAGTATTTTAGGGAAGTTTGTATGTAAATTGTTGTGTCGTAATAATAAAAATATCTTGGAGAAATTGCTACGTGCATTTACTGTATTCTGAGATCCTACTTTAAATCTAAATTGTATGATAATTATCGCAAAAAGTATTAAGTATTTACAAAAAACTATCGAATACATAAAAAAAATCGAATTTTCGCATCACTAGAAGATGGCGTCAAATTCGTTTACATTTTTTATATTTCGAAAATAATTTTTAAAATGAGTTATAAACAAAAATTGTGTTTTTATGATTTTAAAAATTGTGCAGAATGTTTTTTAACTCGTTTTCTCCGGGAAAACATAAATTTTAATATTACAATAAACCTAATGCAATATTGAAATGTTGCTTTTTGTGGAAGCGCGCTAATTCTCGGCATCGACTGTCATATATATATGCCTAAGTCTTTTGGACTGCATAACGAATGGGGACACAAGGCCCAATTAGTCCAGACGTTAACGTATTTTCGTAAACTCATCGTAAACGTACATTTTCAGAGATTACTCGACGGTCTGAAAACCTAAGCTATCGAAGAAGTCAGCTGTTTGTGCCTTTGGTTTATTTAACAGTGCTGGCGTATATGTCTATTCACAGAATAACAATTTTAGATTTTATATTGGTTTTTCTAAAAAGTTTTAGCAATTTTAATTGTTTATTTTAGTTTGAATTAAATTGTTGCACAGTGGCAACTAAGGCATTCAATACCGGGATCCCGAATCCCGAAATCCCAGGATCCCGGAAGTTTTCTCAATCCCGGAAACCCGGGATTTTGAGTCCGGAATCCCGGGATTCAAAAATGCATTTTTTATGCATTGTTTAAGATATTTTTGACGTTTTTCCACAAAAATATTCCTTGCATTTACTTTCAACCTAATTGGTAAATCAAAAAAACCCACTTTTGTAGATTTAGTGCTACAAACACACAAAAATTTTCAACATTTTTGTCAAAAACGGTTAGCAAACAATTTTTATCGATCTGAATAAAATTTTTTTAATTTAAACCATTTTTTTTTTACAAAATAGATATATGTTAAAATTATTTTGTTAACCGTATATTGAAAACTTTACGAATTGGATAAATGGTTTTTTGTGTGTTTTACTTTTGAATGGACACCAATTTTAATAGTTTTAAACAACAATTGGTGTATTTGTTCACGCTATAATACTAAAACTACTGAAAGTAATGCGTGGTTTTCATTATGTCAAAATAATGGCAATTGTTGTCATATGTTATGAGAACAGGTTGGCATTTCGTTGTCAATTTAACGAACTGATGTAAAATATCGAAAAATTAATATGAGGTGACGTCACCGTTTGTCATATACGTTGGTATTTGCCAACATGCTGGCAAATTTATTTGCATATGGCGAAAGCAAATTCAGCACTTTGCTGAATCGTTGTCAGTTTGTGATGCCATTGATTATGACATAATGAAAACCAGGCTTAAGTTTTTCGTTTTTAGCATGAAATGGAGCTGGCAAAAATAATTTGTTCGATCAATCTAATTTAAAAAGAATTACTTTTTGTTTGACTATATTTATTTAAATATTATTTGTTTTGTTTAATGTAATATTATTAAATATAATATGTTTTCTTTGTCGAATGAAACTTAAAATATTGTTGCAACAATTTGTTCTTTAATTTTATATTAACTATTGTATTTAATTGGAAAATCCCGAAAATCCCGAAAAAATCCCGGGATCCCGGGATTGTAATTTCAAATCCCAAAATCCCGGGATTTTCAAAAACACTTCGGGATTGAATGCCTTAGTGGCAACCCACTTTGTCAGCAAAGCTTCACCAACAGTGTTGCGCAGCAAACAGCTGACTGTAGTTGCCTTACTCAAACTCCATACATACGATTACTCGAGCGTCTGCAAACGTAACCGTAAACGCAGAAACCTGTGCCGATTTGATTTTATTTAGTGTCCGACCGAATGTGGTTTTTTCGGCCGAAGCCGAACTTCCGTTTTTTTTCACATTCGGCTAAAACCAAAGCCGAAGCCGAAGCTCAATATAAAAATAAAATGAAAAAAAAACATTTTTTCAAACATTTATTTAAATAGTTTACATCTTAATGAACACTTAGTAAGTGAATGAGTATGTAAAATATTTATTCATTAAGTAAATTAATATTTAAATTAATCAATAACTCAACCGTGCAAAATTTGAAGAAATTTGACAAAATTCAATAATTTATCAAAAGTAAAAAAATTTAAAAAAAAATGCTTACGTCATCGTTCAGTGCTATTAATCAAATTTTTACGATTGCATGGTTTGCATATGTGAATGGTTTATTTTAGTACCATTAAATATTTTGGATTATATTTTAACTCTAAGTTACAGTGAAAAATAACGTGGTACTCCATAATGCAAACCTATGGATCCTTAAAGATTTTTGGATCAAAAGGATATGCCAAAGTCCTTTTAATTTTACATACTCCAAAAAGCAGACATATTGCTTCTTAATGGATTTTGGATGCTGATAAAGATGGTGTCCAAAGAAGGTGGATTTTACACTAAACCGCGAATATGTCAAAAATGGTGGATAGGTTTGAAAAAATTCCATGGTTGCTGAATTCTGTACCAGATTTTTCTTCGCAAATATTGTGTGCAATCATTGATTTAAAAAAAAATAGAAATTGTTCACATTTTACATATTTTTGACATTCCGCCGCACATTCGGTTTCGGCCTTAATATTGACCACAGCCGATGATTGGCCGAATGCGAAATTGTAGGCCGAATGTTGCCGAAGCTGAAGCCGAATAATCGGTCGGACACTAATTTTATTACGAAAGTGTGCTGCCACTGTGCTATAATTTTAATAAAACTAAAAAAAACTTTTTAAATTGTTAAATTATTTCGAAAAACAAATTTAGAATCAAAATTTGTCGCTATTTAAACTATTCTGTTAAACAATTTGTTGAATATTACGAAATAAAACCCGAAAAAAGTGAAATGGAGGAATTCTTCTTCTGCGGATAGAGATATCCGGCAACACTGTTGGTGAAGCTTTGCTGACAAAGTGGGTTGCCACTGTGCAACAATTTTACTCAAACTAAAATAAACAATAAAAATTGCTAAAACATATACGGCAGCACTGTTGATAAATAAACCAAAGGCACAAACAGCTGACTTCTGCGATAACTTAGGTTTGCAGACTGTCGAGTAATCGCTGAAAATGTGCGTTTACTCAGAGTTTACGAAAATACGTTTACGTCTGGACTATTTGGGCCAAAAGAGGTATTTCTTAGAAAACTTTTCAAGAAGCAAAACAGCATTATAATATTTGCAACGTTTTTTTTTAAATTTGGTTTAATAAAAAAATTTGTGAAAAAAATACAATTTTGATGTAAAAATAACACTAGGGCGATTCATTTAAAGTGGAAAACCCTTCAGTTGTGCAGATGAGCACAACATATGAAATTTGACAGTTCTTTTCTTTTGCGCGTTTTCGAGGGGTTTCCCACTTTAAATGAATACCCTTGCTATAAATAAAACTCTTTCTAACACGGACTGCATTTTAGCTGCACCAGTTCAATATTTATGGCTTAACACTTGATGACACTACTTTCATCTGTATATCCTACGTGGGATCAAAGGCCTCCCTCCCATTTGGGAAGCACAATTTGCTTAAATACTAACCTTTAGACCTTATAACTGTTTTAAAACCAAATATTAAAATTGTAATATCTTTTGAGAACATTAAAAACCTCGAAATAATTCGAGGAAATCGAAAAGATGTAACTGGCATCCCTGAATGAAATGGATAATCGCGCGTTTATTTATATTTTCTATAGGGCGATTCATTTAAAGTGGGAAACCCCTCAGAAACGATTCAGTTGTGCAGATGAGCAGTCAAAACATATGAAATTTGACAGTTCTTTTAAGTAACTGCGCGTTTTCGAGGGGTTTCCCACTTTAAATGAACTTCAGCAATATCGCAACTGACAAACGTCGCATGCGATAAGAAGAAAATGCGAGTACTGTATTTATTATTAAAAAAATTAAAAAAACAATGAAATATGTATGTAAGCAGCGTGTTATTGAGTTATCTTTTGCACAATTTTATTTCGAGTTATTAAAATATAAGCAAATGAGAGTTTTTACTTGTCATTTCGGAGGAACTTGCACGCAAAAAAATATTTCTTCAAGTTTAGAACGCACACATCCGACGACACGTTTCTCAAAACGGACGTCCAATGCAACTAATTTAAGTGTCATGATGTATGCTATTTCCCCGATAACGGCAACCTTTTATTTGCCGCGCGTCCGTTCATCCCACAAGCAAAATCACGAGCGCTTGAAAGTGCACTAAGTCATACCATCATTCGCTTATTTGCAAATTTTAGCTCGCTATTCGTTATTTCTTCTTATTTGTTTTACACTCTAAAGGTCGGGTTCCAGTTTTGAAGAAAAGCGAAACCTTCGCCAAGGAACTGCTCATATAAAATTCCTTGCGTTGGTTTCCAGTTCATCCGTATTTTGCTACTTATTTTTGTACCCCCACACTCACTGTGGCAGGGTATACTAACTTTGTCACAACGTTTGTAACGCCCATAAGGAGGCGTGTCCGGTATGGAAAAGTATATATATTCTTGATCAGTATCACCTCCTGAGTCGATTTAGCGATGTCCGTCTGTCTGTCCGTCCGTCTGTCCGTCCGCACGATAGCGGTCGCAGTTTTAGAGATATCGACTTGAAACTTTTTTTACATGTTTTTCTCGTGAATACTGAGATCAAGTTCGAGAATCAGCCAAATCGGACAAAAACTGGGCGTGGCTCCCATACACCGAAAAAAAAAGGTAAAAATTTTTCAAGTCTTTTTTATTGTTGTATTCGATTGGAAATGTTTAGAAACGTATTTTTTTTTTTGGTGGATTTAATTGGAAATTTTTAGAAATGGATTCTGGACATGGTCCGAGGTTCCGAAGCCACATATATAAGGGTCTAAATGGGGTCTTGAGACCAATTTTTTTTTTTTGTTGGATTTAATTGGAAATTTTTAGAAATGGATTTTGGACATGGTCAGGGCTCCAAAACCACCTATAATTGGCTCAAAATAGGGTCTTGAGACCACATTTTTTTATGATCGAGGTACTTCTTCCTACTGTGTGGGGGTATTTCCTACTGTGTGGGGGTATTTCTTCGGTATAGCCGAAGATAGTCCACTCTCTAGTTTTTCCTTTTTTTTTCAAGAAAATTCTGCACACAATCCTACAGTGTAAACTGAGGTATTCAATCCCGAAGTGTTATTGAAAATTCCGTGATTTTGGCATTTGAAATTTCAATCCCGGAATCCCGGGATTCGTTCGGAATTTTCCAATTAAATACAAGAATTAATATAAAATTAAAGAAAAAACTGTTGCAACAATATTTTCAGTTTAATTTTATTTTTATTCAACAAAGAAATAATATTTAATAAATATCACATTAAACAAAATTTAAATATTATTTTTAAATTAAGTCAAAAGTTAAATGAAGTCAAACAAAAAGTTATTCATTTTAAATTACACTGATCGAACAAATTTTCAATTTTATGGACTAAATGCAGTTGTTTTATTATTGCCACTCCGAATCCGAATATCCTTACTTATATGAAATTCTTTGTGAGTTTGATTGTAGGTTTGTAGGTTTGTTTGTATGTTTCTTCCCTTATAACTCAATAAATACTTAACCGATTTTAATGAAACACATATCAAAATGTAGGTAATTTGATTTGAATTGGCCTCATAATAGCGTTCGAGATGGGCGTGGCAAATATTATTCTAAAATGCAGTGCTTAACCGATTTTGCTGAAATTTTATATGTGGTTTTGGGTAATGAATTGGTAATATGTTGATTCTGAAAATTTGCAGTCCGCCCACTGCCCTTAAATTTGTAAAGCTCTGTAACTCGGGTCCTATTCAAGGGATTTCGCTGAAATTTTGGATTTGGTGCTGGGAGGTGAATGGGCTTAGGGTTGACTATGGAAATTTAAGATCTGCCCACTGCCACGCCCTAAAATTTTAAAGCTCTGTAACTCGGGTCCTATTCAAGGGATTTCGGTGAAATTTTGGATTTGGTGCTGGGAGGTGAATGGGCAGAGGGATGACTTGCAAAATCTATTTTTATTGCAGTTGCTTAAATAATACATATAACATTTCTACGGTAACATGAGATTACAAAATTAAAAGTTGTTCAAAACTTTTGAAATCGTTCCAAAGCACGCAAAAAATCATTTTTTTTCAAAAGTTTTTCAGTTTAGAAAATTATCATATTGATATTCTTACTAAATTTATTGACTACTTTTAATTGGATAAGTTAGTATCTAGTGAGTATAGGTACCAGCTAGAGAATTTAATCAATCGCTTTCTTTCTTGCATCCCGTCCTCAGGATTTATAAAATATTTTTTTTGATAAAAGAAACTAGAAAGTGGACTATCTTCGGCTATACCGAAGCCAATTTGACTGATTCTTGAACTAGATCTCGTATTCATGAGAAAAACATGTACCCAAAGTTTCAAGTCGATATCTCCAAAACTGCGACCGCTATCGTGCGGGCGGACAGACGGACGGACAAACAGACGAACATCGCTAAATCGACTCAGGAGGTGATGCTGATCAAGAATATATATACTTTTCCATACCGGACTCGCCTCCTTATGGGCGTAACAAACGTTGTGACAAAGTTAGTATACCCTGCCACAGTGTGTGTGGGGGTATAAAAAGTATCATGCAACAAAAATAAGTTATAACTTCTTATACACCGTTCGACACTAAAAAATGCACCTTTAAATCGCATTTTTCATTGAATAGGATGTAAATTAATTTCGCAGGCTAAAAAAACTCCGATATTTTCATTTTAAAAAAAATTGTTTTAGCTTAACATTTTCTGAATTTTCATAGATTGAATTTTTCTCTACAATGAACCAATTTTTTAGCAGAAATTAAACTCTCATGCGATTTTGTCTCTATATCATGATTTTTTTCAAACAATGTTTCTAGGCTAGCGTGATGAGTTTACATCCTATCGTAAAAAGTTTACATGTTTTTAAATGTATGGTTTTCCTCTATCAAAAGCATATTTAATTTTTGGAAACCCTTACGTGCAAGTTAACACCCTACTATACTATATAACGGTACTCCACTTTAGCTTTAAATTCATCCATAGCGAATTACAATATACATAAAGAATCTACATAGAAGGTTCTGGAAAATTCCATATTAATAAAGAAATAAGGATAAGCTTCCAGAAACCTTGAATTTCACAACGACGCTTCTCCATTTCATCATCTTCTTTGTCTTTGGTGAAGAACATAGAAATTGTTGTTGTCAGCAACTTAATACTTACAGTGGTATTCACTGTAGCTAGAAGATAAGGTTTAGTCGTCAGCAGATTGTAATACTGAGTTTTCGTACAATAATGTTTGTATTAATAGAATTAAATCGGCTTTTTATGAAAACCCGAAAATACCCAGGAATACAAAATTTTTGCATGGGAAAAATGAAACATTCAAATATGCGATTTAAACTGTTTTAAGAATTGATCCAGAAAAACTGGGAGACACGATTACTCTTTTTAAACCCCCTCTAACAGAATCTATTCGTCCCGGTCATGTGAATTACCAAAAGTTGATATTTGTCGAACGATGTTTTACAACATTTTGGACGATTTCATGAAAATTACAGTACATACCCTTATTTTCAAGTGGGAATTTGATGATTTGAAATTTTTATGAACTAACCGTTTTAATTCAAATATGAAATAAATAAGTATTTGAGAATTGAAGGCATCGGATCAAATCAAAAATTGTTTTATTACACGAAAAAATGGACCTCACGGTGTGGTCTTAGATTTTAAATGCATTTTTTGATTTGAAATCGAATCAAAAAATGACTTGTAGTTTGATACAAAAATTGATTTTTTAGATTTGGAAATGGAACTCTTGCAAGATGGGCAAATATAGCCGTGTCAATACATTTTATAATTTTCGGATCAAAAGACTATACTATATATTTGTTTTTATCGTACACAGACAAAAAAACACCAAGTAAATTTTTCTCCTTGAAACAAAGACATGTTCTTGAAAAAAGGACATGTTTTTCCCCAATTTAAGTTATTATTCTTGAATTTAAGTAAAAGTGCCTTAGAACGGAAGTCATCACCTCATTTTAAAGTCAAAATTTACTTATCTTAAGTAAAACTGTTCTCAATTTCAATGCTATCAATGACATTAGTGCGGTTTCATTCCCGTGTTTTCTTTGGGTTACGTCATTTTTCCTTAACTGGAGTACATTTTTTTTTCGGTGCCCTATAATACTGAGAAACACTTCGCGTCAGCAGAATAGTTTCACAATCAAATTTTTTGTAGCTCTAGCTTTTCTGACAAAACTGGTTAGAGAGCAAAAATTCAACATTATGTGAAATAGTATGAAGGACTCTGATAAACATCAGTGCAGAAACAAAACAAATACTGTATGTAAATCAAATTCAATAAACTAAAAAATTTGTTTAACAGTTTTCGTAGAAAATCAGAGCTACAAAAAAATATTTATTGTGAAACTATTCTGCTGTCGCGCAGTGTATCTCAGTATAATAGTGCACTGAAAAATAATTTAAGGAAAAATTACTTAATCCAAAGGAAAAATGGGAATAAAATAGCACTAAAGTCGTGATAGCTTTGAATTCAGGAACAATTTTACTTAAGATAAGTAAATTTTGACTTTAAAATGAATACTTATGTCTTATATAAAAGGAATATTTCTTTGAAATTATGTCTTAAAAAGGCGGTGACTTCCGTTTTAAGGCACTTTCACTTATATTTAAGAATAATTCCTTAAAATAAGTAAAAATTCCTCAAATTGAGAAAAAATCAGGAAAAACTAGAGAGTGGACTATCTTCGGCTATACCGAAGCTGAAATACCCCCACACAGAAGGAAGAAGTACCTCGAACATATAAAAATGTGGTCTCAAGACCCTATTTTGAGCCAATTATAGGTGGTTTTGGAGCCCTGACCATGTCCAAAATCCATTTCTAAAAATTTGCAATTAAATCCACAAAAAAAAAAAATTGGTCTCAAGACCCCATTTAGACCCTTATATATGTGGCTTCGGAACCTCGGACCATGTCAAAAATAAACATTTCCAATCGAATACAACAATAAAAAATTTTTACCTTTTTTTTCGGTGTATGGGAGCCACGCCCAGTTTTTGTCCGATTTGGCTGATTCTCGAACTTGATCTCAGTATTCACGAGAAAAACATGTACCCAAAGTTTCAAGTCGATATCTCCAAAACTGCGACCGCTATCGTGCGGACGGACAGACGGACGGACAGACAGACGGACATCGCTAAATCGACTCAGGAGGTGATACTGATCAAGAATATATATACTTTTCCATACCGGACACGCCTCCTTACGGGCGTTACAAACGTTGTGACAAAGTGAGTATACCCTGCCACAGTGAGTGTGGTGGTATAAATATGTATTTTTTTTATCAAGCACACAATTTACTTGATTTTAACACGTCTTTTTTTTCAGTGTAGTATATAAGGATTTTGTCAATTTTTGAATGCAACATGGTGTAAAATACATGAAACTCATCATCATTTGTCCATTTTTAGTTGTTTTTGTTTTATCAATATATTCAATCAAATTAAAAAACATTTATCTGCAATTGTGTTTGGTAATGCGAAATAATTTGTGGGGGGGGGGGTGAGAATTAATGAAACGAAAACCGATAAATACAACGAAATGGCACACAGAAAAAAAAAGATAGGTTAATCTAACCAAAAAACGTTGTAAAAAAAACAATTTTTTATTTTATATGGAAAACACAAACAACAACTACAATTGTTGTGGTTAATCTAATCGTCAAAAAATTGTTAAATGATTTCCCAGCATGGTCGTATTTCGGCATATGATTCGCAATGTCATCGCTCGATGCCGAAATGCAACCATGCCTCAAATATTTCATAATTCTGAAACAGCATGACATTTAATACAAGAGAGAATAATTATTATATATGGCTGTCTCGTTTACGCTCTCAAAGCAACAAGTGCTGCATAATATATGAATAATTTATATTCGACACTTGACTCATGAAGTACTTGGTTCCATTAGTATGCGATACTATTATTGGTATTTTAGGGAAGTTTGTATGAAAATTGTTGGGTCGTAATAATAAAAACGTCTTAGAGCAATTTACTTTACTCAGAGATTTTACTTCAAATCAAAATTGAATGAAAATTATCGTAAAAAGTATTAAGTATTCACAAGAAAGTATCCGGTTGTATCGAATACAAAACTAGAGAGTGGACTATCTTCGGCTATACCGAAGCTGAAATACCCCCACACAGTAGGAAGAAGTACCTCGAACATAAAAAATTGTGGTCTCAAGACCCTATTTTGAGCCAATTATAGGTGGTTTTGGAGCCCAGACCATGTCCAAAATCCATTTCTAAAAATTTCCAATTAAATACACAAAAAAAAAAAAAATTGGTCTCAAGACCCCATTTAGACCGTTATATATGTGGCGGCGGAACCTCGGACCATGTCAAAAATACGTTTCTAAACATTTCCAATCGAATACAACAATAAAAAATTTTTACCTTTTTTTTCGGTGTATGGGAGCCACGCCCAGTTTTTGTCCGATTTGGCTGATTCTCGAACTTGATCTCAGTATTCACGAGAAAAACATGTACCCAAAGTTTCAAGTCGATATCTCCAAAACTGCGACCGCTATCGTGCGGACGGACAGACGGACAGACGGACAGACGGACGGACAGACAGACGGACATCGCTAAATCGACTCAGGAGGTGATACTGATCAAGAATATATATACTTTTTCATACCGGACACGCCTCCTTATGGGCGTTACAAACGTTGTGACAAAGTTAGTATACCCTGCCACAGTGAGTGTGGGGGTATAAAAATCTAATTTTCGCAGCACTAGAATTTGTTTACATTTTACATTTTTGATATTTCGAAAACAATTTTTAAAATCAAATTATGACTATGTTATAATTAATTATTAACAAATATTGTGATTTTAAGATTCTAAAAATTGTGCAGAATGTTTTTCCACTCGTTTTTTCCCGGGAAAACATTAATTTCAATATTACAATATAATTGTAAACTTAATGAAATATTAAAATATTGCGTTTTGTGGAAGCGCGTTAGTTCTAAGTAATGAATATTGTATATATTCGCAGTAGAAATGATGTTGCCCGACAAATTTGTGTACGAAATGTAAATTATCTCGTTTTTAAAGTCTTGGGCTTACATTAAATTAATTTAAGCTTCATAAATATATTTCAATACAACACATCTACAGAAATACCAAACACATCAGCTATCTTTTTTTTGCATTCTTTTTCGAATATGTATCTATTTATTTTTTCGCTCAATTAGATAATTGCTTTCTCTGTCTTCCATAAAGTAATGTACGAACAATTTTTAATTGTACGCCAACAAATTTTGATTGTACGCCAACAACTTTGAGTCGGTTCCATTTACAACGTTTCTTGGTTGCTGCATTTTTAATCGTCTTTTTTGGTTAGACTTACCTACTTTTTTTTTGTGTGCACCATAACAAAAGAAAAAATCAAGATAGTGCGATTTTGTATGGAAAAATTCGCAACTTTTAAATTCAATACAAATCTCGGAAACTGGATTTTTCCGACCCCACTTTAAAAAACAATCAGCTCGTGGCTCTAGTGCTTTACTTAAGCCCTCCGTTAGTATAAAAAACAAAACAAAAATTGACATTATGTCCATTTCAAAATTTGAAACGGCCATAATGTCAATTGTGTATATGTCCATTTTTTTTGACTTTATTTCCTTTTTATTTAAAATTTTTGGAATGGACATAAGTCAATTTTTCTTTTGTGTTTTTTGCAATCTCAGGATCTCGGACTTTTTCTTATCCCGAGTGTCAGGCCTAAAATCTCGGGATTTTCGGGATCCCGGGATGGTCTTTAAATTCCTGAATTTGGTTGAATTTTACTAATTTTTCCATATATTTTGATCCAAACCCTGAATTTAATTTTATTCTGTTTAAGTTTCCTGTATATTTGGTTATGGGACCAAATATACAGAAAACTTGAACTCCCCAATTTAAAATGAGTTTGATTTTCGGTATTTTACAGGAGACGGTTTTTTGTATTTTGTTGCAAATTTTAGTGCCAGCAGGTACTTACTAGGGATGTCAATTTTCGAGACCTTTGCCAATCCCGGGATTTTCGGGATTGAAAAATGCAATCCCGGGATCCCGGGATTAGTCCCAGGATTTGGATTTTTTTCAATCCAACCAAAATTCAGTAAAAAAATGTCATATTAAATCGAACTGAATTGCTTTTAATATACAAATGCTATAATATTTTGCGCAAATAATCTAACAATATTCAAGGTTTTTATTGTATTTTTTTTAAATTGAATTTATCACACCTATGATTTGGAATATTAGAAAAAACTTTTGAATAACTTTAAAATATGTAGAATAAAATAATAATTGGAATAGATTTTGTCTTTGGAACCTTGGGTTTCCGGTCAGAGTAAGATCATTTTAAAAATGTGTCGTTTGATCCACATTTCTCGAACAACTCTTGACCTGAACATTTTGTCGAACATTTTAATATACGGAATTGGAATTTGTATTTCATGTCCCGAACGATGTTCGATGTATTTTTTGATCCGATTTCCATTTAAACAAAATGGATTTGAGTGCTTTATAGTCTACTAATTTGCAAACAGTTTGGAACTATTTTTTGCTTAAATTTGTTGACGTAATGAAAATATGCCTAAATTGCCTTCACGCATGGGTACAAGTTTCTGCAATGCGTATTGCATATTTTTATATGTATAACTCATATAGTTTATGTACGAGTATATCAATAAACTTTTCGCCAATTTAATTTAATTTTTTTCTTTAAAACAAAATAAATAATTTTTCCAAATCAATAAAATCAAATGAAACACATTAAATTTCCAAAAATATCCGACTTTTCGAAGTTTTTTCCTGAATGTTTATTAACATTTTTTGAATGAAAAACTATGGTCCTTGCTAAAACTAAACCATTCAGAAAGAAATTATTCATGATAGAAAAAGCTCCTGAATTTATAAATTTATTCTAAACAGATAGAATTTAATTAATAAATTTTTTCCCAATATAAAAAAATTTTTGACAAAATTGGTCATAAAATTTGTTCCGAAAATCTCGGGATTAGTCAGTGCGAATCCCGGGATTTTCGGGACTAACAAAGAAGCGGGATCCCGGATTGCTTAAAACAACAAGCATGTACTCTATTCGAATCCTAGCAAGAATTGCTTGGCTAATACGGTGCATCTAGTACACCAAACAAATCGTATGCGAGTGAAAAGCGGTCAATATGCACATTGGTTGTCACACAAATATTTACACATCACAGTTTGGAGCGAAGGTTTCGTTCCAGTTTCCCATTTCGTTCCCGACCTCATTTTAAATCCAATGTAAAAAACCGCGTCCAAATCGGTTCAGTATTTCTCAGTATAAGCGAAAATGAATATTGTGTATAGTCGGGTTCAAGCTCAGTGCAACTTAAATCAATTAAGCTGCGAATTTTTACAACAACAAATTGTATGCAAGCAGATAGAAAGTAAGTTATATGCATTTCACTGCCCACTACGGCAGATCATCAGTAACCTTTTCTCACTGGTACGATATTCTTTGTGTAAACTACTATATATACAACCACACAAGCCGAAGCAATTGTTCGAACTATGACGTGTGCATATTTTCTTGTAGTTCAATGAAAATCGACCGTCTCTACTTGCACACAATTTATTTGTTGTATAGAAGCACAGTATAGCTGAGCGATTCTACTCAGATTCAATACAAGACGCTACTATATGATCAACACTGTCGCCAGTGCAAATTTTTATTTCAAAATTTGAAGTTAGACATTTATATTTTTTCAATTGATTTAAGTTGCACTGAGCTTGAACCCGAATAAAATAAAAATTTGGCCGCTATTTTATATGAGAGATAGGTAGGCGATGCTGATCAAGAACCCTATCCAGTAGCTCTAGCACAGTGCAAAATTAAATATGGTGCTTGTTTTTAGGAAGAATTAGAATACAGAAATACGTGTATCCTAATTCTTACAACTGACGAAAATGCAGCTGAATTTGCAGTTCGTTCCCACATGCAAAGAAATTTGCAGGCATGTTGGTAATTATCGACGCACAGGAACGTAACCAGGGGGGAGGTTTGGGGTGTTCGAATTCCCCCCCACGAAATCTATGAACTAATAGAAAAATGTATGGAATTGTTATGAAATTTAACAGAATTCAAGAGAAACCTCCGTATCTCCTTAATACTTTATTTTATTAAAAACTTCCGTGTAAAAACTTCAGTGTCGAAACCCCCCTAAATCTCTAAAATTTCACAGAGCTGAAGAGAAACTTCAGTATTTTTTAATTGAAAACTTTCGTGTATCAAAAAAGAATATGACGCCAAAGCATTCATAAAGGTTTTTTTCTCAATTAGATATCAACTCCAATCCAAAAAGACATGTGTTTGAATAATATATTTCAATACAGTTTGAGGTTTATTTGAAAAACATCGGCTTAGTTTTAAAAAAACGTTCTTTAGTAATTAGAAATGCAATAAAAAAAAAATGTATGAACACAATACGTCGATTTAAAAATGGATCTTTTTTTTATAAGCTACCTTCGGGTAGTAAATATTAACCCAAAAAATAATTGATAATGTACAACTTTTCAAAAAACGACGTAAAGTTTAAAAAATTCTAGAGAGGAAACTAATGGACCAATTTCTGATCTGTTTTCGTTTAATGATACTCAGAAAAAAGCCGGTAAATTATTCGAAAAAGGGTGTTAACGTGTGAAAAACCTGAATTTATTAACCGTTGTTAAAATAAATCTTCAAAATTCGACATAAAATAATTCAAATTATAGTAAAAGTTGTTGTTTTTGTAAGCTCTTTTACCACAATTTTTGATGAAATGTGAATTTTTCACAAATTTACTGAAAATGTACAACTTAACAATAAGTTTACAATCTCTCATCGCTTAAACGATATTGAAGGGTTTTCCGGTTAAATTTATCGAAATTTTTTTGGGTGTAGTTTTTTGGAGCCCTTACCAAATACCGTCTGAAAAATTTGTTTAAGAAATTTTAAAATATCGAATGATTTAATGGTTAGCTATTGTCCTTCACTTTCTTTCAAGCAAATGTGCATCGTAAAATAATGATTTTAAGGAATACGCCTTAAAATGAAAACATTCTCGATGACACCTTAAAATCTAATTTGTCATATGTGAAATTTTTTTTGGGAAGCAATTATTATTTGGCTTGCTAAATGGGATACAAAATTATAGCTAACAGATTTTTTGTTTGCCAGTTAGACTTTCAACCCTTCAATTGTGGGCAAACTTTTTTAAATTTCAGTTTACCGGTTTTGTGCCTATTGCAGGGAAAGGACATGAACTATTTTTAGTTTTTCATTATTGTATGTAGGTACTAGGGCTTTCGGTATACGGGAACCCGGGATCCCGGTCCATTTTTAGTCCCGAAAATCCCGGGATATTTTTTCCTAAATCCCGGGATTTTCGGGACTACATTTTAAATAAATTAGTTTAATACAAGTTTAATACAAGAAGAGAGAAAACTCAAAACTAAAAAATTTTTAATTTATTAAAAAAATTACGAATAAAATTGTTTGTGCTTGAAATTTTTTCTTTAAGAAAAAATTAATTTATATTTATTTCAGAAGAAAATTGGTATTTTCAGTTTAAGCGAACGCACAAAAATTAATTGCTTAGTAAAAATAATTAAGTAAAACTGAAAACTGATACAAAAGTAATTTCAGAAACCTTACTTAAGCATATTTTGAATTGAATTGTGTCGTTCCTAAAGAAACGGAAACTCAAATACTGAAAATAAAAAAATTCATTAATTTGTACCTTTAATAAATTGAAATTAATGTTTATGTTTATTTATTTAAGCTAAAACTATCAGTTTTCCAATAAAACATGTAAAAAACATTTTTTTATTTTTTTAAAATGCATTTTGCTTGTAAAAGTAACAAATCCCGAAAAATCCCGGGATCCCGGGATTGCAATTTTCAGTCCCGAAAATCCCGGGATTGCGAAAAGCCTTCTGGATCGAAAGCCCTAGTAGGTACGTAGTCGTATACATGTGCAAAATAATTTACAAAGACACAATTTAATTCCGAGCAAAGTATATGTAGGTAGATATAAAAAAAATACTAAAGTAACAATCTCCTACACTCAAAGAATTTTTTCGTTCATAAGAAACGATAAATTAGACCAACATACTTTTATTTGTTTTTCTGTTTGCGACATTAATTCTTAGAGTGTACGAACGTGTTACTCACAAAGCAAAAAATCAGTTTGTACTACTGATATATGAACTCGTGTAGTTATAGGGTGCTCTGGTGTTCCGTTCGAAGTTTTTCGTTGC
This sequence comes from Heteromyza rotundicornis, assembly GCA_951394025.1. NCBI lineage: Eukaryota > Metazoa > Arthropoda > Insecta > Diptera > Heleomyzidae > Heteromyza > Heteromyza rotundicornis. The sequence goes on along the minus strand of OX596014.1, from coordinate 11,611,598 downwards.
GACCCGCGCCAAATGCGTACTCGTTCTCTGGTTGGTCGCAGCCCTTGTATGAAAACAGAGCTGCCACCGTTACGAATAGTTCAATGGAATAAAGATACAATTTTCGGACATCTTAAAATTAAGTCCTAAGAAATTCAGATTTTAATAAAAAGAGTAACAACAAGTTTTTTAAAATATAACTCTTTAACCAACTAAAAAGCAGAAAATAAATTTCCTTTAAATTAATTTCCCCAATTTCGATTTAAAATTGAAGGTTTTTGGATACTTTCTTCATAATATTATTGTAGATTTTGAAGTCGCCAAAAAATACGAAAGTTAGAACTTTAAATTGGCTCCATCCCGCTCCCCTTTGCCATGTTTAAAAAAAGGGTTTTGAGTTCCCCCACTGCTCCCTACGTCTCTGATGAATGCATAGAATGCATTGTCAACCGAGTTCTATCTCTGTACCAAATTTTAGCTCTCTAGCTTATGTGGAAATGTATGAAAAAGCTCGCCGCAGATTTGATGATATATATATCTCTACCCGTTAGCGATAACATCTTAAGTCTGTTTTCAACTTTTTCAGGAGAGCAAAAAAATCGGAAAAATCGAAATTCTAAAAACATCAACCAATTTGCTATCAAATTGACTAAGTCTTAGCTGAAAATTTTTTTGATTACAACTTTTGATAAGATGAGCATCATACCAACATACCATTTTTTAGATTAATTTGACGAAAGAATTCAATGCATTTAAAGGTTTTAGTGACTTAAGATGTTATTCAAAATTGAAAATACTAAGCAACTAATTGCAATAGGAGCAAACCGATGACACAGAATTGTAGGTATCCTAAATGCGAAAGTATTGCCATCAAAAACTCGATTTTGACTTATGTCGACATAAGATGTTATCGCTAACGGGTAGAGAATATATATATATAGTCCACCCAAAGCAAGTTAATATGAGGGTAATAATTATAAAAAGGAAACTATATACATGGGATATTAAAAGCAGGGACCGCCAAGAACCGGTTCTGGAACCGCAACCGAAACCGGAACCGATATTCCTTTCGTTTTATTTCAATGTTGTTCAATGTCTATTTCCATTCGTCATTGCTCTAATTCCATTCCGTTCCAGAATGTTCCAATTCCTAACCAAAACCTACGCCAAAATCAATTAAGTATTTTTCAAGATATATAAAAATAAAGAAAATTAGGGTGCGAGTTCTATCTCTGTACCAAATTTTAGCTCTCTAGCTTATGTGGAAATGTATGAAAAAGCTCGCCGCAGATTTGATGATATATATATCTCTACCTGTTAGCGATAACATCTTAAGTCTGTTTTCAACTTTTTCAGGAGAGCAAAAAAATCGCAAAAATCGAAATTCTAAAAACATCAACCAATTTGCTATCAAATTGACTAAGTCTTAGCTGAAAATTTTTTTGATTACAACTTTTGATAAGATGAGCATCATACCAACATACCATTTTTTAGATTAATTTGACGAAAGAATTCAATGCATTTAAAGGTTTTAGTGACTTAAGATGTTATTCAAAATTGAAAATACTAAGCAACTAATTGCAATAGGAGCAAACCGATGACACAGAATTGTAGGTATCCTAAATGCGAAAGTATTGCCATCAAAAACTCGATTTTTACTTATGTCGACATAAGATGTTATCGCTAACGGGTAGAGAATATATATATGTAGACCACCCAAAGCAAGTTAATATGAGGGTTATAATTATAAAAAGGAAACTATATACATGGGATATTAAAAGCAGGGACCGCCAAGAACCGGTTCTGGAACCGCAACCGAAACCGGAACCGATATTCCTTTCGTTTTATTTCAATGTTGTTCAATGTCTATTTCCATTCGTCATTGCTCTAATTCCATTCCGTTCCAGAATGTTCCAATTACTAACCAAAACCTACGCCAAAATCAATTAAGTATTTTTCAAGATATATAAAAATAAAGAAAATTAGGGTGCCATTTTGTATGGGAGGTTGCCGTGGATATCATTCCATTTTCAATATTGTCCAAATATAAGTAAAATGAAGAGCAAATGCCAAATTTAGAGTCGATTGCTCAATAACTAATACTCGATTACTGATATCGTGCAAAATGACAGACATATGGACAGACAGACAGACAGATAGATGGACTGACGGACATCGCTAGATCGACTCAAGACGGGATGCCTATTATACAAAACAATAAAGCTCAAATAAAAGACAAAAATGTAATATGTATTTATATTCAAATTTTTTTTTAAGTTTAAACCTGAGATGCACTCACTTAGCAACTGCAAATCATTTTGCGCACCCCTGGCTTAAACGCACAAATCTCAAGTATTAAGGCTGGAACCCAATGAATATTTCGCTGCGTCAATCCTTCAAAATATAAAATACGTCCATCTTTTTGTACGCTGTACGTTTCACAGTGATTTGGCAGCACTGAAAGCTTCTGTGTAATTTGTTGTTGTTTTGGCGGATTGACGTAGCGAAGTACTCATTGTGTTCCAGCCTTTATCATTTGACATAAAGCCACCCCTAGTTTTGGGTCCGATTGGGCTGATTCGTGATCTCAGTTTAAAGGAGAAAAACATGTACTGAAGGTTTCAAGTCGATATCTCCAAAACTGCGACCGATTTTGTGCGGACGGACAGATAGACCGACATATAAAGTTGCATATAAATTGGCTAGGACCGACTGAAATTTACAATTTTTTTTGTTTTACCAATATGGCAACTTTTTATAACTACTTGGCAAACGTTGGTAGTCTTCCAAATTTAAAAAAAAAAGGAATTAACAGGAAATACGGCCAACAAGATCTTTAAGTGTGGTCGTGTCCAGTACATACCGTGCAATGACTATTACAAATACCAAAAACATATGCCGAGGTAGCCAGTAAAAATTCGACAAGGAGCACAAAAAGTTTCATCAACTATGATAGGTCTGAAACGATTTTTGTACGCCATTTAATCAGAAAGTTTATATTTTGTAAGAATAGCTTTAAAGCTAAACTTTTGTGTGTATACATTCGCGCTTCTTCAGTGGAATCAGTTTGATGCAAGGAATGAATAATTCTGTGTTGTATCATGACTTTTTCCCCTTATAGAGGCGTCTTGGATTAACAAAAATTGCCGAAAGAGTGTTGATGAGGATTTTGTGGCTAAAAATCCGAGACAGCTGCACACTCAGCTGCACCAAGGCTGGTTTTTGCTTGTTGTTGTAACAACCTATTTTGCCAAATAATTTTTTGGTAAAAATGAGCTATAGCCCAAAAATAAATAATAAATAATTTATTTGGAGCTCGATAAAATCTGAATTTAACTAAGTATACAATTTATTGATATATTCAGCAATTGGGTTCTAATGACACGAAAGTAAAAATATGAAAAATAGTAATAGTAATGAACATATAGCCGTATGTGTCTTTTAAAATAAAGATACAAATTATCAAAGTATTATTTAGGAGCGGGCCTAATACAGCCAGTTTAAAAATTCACAAAGTTAAAAAAAATCCCAATATCAAAATACCTGTTTCAAAATTTTTACATAAAATTGATAACATGAAGAAAAGGTTGTAGAACAAAAACGTAGCCTAAATCATGAACATTTCAGTCACAAAACATTACAATTAGAGTCGTGAAACAACAGTCTCAATTCGTCAATGTGCCGTTTCAATTCATCAATGAGCAGTTTCAAAAAAATTTAAACGTTTAGTTGTGAAAATCCGAACATTCAGTTTTAGCTGGTAATTGAAAAAGGTTCGGTACGATTTTTTCTCAGTGTTCGAGTATGGTATCATCTTCAACAATTTATTTATTTCACGACAATTTCTAGCGAGTTTTTCGATAGCTTCCATTTCTAGTTTGGTTCTATTTTTATACCCCCACACTCACTGTGGCAGGGTATACTAACTTTGTCACAACGTTTGTAACGCCCATAACGAGACGTGTCCGGTATGGAAAAGTATATATATTCTTGATCAGTATCACCTCCTGAGTCGATTTAGCGATGTCCGTCTGTCTGTCCGTCCGTCTGTCCGTCTGTCCGTCTGTCCGTCTGTCCGTCCGCACGATAGCGGTCGCAGTTTTGGAGATATCGACTTGAAACTTTTTTTACATGTTTTTTCGTGAATTCTGAGATCAAGTTCGAGAATCAGCCAAATCGGACAAAAACTGGGCGTGGCTCCCATACACCGAAAAAAAAGGTAAAAATTTTTCAAGTCTTTTTTATTGTTGTATTCGATTGGAAATGTTTAGAAACGTATTTTTGACATGGTCCGAGGTTCCGAAGCCACATATATAAGGTCTAAATGGGGTCTTGAGACCAATTTTTTTTTTTTGGTGGATTTAATTGGAAATTTTTAGAAATGGATTTTGGACATGGTCCGAGGTTCCGAAGCCACATATATAAGGGTCTAAATGGGGTCTTGAGACCAATTTTTTTTTTTGTTGGATTTAATTGGAAATTTTTAGAAATGGATTTTGGACATGGTTTGGGCTCCAAAACCACCTATAATTGGCTCAAAATAGGGTCCTGAGACCACATTTTTTTATGTTCGAGGTACTTCTTTCTACTGTGTGGGGGTATTTCAACTTCGGTATAGCCGAAGATAGTCCACTCCCTAGTTTTTTCCCAATTTCGATTGGATATAGATTTGAGGTCGAGCTGATATCAAATTGCTTTCTCAAATCTCCAACGTTAGTTCTCAACTTCACCTGGCTCTAAACTTTTGAAAATCGTGTTTTGTATCAGAAAATTGTAAAAAGTCACAAATGACACTGTGTCAAAACTGATTACTTTGGGACTTTTCATCAAAGAAAGTCAGTCTACAACCGGTTGCCATTTTTTTCTTCATAAGTTGAATATTTGAAATTAAAAATCGAAACTAAAATGACGGACCTAAAAATGTTTCTATAAAGTAACACAATAACATAGCAACAGCAAAATTCAAAATGCTATGCTATGGGCAACCATTTTATAAAAACATAGATTTGGCATTAGTTTAAAGATAAATTTCATGTTATTCGTATGATGCCAATCACAGTTGTATCAATTGAACACGTTTGTAGAAGTTAATCATACAAATATTTCCCATTCCATTTTGTTCCAGTTTCATTCCCATTTGGTTCCCGACCTCATTTCTAACCCAATGCAAAAAACCGCGTCCAAATCGGTTCAGTATTTCTCAAGATAAACGAAAATAATACAAATTTGGCGGCCATTTTGTATGGGAGGATAAGAACCACCTATATTATCCGATGTTGCCCATTTTTAATACCGTCCAACCATTCGCCAAAAAAAGGCGAATGCCAAAATTTGGGTCTTTAGCTTAAAAGCAACGACAGTTATAGTGCGAAATGACGGACAGACGAACATTGCCTAATCGACTAAGGAGGTGATGCTGATCAAGAATATATATAGTTTTCAATACCGGACACGCCTCCTTAGGTCGTTACAAACCGTGTAACAAAAACAATATACCCTCGGACACTTGCGTGCAGGTATAAAAATACAAATTTGACGGAATAACTTTCCAAAAAATTTATAAAAGTTGTTTGTTTAGGTTTTAACTGAAATCGTGAACCACAAAATGAAAAGTTCTTCGTTGTATATAAAAGTAAACTACAAAACCCGGTTTTCCATATCGCAGTTTCTGCAAAAATGTCAGACAAATACGCAGTTTTTCTAACTTGTGGGTGGTAAAAGTGGTCGTGTCAAAACCTATTCTAGAACACGAATCACGACTTATAGAACACATATATAAATTTTGGTGAGAATTTGTGCAGCAGTTTTAGCGTCTACTGGTCGCAAGCTATAAATTTAGTATTTGTTCATATTGTATTCAAAAATTGTTTTTCTAAATTTGGGCCAATTGTAATTTATTTCTGGATACGACACACAGTGAGGCCGCATGCCAATAGGCAAAATTCCAAAAATTTGGTGTTGTAAATATGTGTTTGGTATTTTTGGAAAGGTAAACCAGAAAACTGTACCAACGATTTTTAGATTAACTGATTACTGATCTAGCAGGAGCTTTGGAAAGTGGAGCTTTCTAAGCCAGAAATTTGCAGTATAATATTAGCATTTTTAGACTTTTTACAAGAAAAATTGCCAAAAATACATTTTTCACACGATTCGATTCATAGAAAAATTTACAAAAAAATTTTGAATGTTCGGTAATAAAGTTTTTGTAGAGCTACAATAACTCAATGTTTTTATTGGTAAAACACAAAAAATGTCAAACTTTGATAGTAAAAATAATAAAATTATGTCAAAGTTTGAAAATTCAATTTCAAAAAAAAAAGATTAAATTACTACTTTAGCTCAAACACCTACATTTAATTGTTGTCAGTGAAACATATGTAGATATGAAAGTGTATTCTAATAAGTTTTTTGTATATACTAGGGATGCCGAATTCGGGATCCCGGAAGATTTTTTGACCGTTTTAATCCCGGGTGTCCTAGTGATTTTAGAAGTTTGAAATTTGTAATTAATTTAATTGGAACTGATTGTTTTTTGTTTAAAAATGTTTTATAATTGATTATAGTCAGGGAAACTTTGAAACAAAAAAGCATATCAATTAACAAAATCATTTGGAAAATGAATATTCAAGCATTTTGATGAATGAAAATTCCTTACATGAATAATTTCCTGGAGAAAATATATAATAATAAGCATATTCAAATGATTTTTTTTTATTGTAAAGGTATACTAAAGTAGTCATGCTTCTGTGCTAAATTGAGTTATTCCAAATAGTTATGTGCATAGAACCTTAATTCTAAAATTAACCAATGTTACAGTTTTCAAAGTCAAAATAGAGGTCCGATCAAAAAACCGACTTAATTTTTGAGCACAATCACTATTGTAGTTTTGCCCACTTGCTATATGGGGACGCATCACTGCGCGACACAGACTGTGGGTATATGTTTTCCTGTTTTGCTGTATTTGATTGGAAATGTTTAGAAACGGAATTTGACATGGTCCGAGGTTCCACAACCATATATAAAGGGGTCAAAATGGGGTCTGAGACAAAAATTTGTTGCATTCGATTGGAAGTTTTTAGAATCGGATTTTTGACATAGTTAGATGTTCCAAATCCACGTAAAATGGGTCAAAATGAGGTCTTGAGACCCAATTTTTTTGGTGGTACGATTGGAAATTTGGTGAAGGGACTTTGGATATGGTCTGAGCCAAAACCACATGTAAATGTGTCAAAATGGCATTGTGAGACAAAATTTTGTTTAAATGGAGCAGCTTCTGCATGGCCGAAGATATCCGTTTCTACAAGTAAGATCGTATGTACATATTTGTTATCACTATAAATTGTAAATTAAAATAAAGTTAATAAAATTAAATTTAAACTAAAAAAAATATGAAATAAAAACCAGTGAGTAAGTTTCAGTCGGGCAAGCCGACTTATATAAACCCTACACCTACTGGACCATATTGGATCCGTCATCTTGAATTTCGAAAATGCGACATCAAATTCGAAATTAGTGGCCCCAAAAACCCCCCCTATACAAAATTTCATGCGGTCTTGGTGAAATCTTAAAATTTGAAATTCCGACAATAAATCCAAAATTTGGGATCCCTAGCTTTCTCTAGCTCTTGCTAGAAACTAAAGAGTGGACTATCTTCGGCTACCGAAGCTGAAATACCCCCACACAGTAGGAAGAAGTACCCCGAACATAAAATTATGTGGTCTCAAGACCCTATTTTGAGCCAATTATAGGTAGTTTTGGAGCCCGGACCATGTCAAAAATCCGTTTCTAAAAATTTTCAATCAAATCGACCAAAAAAAAATTGGTCTCAAGACCCCATTTTGACCCTTATATATGTGGTTTCGGAACCTCGGACCATGTCAAAAATACGTTTCTAAACATTTCCAATCGAATGCAGCAATAAAAAAAGACTTGAAAAATGTTGACCTTTTTTTCCGGTGTCTGGGAGCCACGCCCAGTTTTTGTCCGATTTAGCTGATTCTCGAACTTGATCTCAGTATTCACGAGAAAAACATGTACCCAAAGTTTCAAGTCGATATTTCCTAAACTGCGACCGCTATCGTGCGGACGGACAGACGGACGGACAGACGGACGGGCAGACGGACATGGCTAAATTGACTCCGGCGGTGATGCTGGTCAAGAATATATATACTTTTCCATACCGGACACGCCCCCTTATGGGCGTTACAAACGTTGTGTCAAAGTTAGTATACCCTGCCACAGTGAGTGTGGGGGTATAAAGATGACGGGCAGACGACCAGACGGACTGACGGATAGGGCTAAATCAACTCAGGAAGTGACGGTGATCAAGAATATATAGTTTTCTATACCGGACACGTCTCCTTCTTGGTGTTACAAACATCAGCCCAAAGTATATATACCCATACCTCATGAGGTGTAGGGTACAAAAATATATACAGGGTGTCCACGCTTCAGTACAAATAATGAAGGATTCCTGAGGTCAAAACAAGAAAAATATTGTATGTGATTGACCCCGCGTATTGTATGGACCCCGCGTCCATCTGTTCCCAGTTAGGATCTACAGATGAAAGCATGTCGAATGGAACTTGGAGGTGTCATTACGTTTTAAGCCATAAATAGTGCGGCTACTAATCCGGCGTCTTGGAAAGGCAATTGGATAACAAGAAAAAAGAAAAAATCTGACTGACATAAATAGTGTTAACTGATCATCAAATAGAAAAAAAAGCGTTTTTATACCCCCACACTCACTGTGGCACAGAGCTGTGCGGTATCGATTACTTTTGTAATCAATTACACAAAAAGTACGATTACTTGTAATCGTACTCAAACTTTTTAAGTACGATTACGAGTAATGATTATCAACATTTTTTTGAGTACCATTACTTGTAATCGTATACACACAGCTCTGCTGTGGCAGGGTATACTCACTTTGACACAACATTTGTAACGCCCATAAGGAGGCGTGTTCGGTATGGAAAAGTATATATATTCTTGATCGATTATTCGGCTTCCGACGGATTTGGCCTCAAATTTCACTTTCGGCTCATAACACCGTTCGACACTAAAAAGCGTGATCGGGATTGACAGATTCTGTTAGAAGGGGTTAAAAAAGAGTACCCGTGTCTCCCAGTTTTTCTGGATCAGTTCTTAAAAACGGTTTAAATCGCATTTATGCATTTTGCATTTTTCTCATTCACAAAATATTTCGTCTGAATTGTTTCTAGTCTAGCGTGATGAGTTTACATCCGATTGTAAAAAGTTTACATATTTTTTAAAGGTATTTTTTAAATGTATGTCTATCAAATGCATTTTTTACATTTAAGATTCAATGAAAAATGTATTTTTGACGAATTATTATGTGAATGAGAAAAATGCAAAATGCATAAAAGCGATTTAAACGGTTTTAAGAACTGATCCACAAAAACTGGGAGACACGGTACTCTTTTTTAACCCACTCTAACAGAATCTGTCGGTCCCGATCATGTGCGTTACGAAAATTTTTTTTGTCGAACGGTGTAATCGGCTTCGGCAAATATTAAGGCCGAAGCCGAATGTACGGCCGAATGTCAAAAATATGTAAAAGGTGAACAATTTCTATTTTTTTGCACAAAAGAATTGCGAAGAAAAATCTAATGCAGAATTTAGCAAGCATGGAATTTTTTTCAAACCTATACACCATTTTTGCCAATTTCGCGTTATAGTTTAATGTTCACCTTCTTGATCAGCATCCAAAATCCGTTAAGAAGCAATATGTCTGCTTTTTGGAGTATGTAAAATTAAAAGGACATTGGCAAATCCTTTTTATTTCACACCACATATGCAAAATGCTCTTGTTTAGACTCATATTTAAAAAAAACCAGACGAGGTAGAGCATTTCTGTGCCATCTTGTTCAGCGTTAAAATCTATAAGAATGCTACGTTTGGTTTATGCATATACTCCATGGAGTATCAAAACGTTCTAATTTTGCATGATTGAGTTATTGATTAATGTAAATATTAATTTACTTAATGAATAAATATTTTACATAATCATTCACTTACTAAGAGTTCATTTTCCATTTTCATTTACCTTTTTCAATAAATGTTTTAGAAAAATGTTTTAATATTTTTTTCATTTTGTCTTAATATTGAGCTTCGGTTTCGGCTTCGGTTTTAGCCGAATGTGAAAAAAAGCGGAAGTTAGGCTTCGACCGAAAAAACCACTTTCGGTCGGACACTAATATATAAGGCCAAATGGGGCCTGAGACCATTTTTTTTTTTTTGGGGGGATTCGATTAGAAATTTTTAGAAACCACCTATAAGTGGCTCGAAATGGGGTATTGTGACCAAATTTGTTTATGTCCGAGGTACTTTCTAAATTCCTAGTGTGTGGAGGTATTTCAGCTTCGGCATAGCCGAAGATAGTCCACTCTAGTTTTTAAAACTTTTTTTTATTAACAAGTCTTTGACGTCATTTTGACATTTTTTGGCCTAAAAATTACGTTTTTCAAGACTTTTAGACGTTTCTCAAGACTTGTTTTTTACGTTTTTTCATGTTTGAAGATTGATAAATATAGAATAACTAGTAAATCACCAGTGACTTAGCACGGAACGTCTCGGGAATCTGTAGCCATGGTCTCACAGAATATTTGCTCTAAGGTTTGCTTCAGCAGAGCTTGCTTTCCACAGTCCACACAGCCACATTTCAAAATTCCGGTCAAGAATCTCTAGACATGGTCTTACAGAATATATATGTGCAATTGCAGCTTCCTAGGTCCACTGGTGGCTTCAGGAGAGCTACTATCTGTGATACGCCCATTTTACGAAACTCTCATGCCCCCTGTTGGAAAATGAAAAATTTCTGCTCGAGAGTCTCAAGTCATGGGTGAATAGGATATATGTGTTGAATTTTGCTCTCTGGGGGTCCTCTGGAAGGTGAGGATAGACATTCGGACAGACTAACAATGGGATTTTTAATATTGTGATGATTAGCGTGATATTACCGAATGAATTCAAAATTTGCTCCTTTTTCTGTTTCATAATTTTCACTTATATAAAATTCTTTGTGAGTTTGTTTTTAGGTTTGTAGGTTTGTATGTATGTTTGTTCCCTTATAACTGAAGAAATACTTGACCGATTTTAATGAAACATATATCAAAATGAAGGTAATTTCGTAAGTTTCTTCATAAGTAATATGACATTTCATTGACTTTGGGCGTTGGAGGTGGGCTTGGCAAATATTATTCTAAAATGCTATAATTCATGCAGTTTTTAACCGATTTGGCTGAAATTTGATATATGGTTTTGGGTAATGAATTGGTAACATGTTGATTCGGAAAATTTGCAGTCCGCAAATTTTTTAATCTCTGTAACTCGGTCCTTTTCAAGCGATTTCGCTGAAATTTTGTATTTGGTTCTGGGTGGTGAATGGACAGAGAATTGACTATTTAAGATCCGCCCACTTCTACGCCCTAAGATTTTTAAAGCTCTGTAACTCGGGTCCTATTCAACGGATTTCGGATTTGTATTTGGTGTTGAGTAGTGAATGCAGAGGCGCACCCAAAGGGGTGGTTTGAACCCCCCCCGAAATTTGTTCGCATTACCAAACCAAATTGCAGATAAATGTTTTTTAATTTGATGGGTAAAAATATATTGATGAAACAAAAACAGCTAAAAAAAAATCCGTAAAAGTTCAACATGGACAAATGATGATGAGTTTCATGTATTTTACACCATGTTGCATTCAAAAATTGCCAAAATCCTAATATACTACGATACAAACAAAACTTTAGTATAGGCCTTTATTAGTCTTTTGATCCGAAAATTATAAAAAGTATTGACACAACTATATTTGCCCTTCTTGCAAGAGTTCCAATTTCAAATCTAAAAAATCAATTTTTGTATTAAACTAAAAGTCATTTTTTGATTCGATTTGAAATCAAAAAATGCATTTAAAATCTAAGACCACACAGTGTGGGCCATTTTTTCGTGTAATAAAACAATTTTTTATTTGATCCGATGCCTTCAATTCTTTAATATTTATTTCATATTTGAATTAAACGACTTCTTCATAAAAATTTCAAATCATCAAATGCCCGCTCGAAAATAAGGTTATGTACTGTAATTTTCATGAAATAGTCCGTTCGACAAATATAAACTTTTGGTAATGCACATGACCGGGACGAATAGATTCTCTTTGAGGGGGTTAAAAAAGAGTACCCCAGTTTTTCTGGATCAATTCTTAAAACAGTTTAAATCGCATGTTGCATTTTTCCCATGCAAAAATTTTGTATTCCTGGGGTATTTTCGGGTTTTTATAAAAAGCCGATTTAATTCGATTAATACAAACATTATTTTACGAAAACTCAGTATTATAATCTGCTGATGACTAAACCTTATCTTCTAGCTACAGTGGTATTCAGTTGCTGACTTGCAGAGGGATGACTTGCAAAATCTATTTTTATTTCAGTTGCTCAAATAATACATATAACATTTATACGTTAACATGAAATTACAAAATTATTGCGAGCGAAGCTGTGGGTATAAGCTAGTCATGCAATAAATTTTCAGCCTGATCCGATTATTGGAAATTGTCTTAAATGGACCAAAATGATAGCTAAATAAATGAATAAATTAAAACAATGGATATTCAGTTTGTTGTGATAAAATCCTTACTACTTTCGTATTTTATAATTGATTTTGCTCGTTTATAGCTTGCTGTAAAGGTAATGGAATTCTCCAACCGCATATAAATTTTTTAAATTTAACAAATTGTTTAGCTTTCTCTTTAATATTAATTTGACATTGTCGATTATGGTTCTAAAACATTCATTTATAATTGTACGCATCCAGTAGCGTAGCTCTAGGGGTTGGTTCGAAGTCACAAAATTGAACCATTGTCAGTCTAGTGATGACCATGTTTACATTTTATTATAGATGAAACGAAAATAAAAAAAAAGTTTAGAAGTCTTGCTATTAAAAAATACCAAAAAAATGTAAATCATTTGTTTTTTTGTATTGGACTGAATCGACCTTTGACCTCGATGTACAAGGGTCAAACGTTGAGCGATTTCAGCGTTTTTAAACACTTCATTTTGTTTTTTCAAAATGCTGGCCATCCGCTCAATAACATTTCGATCAGCTACAATTTTGGTTTTTCGGCCCATATATCGCTCATTCAGGGTTGCCAATTTTCAAAAAGCTCAGACCCGGAGATTCGAATAACCAAATTTTTTTTGGGTAGACCTGTAAACATTTTTTTACGTTAATTTTTTTTGTAATTTACCCACCATTCTATAGTAAATTTCCAAAATTATCATATCGAAATTTGTCGTTTAGATATACCAAAAATACATCATGTTATTTTAACATGAATCTCTGGTTATTATATCATGAATATATCCCTTACATTTTTGAAATTATAGTTGTTCTTACAATATAATTTAGTTTGACTATGACTCAGTAATGTCGAAAAATAAAATTGTTGTATGGACCAAGAGTTCAGTTATGCTAAAGATTTGCCTCACCGTCTTTCGTGGTTATTCAGTCCTTCCGTTGTGGTTATCGAATATATTGGGTCATCCTGGCAGGCCAATAGCCTAATACACTAAGGTAGCCCAGTCAATTGTTGACCGCCCCATTACAAAAACAAAAAAAATTGTTATTTAAAAATGCGTTTTAGAATCAGAAAAATACGTTCCAAAAACCGTAATTTTCCATTTTGGGCGGTCGCCCCATCCCAGGACCAATAAACAAACAACTTTTTTTTGGCGCCTACACCGAGAAAAAAGATAGCAGTAGAAATGACAGTCGTTCACTGTAATTCTGTTTTTAACAGAGTAACTGTTATTTTAAAGTAATTTTGTTTGATTTAACAGTTTTGGCTGTGGAATTAAAGTTTTTTTCAACTTCTCGAACTGGTAAAAAAAAGCTGTCAATTCAGAACCCTATTGAATAAATAAAAAATTTAGCAGTCAGCGAGATTTGAACCCAGACATCAACCAAATGTCAACAGACTTAAGAACCATCAATATGGTGTTATGAATCGCAGAGTGTGTAACAGACAGTTTAACAGATAAGAGATATGTTTTCTGTTCTTCCAATACAAACAGTGTTGCCAGGTTTTTGGTAAATTCGTCTCCGTTTTGTTCAACTACAACTAAACCACTTTCCCCTTTTTTTTACTTATGTACGTATTTATTAAAGTTTTCTCACATTTTCATGAATTCCTTGCCCATTTCTCATTTTGATGGGATATTTCCCGGAAAACAAGGAAAGTTCCTTCAAATGGCAACTATGGTTACTTTGATAGTAGAGAACAGAACCTGTTTAACAGATTTAAGTTATTCATTTATTGCCATGCCCGCATGAATGGCATCATTGGTACGATGGATAAGATGTCGGACTATCAACCAGAAGGACGCAGGTTCAAGCCTTGGCCAGGGCGATTATAATACGGAGTTCAGATAAAAGTAAAAAAGTTGTGGAACATAACACAAAAATTAAAAAACAAAAATAAAAATTACAATAAAAATTCTTCTTTTTTTTAAATTTAAAAAAAAAATAGCGACGGTCGTCCCGGGGTTCGAACCCGGGCTTCCCGGGTGACAGTCGGACATCTTCCCACTAGGCTACGGTTATCAACAGTGTATCAACTGTCAACAGTGTATCAAGTTTTGACTATCGAATGGTTTTTAACCGTGGAAACTGTTAAATTTACCTACTTTTTTGTTGATTTTACAGTGTTTTTTCTCTCGGTGTACAAAAAAGGCATATAGCCCTTTTAGGAGGCGGTCTAGAGTTATCAGATTGGGATGAAACTTTGTGACAATCATTTTTAGACCCAATACAACATTTTAGATGTTTAGATGTTAGACCCAATACAACATTTTAGATTTTTCATGGATAACCATGAAATTTGTCCACCACGCGCCATTTTTCAAAAAAGTTATATTCGACCAAGTTGTATAACTCACAATTTTCTTTAAAAATCTTTGATAATTTTTAGAATGTACGTATCCATTTTAAAGTTACTGTATGAAAACTATAAAAGGGTCATTTCTGGCGTAGCAAAATACATAAGAACCAACCAAGTTTTATCATTTAACAAAAGTACTCTCGACCAGTGTAATTTTAAACTGGTATTTATTGAACAGCAACAAACCAAAATGCAGCAATATAAAATGCGGACAGACAAGTTTATTAAATGCATTATTTGATTAATATCTTTCAAAATGTTAATATAAAAAAATGTTACCAAAATAGATGAAAACTTGTGAAACCCGGAGAAAGTTCTGCTGAACCCGGAACCCGGAGATTGGCTTCGAAACCCGGAGTCTCCGGGTCAAAATGACCCTGTTGGCAAGCCTGCGCTCATTTCCTGCAATAAAGAAACAACTCAAAAATCGTGGTTTAAAATTTTAGCTTTGAGTATTTGGTATGAATGTTGTTTCAAACGTTTTAAATACAATACTAAAGATATGAATTCTTTTGGCTGCATGTAGACCAATATCTGAGGATCCTAGTGACATTCATCACTCCAAGCACCCGAATTTTGAGATGTGTCTTTATTGCAGGGAATGAGCGATATATCATAAAACTATTTCAAACCATACAAAAGACTAAACAAATGACTTAACAAATAATAAAAATTATGTTGTTTTTATCAAATTTTCACCATTATTTCTAGACAAATCTAGCTTTTAACCAAATGACGTTTTTTAAAGCAAAATTTACGTTTTTCTGTCATTATCACCTGGGAGCACTGTAACTTTTTTCTTTTTATTCAATTGCCTTTCCTGGACGGATTAGTAGCTGCACTCGTTCAATATGTGTGGCTTATAACGTAATGTCACCACCTAGTGTAATTTTTCGACATACTGCATTCGCACACAATTTGTTTCTTGCTTCGACCCCAGAAATCACTTTCTTCATTATTTGTACTGTAGCGTAGCTCTAGGGGTTGGTTCGAAGTCACAAAATTGAACCATTGTCAGTCTAGTGATGACCATGTTTACATTTTATTGTAGATGAAACGAAAATAAAAAAAAAGTTTAAAAGTCTTGCTATTAAAAAATACCAAAAAAATGTAAATCATTTGTTTTTTTGTATTGGACTGAATCGACCTTTGACCTCGATGTACAAGGGTCAAACGTTGAGCGATTTCAGCGTTTTTAAACACTTCATTTTGTTTTTTCAAAATGCTGGCCATCCGCTCAATAACATTTCGATCAGCTACAATTTTGGTTTTTCGGCCCATATATCGCTCATTCAGGGTTGCCAATTTTCAAAAAGCTCAGACCCGGAGATTCGAATAACCAAATTTTTTTTGGGTAGACCTGTGAACATTTTTTTACGTTAATTTTTTTTGTAATTTACCCACCATTCTATAGTAAATTTCCAAAATTATCATATCGAAATTTGTCGTTTAGATATACCAAAAATACATCATGTTATTTTAACATATACAAGGTGTAACAGTAGAAATGGTCCAAAAGGTAGAAATCGATTGGGGAACCAATGATTTTTTTTAA
The DNA here is from genome assembly GCA_951394025.1 of Heteromyza rotundicornis. Lineage (NCBI taxonomy): Eukaryota > Metazoa > Arthropoda > Insecta > Diptera > Heleomyzidae > Heteromyza > Heteromyza rotundicornis. The sequence goes on along the minus strand of OX596014.1, from coordinate 11,595,108 downwards.
AATGAAGTGGGTGGCGAATTCGCAATAAGTGAACACAAGGCCGTTTTTGGGGGGGGGGGGGGGGGGGTCTACGGGTCAGGACCCCTCCTCGAAATGGTTGACCTTAAAAAATACATGCAGAGAAATGGAAAATATATTTTGATATATTTTCCCAGCTGCTCGAATAACAAGCCCTACGATAAGAAGAACTTTTTAAGCGCTTTTGTTTTCAAAAAACCAAAAAATATAATCAAATTGTTTGCTGCCAAATAAAAACCAAAAGAAAAAATAATGATAAATACGAAATAAATGTTTACTTGTAAATTTGTAAAATGTTGGAGACGTTCTTTCAGGTGTGTCTACATCAAAATTGCCTAATAAAAATAATGTTAACTTACGAGTAGAGACAATTAGCCATCACAACGTTATGATAAAGCATGAGAAACAATTACCAAAATTAATAAAAATTTTTTTAAGACCTAGAAAAAGGCTACACAGAAAAATAAAAGTTGGTAAATTTAACCGAAAAGTTTGGTTAAAAACGATCCAACCAACAAAGGAAGTAGTATATCTATATATATAAAAGAGACGTGTATGTTTGTCACCAGTAGACGCGAAAACTACAGCACCGATTCTCACCAAAGTTTATATATATGTTCTAGGGGTCGTGAGTCGTGTCATAGGATAGGTTTTGACACGCCCACTTTTACCGCCCACAAGTTAGTAAAAACTGCTATATCTCAGACGTTTTTGATCACAAGAAAATGAAATTTGCCATGAACATACTATAAGACCCCAGCCATAATCTGGGCTACAAATGGTCGGGATTAGACAATGGGGCGTGGCACCGCCCATACAATTCAATATTTGAAAATGTTGTAATAGCGCTCCCACACAATGTTTTCCAACGAAATTTGGCAAATGGCTTCATGGTTCCAACTCTAAGCTAAATGCAACATATCGGCGTAATTGGACAAAGGGGCGTGGCACCATCCATACAAACCAATATTTAAAATTGCTGTAACTGGCCTCTCATTTAATGTTTTCCAACAAAATTTAGCAAAAATTGTTTAGCAACCCACAAAAATTGTTATTTTTGCATTTATTACAAAAACAAAAAATTTAATATATTTCATTTGTTTACTTTATTTTACATATTTTCATTTTCTTACTGTTTGTGATAACTTTTTCTCGCTTTACTCACTTATCCCGTGATTCGAACCCGGACCTCTTGTGAGTTTTTGCAGCGCACTCTAAGCTCTAACATTATTCAACAAGCGTCTAAATGTAGTATACTCTGTACAGTCTGTTAAATATAACATACAGTGACTCTCATAAGTATTTTGCACATTCTTTTCCAAGTACAGTGGCTCACAGGCAAATTTATATATAGATATTGGTATCATTGGAAAGGGCTATTCAATTCCTTTAGAATGAGTATCAGAACTCGTTCATCCGTTAAGTACACTTCAAGAAAATCCTGGTTGAAAATGTACCTACTTTTCGAACTTTTTTTGTGGGGGTTATAACATTTTTTCTGGGATGCAAAAAGTTGCGCTGTTTTTGAATACTATGCAAAAAAGTTTTGTGATCAAAAATTCACCTGAATTTTGAGATTTTTTTTAAAGTGGAATTTTGGGCTAAAAATTACAAAATTTTAACATTTCCATACAAATTTACTGAATACTAAATTTAAAAAAAAATAGAAATTGTTTCCGCATTTTGAGTGTCAGGCTGTTTTTAGTATATAATTTTGTTGTATGCAATGAAAAGATCACTTGAATAAACAAACAGGAAAGTAGCAACATGAAAAAAGGAAACAGTCCAGGCATGGCTTGAGTCGTATAGCTATTTCAAAATTTGCCAGATTTATCATCGATTTCGTGTTCTCCGAACTTTTGTATGGGTTGGTAAATTCACAATTTGTATACACTGCACACTAGTGTCCAATGGTATATTGTTTTTGTCACACCGTTTGTAATGCCCATAAGGAGGTGTGTCCGGTATGGTAAAGTATATATATTCTTGATCAGCATCACCTCCTGAGTCCATTAGTCCATGTCCGTCTGTCCGTCTGTCTGTCACTTCGTACGATAACTGTCGTAGCTTTTGAGCTATCGACCCCAAATTTTGGGATTCCTCTTATTTTGGCGAATGACTGGACGGCATTGAAAATATGCAACATCGGATAAGAACCAAGCCTACCTCCCATACAAAATGGCCGCCAAATTCGTATTATATTCGTTTATCTGGAGAAATACTGAACCGATTTGGATGCGGTTATTTGCATTGGGTGGAAATGAGGTCGGGAACGAAATGGGAATGAAACTGGAACGAAATGGAATCGGACCGGAACAAAATGGAATTGGAACAAAATTTTTTAATGGATCAGGAAACTAAAATTATCGATAAACATTGGAAAATGTCGATAAAAAATCGATAAAATATCGAAAAATTATGAATAAAATATCGAAAAACTATCAATAAAATACCGATTTTCGATAAAATTACTAACATATGGTCTCAGAATGTATCGTACTCGCATGTGCAGGGTATTATAGCTTCGGTCAGACCGAAGATAATTCTCTTACTATTTTTGGGTTAGATTTACCAACTAAACATTTTTCTGTGCAATCTCGCCAAAGTGATAAGGCAAGGTAGAATGATCTTATATTGATTGGCGAGTTGATTGAATTTGACATTTTCTTGGCCGACATAGAAGTTTATTCGGTGCTACCAATATTTTCAGGCATATTATTCTAACGCTCAGGAAGATGCCTTAAGGGATTCATTTTCATGCTTGATTAAAGGACAATTTTTTTCCTTAATTTAAGGAATTTTTCCTAATTTTAAGGAATTATTCTTGAATTTAAGTAAAAGTACCTTAAAACGGAAATCACCGCCTCTTTGAAATAAATTTACATTTTTCTTTATTTTAAAGACAGCTGAATTTCTCAATTGTGAGTAAATTTGAACTTTATTTAAAGAAATTCGTTTTTAATATATGGAAAAAATATTTTTTTTAGTATACGCGTCCTCAATTCTAGTATTTATTCCTCAATTTTTATAAATATTTTCCTATTTTAAATTCAAAGAAAATTGTACTTACTTTTAGTAAAAATCTTTGTTTTTAAGAAAGATATTTTTATAAATTAAAAGTAAGATTCAGGTTTTTTTTAAAAACTGAGTATTTCAAAATAGAAATTGCTAAAAATAGAGTTGATTTAAATAATAAAAAACAAATATTTGGCATAAATATAAATTTTTGAATACCCGTGCGGGAGTTGAACCCGATACCTTTTGATAGTGAAGCGGAGGTCTTAACCACAGCACCACAGCAGCTGATGATTTCACTAATTTTAGTAAATTTTTACTTTATTTAAAGAAATTTGTTTTTAATACAAGGAAAAAAAATTGTTTTGTATACGTCTAATGTAGTTTTCCAAAATTTTTAGAAATTTCTAGAAATAGAATTGATATAAATAAAAAAAATATTTGGCATGAATATAAATTTCTGCTTGTCCCAGGCAAGAGTCGAACCTGATACCTTTTGATCGGGAAGCACCACGGCCGCCGCTGGTGTGAAACGTAGTGAAAATTAGACGCCAACGCAATTATGCTGTCTATAGCACAGTCTGTTGATTGGTCTTGTCATAACGCCAAAGGTCGCAGGTTCGAATCCCACCGAAGTGAAATCGTAAGTACATATTTGTTATCACTATAAATTGTAAATTTAATTTAAGTTAATAAAATGAAATATGATTTTAAAAAATATAAAATAAAAAGAAATAGAAAATATAAAAAAATTAACAAATACAATAAAAAAAAAATTTTTTGAGAAATTTTTGTCTTAAAAACGAAGAATGAAAGAACTTTTTACTAAATTCAAAGAAATATATCTGTTATGAAAGAAATAAGTATTAAATTTAAAGTCAAAATATATACTCATCTTAAGTAAAAGTGTTCCCTAATTTCAAAGCTATCATGACTTTAGTGCTGTTTCATTCCCCTTTTTTCTTTGGATTAAGGCATTTTTCCTTAACTGGAGTACACTTTTTTTTCAGTGCACCCAAGGATATTGGAACGAAATGATGTTGGGCACTATTATGGATTTCTCACTCTAGAAACGGATAATATACACAAAACAATAATAAATGTAACTTACGTAATGTTTAGTTCCTTAAATTTGCAATAAAACTGAAAAAATCGTGAAAAAGAGAAATATTTAATTTCAGCATTTTACTCAAATGCTTATAACTTCCATTTTTTCCAACAGATTTTAAAAGTTTTGTATGAAAAATAAGTAGCCAGCTCAATTACATTTAATTCGATATTAAACTGTTTGTAATATCTCCAAAACTTTTTCCGACTTCATATTCAGATTCAGCGTGGGTTTTTACATGGGAAATGACTATAAAAAATTTAAGTAAACGAAATTTTTAATAATTTGTAAACTAGTGTAATTTGTATCTTTGTTTGTTAGGAGCAGTCAAGACGGAAGCTATGGGGTACATGGACTACGAGGTAGCCATGCGAAAAGGTTTCCGAGCTGCAAAAACTAAGTTGTACCGGATAAATTTCGAAAATAAGAAAATAATATAAAATTTATAATTATTTCAGTGTGCAACGGCGTATTTTTTCATGAAGCCAAAAACATCATGCTTTCGCGTACAAGTAAAATAACAATTTTGTATTGGTAAAAAAAACAAATTTTTATCGTTTAGATTTACCGATGGAAATTGTTTCCAAATTTTAAGATTTCATCAAAACAGTATGAAATTTTGTATAGTGGGGTTTTTGGTGTCGCTGATTTCGAATTTGATGTTTTTGATTTGATTTTTTTTAAACAGGGTGTCCCTGAATAACTCAATAAATCTCCACCAGTTGATTCCTCTGCTCGAGAAACGAAAAATATTGTATCGGGTCCCCCTCCCGATACAACTGGTGGAGATTTATTGACTTATTCAGGGACACCCTGTTTAAAAAAAATACACTAAAAAAAAATTTTCTCCAGTTAGGGAAAAACGCCTTGATCCAAAGAAAAAAGGGAATGAAATTATTCCAAACTCATGGTAGCTTTGAAACCAGGGAACACTTTTACTTTACATGAGTAAATGTTTTGACTTTAAATTTCTTTCATAAAAGAAATATTTCTTTGAAATTAGTAATCATCTCTTTAATTTTTCTTGGTTTTTAAGACAAAAATTTATCCAAAACTGTTTTATTATTGTATATGTTTATTTTATTTTATATACGGGGTGTAACAGTCAAGATGGTCAAAAAGGTAGGAATCGATTGGGCACCCAAAAATATGAAGAAAAGGTTATGTTCACTCAGGGCCGTAGCCAGGAATTTATTTTGGAGTGGGGTTCAAAAATATACCGAAAAGTAACACTACCTGACATCCAAAAAAACTGGGATAACGAACACTAATTTCTTATGCAAAATGATTATAAACAAATATTCCAAAAAATTTCTTT
>OX596014.1:11547383-11589449 GCA_951394025.1 Heteromyza rotundicornis | reverse complement strand
GTACTTACGATTTCACTTCGGTGGGATTCGAACCTGCGACCTTTGGCGTTATGACAAGACCAATCAACAGACTGTGCTATAGACAGCATAATTGCGTTGGCGTCTAATTTTCACTACGTTTCACACCAGCGGCGGCCGTGGTGCTTCCCGATCAAAAGGTATCAGGTTCGACTCTTGCCTGGGACAAGCAGAAATTTATATTCATGCCAAATATTTTTATACCCCCACACTCACTGTGGCAGGGTATACTAACTTTGTCACAACGTTTGTAACGCCCATAAGGAGGCGTGTCCGGTATGGAAAAGTATATATATTCTTGATCAGTATCACCTCCTGAGTCGATTTAGCGATGTCCGTCTGTCTGTCCGTCCGTCTGTCCGTGTGTCCGTCTGTCCGTCTGTCCGTCTGTCCGTCTGTCCGTCTGTCCGTCCGCACGATAGCGGTCGCAGTTTTGGAGATATCGACTTGAAACTTTTTTTACATGTTTTTCTCGTGAATACTGAGATCAAGTTTGAGAATCAGCCAAATCGGACAAAAACTGGGCGTGGCTCCCATACACCGAAAAAAAAGGTAAAAATTTTTCAAGTCTTTTTTATTGTTGTATTCGATTGGAAATGTTTAGAAACGTATTTTTGACATGGTCCGAGGTTCCGAAGCCACATATATAAGGTCTAAATGGGGTCTTGAGACCAATTTTTTTTTTTGGTGGATTTAATTGGAAATTTTTAGAAATGGATTTTGGAGATGGTCCGAGGTTCCGAAGCCACATATATTAGGGTCTAAATGGGGTCTTGAGACCAATTTTTTTTTTGGTGGATTTAATTGGAAATTTTTAGAAATGGATTTTGGACAACCACCTATAATTGGCTCAAAATAGGGTCTTGAGACCACATTTTTTTATGATCTGGGGGGGTATTTCAACTTCGGTATAGCCGAAGATAGTCCACTCTCTAGTTTTTATTTATATCAATTCTATTTCTAGAAATTTCTAAAAATTTTGGAAAACTACATTAGACGTATACAAAACAATTTTTTTTCCTTGTATTAAAAACAAATTTCTTTAAATAAAGTAAAAATTTACTAAAATTAGTGAAATCATCAGCTGCTGTGGTTAAGACCTCCGCTTCACTATCAAAAGGTATCGGGTTCAACTCCCGCACGGGTATTCAAAAATTTATATTTATGCCAAATATTTGTTTTTTATTATTTAAATCAATTCTATTTTTAGCAATTTCTATTTTGAAATACTCAGTTTTTAAAAAAAACCTGAATCTTACTTTTAATTTATAAAAATATCTTTCTTAAAAACAAAGATTTTTACTAAAAGTAAGTACAATTTTCTTTGAATTTAAAATAGGAAAATATTTATAAAAATTGAGGAATAAATACTAGAATTGAGGACGCGTATACTAAAAAAAATATTTTTTCCATATATTAAAAACGAATTTCTTTAAATAAAGCTCAAATTTACTCACAATTGAGAAATTCAGCTGTCTTTAAAATAAAGAAAAATGTAAATTTATTTCAAAGAGGCGGTGATTTCCGTTTTAAGGTACTTTTACTTAAATTCAAGAATAATTCCTTAAAATTAGGAAAAATTCCTTAAATTAAGGAAAAAAATTGTCCTTTAATCAAGCACCAAATTTACTTGGTTTTAAAGCTGTCTTTTTTTTCAGTGTGCGACGTTCCCTTGCCAGCATTTGCTGCTGGAAACTTCACCTGGCTCATCATTTCAATAGTAAAATTGTTCAGGGAGGAAATCTAAATGAGATGAAATGAAATGAATCCCTTAAGGCATCTTCCTGAGCGTTAGAATAATATGCCTGAAAATATTGGTAGCACCGAATAAACTTCTATGTCGGCCAAGAAAATGTCAAATTCAATCAACTCGCCAATCAATATAAGATCATTCTACCTTGCCTTATCACTTTGGCGAGATTGCACAGAAAAATGTTTAGTTGGTAAATCTAACCCAAAAATAGTAAGAGAATTATCTTCGGTCTGACCGAAGCTATAATACCCTGCACATGCGAGTACGATACATTCTGAGACCATATGTTAGTAATTTTATCGAAAATCGGTATTTTATTGATAGTTTTTCGATATTTTATTCATAATTTTTCGATATTTTATCGATTTTTTATCGACATTTTCTTTGGATCAAGGCGTTTTTCCTTAACTGGAGAACACTTTTTTTTAGTGTATTTTTTTTAAACAGGGTGTCCCTGAATAAGTCAATAAATCTCCACCAGTTGATTCCTCTGCTCGAGAAACGAAAAATATTGTATCGGGTCCCCCTCCCGATACAATTTTTTTCTTTTTTTCGCTAATGACCCTGTAAAGAGTTGAAAGGTGATTTGAACGAAAAAAATTTAAATTGTTTTTACTTTTTGTTTTCTTACTTCTGAACTACTGTCAGTGTTGCCAGGTGATGCTGACAGAAAAACGTCAATTCGGATTTAGAAAACGTCATTTAGGTCTAAAAAACTTCAAAATGGTTAAATTGTGATAAAACTAGAGAGTGGACTATCTTCGGCTATACCGAAGCTGAAATACCCCCACACAGTAGGAAGAAGTACCTCGAACATATAAAAATGTGGTCTCAAGACCCTATTTTGAGCCAATTATAGGTGGTTTTGGAGCCCGGACCATGTCCAAAATCCATTTCTAAACATTTCCAATCAAATCCACCGAAAAAAAAAAATTGGTCTCAAGACCCCATTTAGACCCTTATATATGTGGCTTCGGAACCTCGGACCATGTCCAAAATCCATTTCTAAAAATTTCCAATTAAATCCACCAAAAAAAAAAAATTGGTCTCAAGACCCCATTTAGACCCTTATATATGTGGCTTCGGAACCTCGGACCATGTCAAAAATACGTTTCTAAACATTTCCAATCGAATACAACAATAAAAAATTTTTACCTTTTTTTTCGGTGTATGGGAGCCACGCCCAGTTTTTGTCCGATTTGGCTGATTCTCGAACTTGATCTCAGTATTCACGAGAAAAACATGTACCCAAAGTTTCAAGTCGATATCTCCAAAACTGCGCCTGCGACCGCTATCGTGCGGACGGACAGACGGACAGACGGACAGACGGACAGACGGACAGACGGACAGACAGACGGACATCGCTAAATCGACTCAGGAGGTGATACTGATCAAGAATATATATACTTTTCCATACCGGACACGCCTCCTTATGGGCGTTACAAACGTTGTGACAAAGTGAGTATACCCTGCCACAGTGAGTGTGGGGGTATAAAAACGGTTAGGGCATCATTAAAAAAACCAAATTTGTATTATTTGTTAAACCGAAAGTATTTTAATAGAGTAATGAGTCTTTTGTGTGGTTTTATACTCATGTTATGATATAGTACTTATTCTTTAAAGTTTCACATTGCATACATATATATGTATTCATATATATGTATATTAGGGATGTCAATTTTCGAGACCTTTGCCAGTCCCGGGATTTTCGGGATTGAAAAATGCAATCCCGGGATCCCGGAATTAGTACCGGGATTTGGATTTTTTCAATTCAACCACAATTCAGTAAAAAATGTTATATTAAATCGAATTGAATTGCTTTTAATATACCCATACTATAATATTTTGGAAATTGCGCAAACAATCTAACAATATTCAAGGTTTGTATTGGATTTTTTTAAATTGAATTTATCACACCTATGATTTGGAATATTAGAAAAAAGTTTGAATAACTTTAAAATATGTAGAATAAAATACTAATAGATTTGGTCTTTGGAATCTTGGGTTTTCCGGTCAGAATAAGATCATTTTAAAAATGTGTCGTTTGATCCTACAATGCGTATTTCATATTTTTATAAGTATAACTCATATAGTTTATGTACGAGTATATCAATAAACTTTTCGCCAATTTTATTAAATTTTTTCTTTAAACAAAATAAATACTTTTTCCAAACCAATAATATCAAATGAAACACATTAAATTTCCAAAAATATCTGACTTTTCGAAGTTTTTTCCTGAATGTTTATCAACATTTTTTTGATGAAAAACTATGGTCGTTGCTAAAACTAAACCATTCAGAAAGCTCATGAATTTATAAATTTTTTCTAAACAGATAAAATTTAATTGATTAATTTTTTCCCAATATAAAAGGCATATTTTTGAAAAAATTTCTAAATATAGGTAGTGTTATACTACCCTGCAAAATTTGTGATCAAGGACTTAAAAATTGGTCGAATTGGCAAAATGCAGTTATTTCTCAAGAGTAAACAATTTTTTTTTTCAAATTTGTTCGTCATCGTTTAGTACTAACGTTTATTTTGGATGCTTCACAAGATGGTGTTCACAGAATAGCTCTGTCTCGTCCAGCATTTATAATCAAATGTTTATATCTTTGAAAATTGACACCGCAAATTTCCAACCTATTTTAAAGAATATTCATAACAATAAGCGACTACATAAACATGAACTTTGAGCGGAAATAAAAATCTCGTACAAGCCTTATTAATATTACGAAACTTGTAATTTTGGTTTCCTCTTTGATCCGGATCCCTCAACAACCTGACGTGATAAAAAAATTGAGCAACGCCAATGAGAAAGCCATTTTTTTCAGCGTCCAAAAATCTATAAGAATACCTTACTTTAGTTTGTCCATGGTCATCACTAGACTGTCCATGGTCATCACTAGACTGACAATTATTTTGGGCAATGACTCAATTCAGTTGCTTCGAACCAACCCTTAGAGCTACGCTACTGGATGTGTACATTAATGTTACCCAAAAAAAATACATTTCTCATTCCTGCACATTTTTTGCTTCCCTCAGACATAAAAACGTCAGTGTCAGTTTTTATGTCAGTGAAGTTTTGCGTCGATCGGACCACTTTTGATAGACCCAATTTAACTTTATATAGTTGTCAAACATCGCATGAGTAGGTCAACTGGAATTAGTTTTTTTTAATTAATTCGTTTTATAAATTTGTATCTTATTGGTTTTCTAAATCAAGTAGCTTTCCAACGAGCTGCTAAGAATCAAATTCGGTTGAAAAATATTGAAACCATAAATACATACTTTCAAGTTCAAAAATACTTTATAGAAACAAATTCTCATGATATACATATGTATCATGATAAAAAGAAGTGTATTATTATTTCGAAAGCTCTGTCTTTGTTTTTTTTATGAATGATGCAGTTTTATTCCTTAAATCAGATTTTGTGAACATACCTCTGATTTTTTCATTCTTAAAATTCTAAAAATTATGTCCAGTTTTAATCTTGAAAAAAGTGAACCGATTATGGGAAATTGACATAAATACACAATCGTGTTTTTGGACCAAAATCGACTATGTCAAATATACATTAAGCGATAGCAGTAGGAGAATTCCACTACCTTTCCAACAAGCTATGTATAAATGAACAAAATCAAGTCTAAAATACAGAAGTAGTCGTAATGATTTCATCACTACAAACTGCACATCCGTTGTTTTAATTTATTCATTTGTTTAGATATCACTTCAATTTAAATTTGACATTGTCGATTATCGTCCAGAAATACGACTGTTCGATTGTACGTAAAACAATTTTCAGAAATCAAATCGGTGGGGTAGCCTATACACGTTGCAACTTAGTGGTTGTGGTTATTTTCATACATGCTGTACGACTACTCATACACATACATTTGTCGAACATTCTTGACAACATGAGTGACGACAAAAGAAACTTAACCCAAAACATTGTATATCAAGAAGTTTGCAAGAAAAAGTTGATTACAATATGAGGCGTTTGGAAGCAAAGTGGTTCAATCCACAAAATTCAAAATCGATTTTATGCTATTTTATGCTTCTACTGGGTTCACATTATTTAAAAAAATCACCCTGGCAGATTTCTGCATTCCCTAATTTATGATCGATTGCTTCTTTTGTTCTTATATTTTGTTTGGTTTTTATTTCATTATAGTAATATGTTTTTATTCATTAGTACCAGTTTTCGAATCACTAATTTTTATTTTTGTTTCAAATTTTTCTTTGCTACCTTCCTATTTACCTGGTAGTAAAATATTGCTAACAAAATTTTAAATTACATTTTCTTGCCTAAAACTTCTTTATTTCGAAATATAATCAAAAAGGAATGCAATACCCTTAAATTAATTATTACTTAAGCTTCTTTCTAATGGTCGGCCAATTGATGAGCCAAAAAATAAAGATTTAAATGACTTGTTGCCATGTATACCACCTGTTTGCCATATATTTTATCTAGAACTATAATCTTCGGCCTTCCTTGTAGACTACGGAATTTTTGGATTGTGCGAAGATGAAGGTAATGACGTTATTGTTTTATTTAATTCAAATGCTAATCCATTTTAAATATGTAATTTTAAGATTAATCAGTTCACCATATTTTTTCCGGTTTTCTTCTTTTTTTCGCATTGAAGCGACTTTTGTCTATCCTATTTAAAAAAAACAAAAAAAAATGGTCTAACCCACATGTTTGTTTGATCTATTACAAAATTGCACAGTGCAAAAGTGGTCCAACCCACAAAATTTTTTTAATAATCAACATTAACTATGTTTTTTAATAATATTCGAAAGAGAATTCCATTTCAAAAACAAAAATGCCACAAGTAATGTATTGTGAAACAGAAAACTATATTTAAGAATTTTTTAAAGATATTGCAAATTTTAAAATTCATTTTTCTCCGTTTTACCTCGATGTGGATTGGACCACTTTGCTTCCAAACGCCTCATATAAAACTTTGTTTTATTTATTCTTGAGCGAAGACGCGAGTACTTGCTAGTGTACTATAAATGTGCTGCTTTAAAAACACAACATTGAACCATTTTAAATTAAGAATAAAAAAAATATTATTCGCAGAAGAAAATTAGAAAAAAAGAAACTACCGCCTTGATTTCTTTTAATTCCTTAATTATATCGTCTAGTATAACTGATTTCCTGGTGGATATTAACAAGGGCGTAGCCAGGTTAACTTTTAACGTTTCAGTTAATTTCGAAAACCATTAACTTTTTCATTTAGTTAAGTTAAATTTCTTCGATTAACTAGCATTAGTTAACTTTGAAACGAAAAAAATTTTTTTATTATTGAATGTAAAAAAAAAGTAAAAATTATGAATTCATACTATTTTTAATAATCTACCTAGCCACACTGTTGAAAAATTGTAAACACAGAACTCTTTCGTGCTGTTGACAGAAATTTAAAGTTCCAAGTCGAGACGGCGTGCCTAGCCCGTGGTCAAATGTATCGGCTTGGTCGGCGGCGAAATATTGAGTCGATTCTGTCGGCTCAACCGATATTGACATCGATTTGCTCACTCGCCGATTGAAGCCGATTATGGCCGGCGCGAATCTGTTTAGCCGCCGCCGACATTTTCCAATCAGCTTGGAACTCTGGGTGCGTACACGCAGAGAAAAAATATGGTTGGAGCATGATTGCAGCGATCATATATACTTGCTACAATAATACTATGATTATAAAGACCATAGTTGGTTGGGGTAATCATGTAAATTATAATTTAATGATTATAGAGACCATATTATGATTTCAGAGATCATATTATGATTAGATTCCAACCATGCCAAAAACATGCTAGAGGCAATAATGTATATGATTGGATATTTAATATTAATAAGAGCCCAAATGTGCAATGTCCAAATTTTGAGTTGTTGTCTTTGCTTATTCCCTAAAAATATAAAAAAAGGTTTTTGTATTAGATTTTTGACACATGAAAATTCCTTCATTTTTATTTTCAAACTGTGAAATTTGATTGTTTGATATGAAAATATACCAGCTCCATCCAGTGTTTCCAGCAGTAAATTATTTTTGTTTTGTGTTTTTGATAAATAAACAAATTCAATTTCGAAGAGCGCAGTTATACTATGTCCCGAAAATTGTATTGGACATAGTATAGTTGGGCCTCTTAGAACTCAAAATAATGAAATTTTGTATGAAAACAAATTTGAATGTCACAGAAGAATTCCATTTAATTTAAAACCATGACGAGTTTTCACTCAAACTTTTTTTCAACACTCCAAAGATGGATTAAGCTATATAAGAAAAATATTGGACCCAGAAAACAGAACTGCAATAATAACGAAAAATTTATTTCAAAACTTGTTTTGCGTTTTCTACAAAAAATGGACATAGGATGGTTACGCTTTAAGGTATCGATATGATTAGTATATGTATGCATTTAGAACAAAAGAAATGCAAGGCAGTAGTAGCTAAACGTGCTAATGCGCTTCGATAGCAACTCAAGTATCCCAGGTTCAAATCTCGGCACTGCCAAACGTAAGTAAGTAAAGAAAAATGTATATGAACTATTATTTCTTAAATATAATATAACAATCAGCTAATATTACATTGAAATATTAATAATATAATTTAAAACAATTAAAAAGTAGATGTTGAAATTCAATTGAAAGTTGAATAAAAATTGGTTAACATGATTGTAACAATCATCCAATTTTTTGGCTGCAATCATTACATGTTTTTTTTCAATCATGTAAATGGTTAGCTGCAATCATGTAAATGTTTAATTTAACTTTTAACGAAGTTAACTTTCCAAAGCAATTAACTTTTTAATTTAACGCAGTTAAATTTTTGATTAACTATTTCCGGATTCTCGATTAACTATGCCCAGCTTTGCTTTCATCAATACTTATATTTGGGAGAGATTATGGGCAAGAGATGACCCTTGCCACTTCAATTTTGCCAAAAATTCATTTTGTGTTACATACCACCTTCATCCATCCAACCCTTCAACTTCTATTTAATTTATTTCATAACCAATCTACGGGAATTCTCCGCACATCGATAAATAAATTCTTCTTGAGTGTTGAAAAACTTTTTTGATTAAAAAAAAAAAACGTTAAGAAAGCCTTTACCATTTAAGCGGTCCTAACACATTGTTGATCGCAGCCATATTTTCACTTTTCGCCAAGTAATTAATTAACGTTCGATTGTGCATGGCAGAGGGAGCCAGGCTTCTCAAGCTAAATATGTGGTTAGAAAGAAATTTTAAAATTCTCGTATTATTTCTGCTTCTAACAACTTCAAATCTTCCTTCGACCTATTTTTATTCTTACAAACATACTACCAAATTTCAGTTTCCTCCTCCATCGCATCGATTTCATAAGACTATGCAACTTCAGCCATTTAAAATCTCGCATGAACAGTGATTGCATGTTGAAAGGATGCTTTGGGAGAAGCGATTATCGAGGAAGCTTTTAAATGAATCCAAATATGGAATTAGGAAAAACTAGAGAGTGGACTATCTTCGGCTATACCGAAGCTGAAATACCCCCACACAGTGGGAAGAAGTACATTGAACATAAAATTATGTGGTCTCAAGACCCCATTTTAAGCCACCTATAAATAGTTTTGGAGCCCGGACAATGTCCAAAATCCGTTTCTAAAAATTTCCAATCAAATCGACCAAAAAAAAAAAACTTGGTCTCAAGACCCCATTTTGACCCTTATATATGTGGTTTAGGAACCTCGGACCATGTCAAAAATACGTTTCTAAACATTTCCAATCAAATGTGTATGGGAGCCACGCCCAGTTTTTGTCCGATTTGGCTGATTCTCGAACTTGATCTCAGTATTGAAGAGAAAAACATGTACCCAAAGTTTCAAGTCGATATCTCTAAAACTGCGACCGCTATCGTGCGGACGGGCGGACAGACGGACATCGCTAAATCGACTCCGGCGGTAATGCTGATCAAGAATATATATACTTTTCCATACCGGACACGCCTCCTTCTGGGCGTTACAAACGTTGTGTCAAAGTGAGTATACCCTGCCACAGTGAGTGTGGGGGTGTAAATATTTCTCGCTCATAATAGTTATGCGGCAACGTAAAAAAATATTTTCAAACCATAACAGTTATCGGCAATGAAAAAAATATAAATTGCGATGTAATAGTTATGCGGCAACTTTTAAAAATATTCCTTAAATCAGAAAAACTTTTTCGTTTCAAAAAATTTGAATAATAGTTGTTTTGGGTCCTTGTGCTCGGCGCATTTTATATTGTTTAGGGTTGATGACTGTAAAGCATTACCCACCGGCTCCAAGATCGCAGAATACTTGGCAATCAAAAACACTGCCCCGACAATCGGCGGGTTTAAAGTAGTCAAGAGAAGTTGGAAAGCGTAGTTGGTTGAGCGTGTTTCAAAACTTAAGCGCTTATCAAAAGTATAAATATAAATATGAATAACAGCACATTAATTTTCATGTTTGTTACTATGAAAATACATCTTAAAATCTTGTTTAAATTTTTTACATTGCAATTTAGAGAGAGCGCTTAAAGAATTAACTACGAAAATTACAACTTTCATGATACCGAGTGTAGGGTAGGTAGGTAGTAGGTAGGCATGAACAGATTGATAGCAGAAATATTGGCCATAACAAGGGCGCCTACTAATAGAAATGTATGTATGTTTAGTGCTATGACCAGTGCTACCATATTGACATAACTTCAACAGAAGCTACATTTTTCACTTCAAATGTCAATTCTCTTCTGCCATCGTGAAATTGAATACAAAAATTCTGTTAGCACTGTTTTGTTCTGAAACAGCAAAGGAAATATACAACCTTGGCGGTTTGAAAACTTGAAAATTCGGCTTAACCTAATTGTTGCATATCTACTTTGTGTGCGAGCAAGTGCGTTTGCTTTTAAGGGTTTTTTTTTATGTAATTCTATAAATTCAGGACCAAATTTATAATAGCGGTGGTAAATTTATATACATGATCTTGTCGATTAAGGTGAAAATGAAATAGCTCCCTATTGAAAAAAATGAAATAAGTCCTAGCTGAAATGAAATAACTCGCAACCGTAATGAAATAAGTCCCAATTGAAATTAAACAAGTCCCAATATTATTCCAATATTATTGCAATAATATTGCGCCCCTGCCTGAACGGTGTCCAGTTAAACCAAGGTAATGTTCTCAAGATTTCGAAAGTCAAAATTATTAAAGTAGGATGTACCTATTTAACTGGCCGTTACTGCATGTATATATAATATTTATTATTTTCTAAAAGATTTTTTTGTTGGAGGTTGTAGATTTTTATGAACAAATATGGTAACACTGGCTATGACCCAAGTCCTGCTCTGGTTGGTTGCCGGCGTTTGTTGGCACTTCCTTTGTGATGTTAGGATTCGTGAGGAATTAATGAAGAAATATGGCGAGCGCATAGTCCAGTTCTGCTCCAACCATTTACCGTGTTGCCAAATGACAATTAGGAGAGGAACCAACAGCAAAACTAACTAAAAAGAGTGGAGAGAGCTCGAAAAAATTTTGTTCAGCGAATGTGTAGTGTAATATTGTGATAATAATGTACAAATGCGTATTCATGGTAAAAGGTACCCATATACATACATACTATGTATATACATATTTCTTTATACTAAAATATGTAGTTTATAAAATGTAATTATATTTATAATTATTTTATTTTTTTTTACTTCGCCATTTGTTAATGGAATTTTCTAAACACTGTGAACATACTATGATATTTAACTATACATTTATGTTATAAATTTAACAATTTAAACAAAATAAATGAAACAATTCAGTAAACAGTATGTCTTAATTATATCTGTAAAAAATGTAATGACTTAAGGAAAAACTAGAGAGTTCACGTTTCTAAAAATCTTTACTTATATAAAATTATTTGTGAGTTTGTTTGTATATATGTATGTATGTTTTAAAATTGAACGATTTGGTTTTAAAATAGAGCTTTGTACAGATTTGTTTAATTTCAATAAACGTGCGCTAAAAACAAAATTTAAAACGCAGTCATACAATTTTAAAATTTGCTTTAAAATGGGTTTGTAGCACAATGTTTTAAAAATTTAATGACTGCGTTTAAAGTTAAACAAATTTGTTGTAAGCTTATTTTAAAAACCAATGCACTCAATTTTTCTTTCAGTGTATGTATGTTTATTCCTGTATAACTCAAGAAATACTTGACCGATTTTAATGAAACACATATAAAAATGTAGACATAGGTCTTTTCATTAACTTTGGGCGTTCGATGTGGGCGTTGCAAATATTATTCTAAAATGCTATAATTCATGCAGTGCTTGACCGATTTCGCCTCATTCAGATTCTGAAAATTTGCGGTCCTCCCACTGCCACACCCTAAACATTTTACAGCTCTGTAACTCGAGTTCTATTCAAGGCTGAAAATTTGGATTTCGTGCTGGGTGGTGAATGGGCAGAGGGGTGATTATGAAAATGAGTGATCCGCCCCAAATTGTTATATAACTTTAACTTACCCCCCCCCCCCTAGTTTGGGTTCGGTTGGTCTTATACACGAACTAGATCTCAGTTTAGGGGAGAAAAAATGTGCCCAAAGTTTCAAGTCGATATCTGCAAAACTGCGACCGCAATCGTGCGGACGGACGGACGGACAGACGGACATGGCAATCGACCCAGGAGGTGATGCAGATCAAGAAAATATATACTTTGCCCTGCCGGACACGTGTCAAAGTTAATATACCCTGGCACAGTGTGTGTGGGGGTATAATTAGCTGTAATGAAATATCTGCCAATCAAAAACAATTTCATACTTGTTATTACCAAATTAACTCCTGGAATTTTAATTCCGAACAACAACAAAACACGAAGTTTTGCATTTTGAGGTATTACATAAATAAATAAATGAATCTAATATAAAATCATTTGATAGCTAACATACAACATTAGAGTGGTTGCTATTTTTCGAAATTGAACAAGTGCACCCCCCAGTTTGTTTCTTTATGAAAGAAAAGGACCAAGCTGTCAAATGTTCAGAAAAAATATTGATTTTTAGACGTGTCTGTAAAGTTGGCAAAACCTAGGTAGTATCCAGTACAAAAAATACGAAATCAATAAAAATGCGTTTTAGAGTCTGAAAAATATGTGTAGACAACCATAATTAACCACTTGACGAGGTCGCCTCCCCCAGGACCAATACATAAAAATTTGGTCTTTTGGGGTCTTAAAAAACGGAATAATAAATAATGTTGATCGTCCCCGCCCGCCATTTTAAAGAGAGGTTATCAGGAAAATCAATAAAAATAAAAAAGTATTTTTATAATTTTTTTTGTTCTAAATATTTTTTTTCTGTAGGCTTAAAACAATAAAATTTTTATTTATTGGTCTTGGGAGGGAGGTGAAGCCACAGTGATTTGTCTGTGGACAATAATAGTAAAGTCGAGGTTGTCGGATTTGGTCGAACTTGGGCTTATTTTTAAGGTAATTGTTCTACTATGAAAAAGCATTAAGAGAAGAAATCATTTTTGTGTGTGTTACATCACCTGAAAGTCAAAAAAATTTTTACGAAAAATTATGTTTATGTTTGCGACTGTTTGGGAAACTATTTGTCAAAAATTCATTACTTGCTGGAATGACCTGAGCGTAAGTGTTTTAAAAAACTAATAGATAGTACAATTTTTGGTTTTTTAGACTTTAAATTTTCAAATATTAAATAAAATGTTGTAAAACCAAAAAAGTAAAAAATAATAAACAAATTTTATTTCACTATCCTTTACTATGCAGCATTGAATATAAAAAAATTATAAAATTTTAACCGGCTTCAATCAATTTAAAAAAAAAAAAAAATTTTCAAAAAGTGTCTGAGATTTTGTAAAAATAACGCTTTTACATACACTGAAAAAAAAGGTTTACATTTTTCAAGTCTTTTTTATTGCTGCATTCGATTGGAAATGTTTAGAAACGTATTTTTGACATGGTCCGAGGTTCCGAAACCACATATATAAGGGTCTAAATGGGGTCTTGAGACCAATTTTTTTTTTGGTCGATTTGATTGGAAAATTTTAGAAACGGATTTTGGACATGGTCCGGGCTCCAAAACTATTTATATGTGGCTCAAAATGGGGTCTTGAGACCACATAATTTTATGATCGAGGTACTTCTTCCTACTGTGTGGAGGTATTTCAACTTCGGCATAGCCGAAGGTAGTCCACTCTCTAGTTTTTTTCTTTTTTTGACCCAAGGAATTACCTCCTTTATTATTTGCACTGAAAGTTTTTTGAAAAAATTTGTGTCCATATCGCTTGGTGACATTGAGATTTTAAGTTCGAATATTTATATTTTCGGAAAAGATGCACATAAAAATTGACAAACAGACAATAATTGCAAAGCTTAAATGAAAAATATTCTTGCAATAGTGGTTTCATCTTGCTTTTGTTATCAGACTTAAAAGAACTTTTTCGATATTTAATTTTAGAGAGGTTTTATCTTAGTTTTGATTTAAAAAAACACTAATATGTTGAATTTAAGCAAAATATTGAAAGTTTAGAGAACATCCGATTACATTTTTGAAATCAGCGGGCCAAAATCCATTAGAAGCTTAGTTTTAAATAATCAAGAAGACTCCTCTTATACCATTGACCGAGAAAATTGTTGCTCAAATGAGCTCAAGCTAAAATATAAAAATAGTGATTCCCTAACATGTGCACTTAATTTTCTCCAAATTCGAGTATACTACACACAAATTTTTGCAAAGTTGGAAAATACAGCCTAAATATGTCACATACTATTCAATATTTTTTTTATTGGAAACTTCCACAACCAGTTGCTTTATCTTGTCCATTTGTTTGCAAATCACCAGAAGGGTGGCAAAAAATAGATCACATAAATAATGCTTAACACTACGTTATTATGAAACATAACTTGGTGCAAACGTTGCAAAGGTCTACCGGAGCCCGTTCGAAGCAGTATAAGGATACCTTAATCTCGTAAGTACACTGAGGGAAAAAAAATCCAGAACAAGTTAAAAACGAAGGGGCAAAATTATTAAGAATATTTTTGTAAATAATTTGTCAAGGAACCAAACTGCATAATTAATAAAAAATGTAAAACGGGGCAGTCACAAAACGTTAATATAGCCGTCTAAAATCAATAACATTTCAGTCACAAAACACTACAATTTCAGTGGTGAAACAACCACATTTCAGTCTCAATTCATCAATGTGCCGTTTCAATTAATCAATGGGAAGTTTCAAAAAAGTTGAAACGTTTTGTTGTCAAAATCCGAGCATTCAGTTTTGGCAGTGTACACGAAATGACCGCGAAATGCCGTGTTGAAATTTGATGTACTTTTCAAACTTTTTTTTCTTGGGGATTGTAACATTTTTTTTGGAATGCGAAAAGTTGCGTTGGTCAAAATAATTTGATAACCAACAATCAACACATCGACATTTACCGCAAAATAAGTCAATTAGAAAATACTCTTTCTAACTTGTTGAAGTAGAAGTTGCAACCTCGGCTTATTTCATGATAATTTTCCAAAAATGTCAGCTCTTAACCTCTAAAAATAGGGGTTTGTATCAGAAAATGGTTTGCTAAATAAAAAGTCACAAATAACACTGTGTCAAAGTGAAAATTTTAAAATGAACCGATTGTAGCTTTGGGACTTTTCATCAAAAAAAGCCAGTCTATAAATGGTTGTAATGGTCAATTTTCCTTTCATTTTAAAAATACTTTCATTTGATTCACAGAAAAGTTCGAATAATTATAATCTTTCACAACACAAGGTGTTTCCCTTTGATGTAAATGTCAACCGTGACACTTTTTTGTGCTGAGCCAAGTACTCTGTGTTTTTGGAAAATAGCCAATAAACATATTAATCAAAAATACTTAATTCTTATGTATTTTTGACTCCTAAACACAATGTCGTTTTCAGTTTTTTATTTTGCCTAACCGATTCCAAAAAAATTGTATAATTTTCACATATAGGCTCTTTTAGGGATTGCATCTTTTAATTTTCAAAATTTCTTCAGTCTTAACCAAAATTTGATATCAAAAATTTGAATTTTGACTTTTTTTTGGAAAAATAAAATATTACATGCATTTACTAAAGGAACCTTTATGAAAAATGTTAAAATCAAAGATTGCTTTCAGCTGCCAGGGAATTTAAAAAAATAAACAAATTTCGATTTGAATTGCAATTATTGGCAAAACCAACAGTTTTACGTTCAAACCGACTTCATATTTGAAATCAGCGACCCAAATTAACTAATATAAGTATAAAGTGTCATCAAAATCCGAGCAATATTTCCAATGTTTTTAATTTTTGCATAAGTCCTTTTTATATGCAAAGGAACCAAACTAGACCAATCGGACAGTTCCAACATTTTTGAACCGGTCTAATTTTACCCTTCTAAACGTAATGGCGTTTCCTGTTTTGTTTAAAAAATTCATTTTTAGGACAAAGTCTGATAAAATTAAGTTTTTAAAAACGTGCTCCAAACATATTAATTCTTTGATAATTCATTATAATTATATACTTACCATTTCGTTGTTTTAAAATTTGAAGTCTTGGTTAAATAAAGAAAACAATATTAAGGAGTGTGTTTTTTTGCACATTAGTGTATTGGTTGAAAAAATTTATTCAAACAAAAAATTAAAAAAATAAATGTAACAATAATGCAAATATAAATTACACATACTACAAACTAAGGAAGTAAGTAAATAAATGAATATCTAAATTTTAGATTCTAAAAGGAACCGAACAAAATTTATAAAAATAATAAGCTAAACCAATTGTGCCGTTAGAATCGAATATTTATGTATGGTGCAGACAGTGTTACTATATTTACAGATTTATCTTTTTTTTTACATATTTTTTGAGCTCTTATTTTAAATTTAACAGATTTTACAGATTTTTACATAATAAACTCTGATTTTTCTTAAAATGTATTTTTATCTCGGTAAAAAAATGATTTTTGGAGTAACTGAAGGAGCTACAGTTTTTCCCTTGAATTTTAATTTTTTTTCTACCATTGTGAAATTCAATGAGAAAACAATTCAGAAATGTTCAAGATTTGCAGTTTGAAAACTAAAAAAATCAGTTTAATCTTATTGTTGCATTTCCAATTTTTATGCTGGCAAGTGCGCTAGCTTTTGTTTGCTTCAGAAATTGTTATCCTCCAAGAAAATGGTCGAAAAGTAGCTACATTTTTACATATGATTTTCTCGCTTAAGGTGTCCTGGTACTCATTCGAACGGTGTCCAATAGACTTTTTCAGTAGTACCCAAGATAAAATTGTTAACGCATTTTTGGCTGCTCTTAAACGGCTTGGAACTATTTGATAAATTTCATAGAGGAAACTTCGGGTAACATTACTACTGCAACATTTTGTGTTAGAGTTGATTAGGTTTTTTCATGCAAAAAGTTGATGAGGCAAAAACAAATACTTTGCAAAAGAATTTTTTTATTATAAATAACATTCCTGAGTTGCGCGATTTTTTATAATAAAATTTTCTTTACAAACAATTTTTTCGTATTATTTAAAATGTCCCAATTTTTTATGTGAATTTGTAGTTTGAACTTTTTTTATACAATTAATTACATTTCAGAAATTTGACGAAATTTTTTAGAATTTTTAAAAAAGTGCCCAACCACAGGGTTGAGGCCCCATATCTTACCGATACTTTTTTTTATTGTCAAAGAATCAAACCTCCATTTACCGAAAACAGATCTTAAATCGGTTCATCAGTTTTGTCACTAGAATTTTTTGAACTTACCACCATGACCAGTCGACCGCTTTTGCCAAAAATGGGTCAAAAAACTAGTAAAAATATCAATATTCTGTACAGTCAGACGCTTCTAAAGTTATCATTAAAAATTGGGCAACACCGACCAAAATTAGATTTTCTTTTGCCATAAAATTTATTTTTTATGGAATATTTTGAAAAAATCTACAGTTTTTATGGAAAATTTTTTTGTATAGTCAAATAAACATTATGAAAAATGGTTAAAGCAATTCTATACAACGTAAGTCCGTTTATTTGGTGATTTTTTAATGTTTTTTTTTTGTTTTTGATCAAATTAGTCCATTAAAGTATTATGAATGGTATTTTTTTTTTGAATACAAAGTTTGGTAATTTTTACCGAAAAAATGAATGGCTCTAAACAAAATCGTTCATATATTCAAAACAAACAATTATTTAGCACTAAACGATGACGTATACAGTATTCAAAAGATTCGGTTTATTTTGATAAATTATTGGGTTTTGCCTATTTGACAATTTTTTAACTTCTTGAACCTACATTTCTCAAAAACGTGATAGAAAAATTCAAAGATCTTGTTCAGCGTTATAAAATTCAAATTCAAAATGTCCAAATTTGGTGGGGTGGTGTTAAATTTATATTTTTTGACTATTTGTCGAAAAGTAGCGTAACGAAAATGCCTTGTATGACTTAAATGACTTGTAATAATCTAGAGAGTGAACTATCTAACTAACATTTTGAGCTATTTATAGGTTTTTTTGGAGTCAAAACCTAAATCCAAAATCCGTTTCTAAAAATTTCTAATCGAATCTACCAAAAAAATGATTTGGTCCCAAATTCCTATTTTGTCCCATTATATGTATCCAATCGAATAAAACCATAAAAAGGTTTGAAAAATCATCACTTTTTTTGTTGTATATGTTAGTCCGATTTGGTTGAACTATAAAAAATAAATTTTGTATATTTTATTTTTTACATACATGTAACGCTATGGGAATTTTTTTCAAAAATTCAAATAGTTAAATCAATCGTGGAGTTCTGGAGCGATTTATTGTTAGATGAGCAAACAAGAGAAAAATTTAGGCAGAAGTGATAATCGTAATGGGTTAACTGACTGTACAGAGTATACTACATTTTCAGATGCTTCAGAGTACAGACCAAACCGCTTATATAACCCATTCTAATAATCCAATTTTAAAGGATTAAAGGTTTCCCCAAATCAGGCTTTTCGTTTAGGGCTTTATGAACAAATTTTTGTGAAAAAAGGAATTTAAAAAATTTTTTTTAACTTTTTCTTTAGTCAAAAATTTGTTGAATCACAAAAATTTTGTGAACCAAAAAAAATTTAGCTCTTTCATATATATATATATATATATAAAATATATGATATGTATATTTTTTTCAACAAAATAAATGGAAGGACTTGGGCACTAAGGTGCTATACCATAAAAAGTTCGTTAGGAGATAATCGAATTTTAAATTTTGAGTTATGCTACAAATCAGGATATCAACTTTTATCAAAAACTGTTTTTTTTTTCATACTCTTTTAGATTTCAAAACCGTTAATATGTCGGGAATATTATTAGTAATGCTATATTATTAAAATAATGGATAGCACCTTATTTTGCATTAAATGTTTTCAGGAAAAAATCAATCTGAACTAAAAATGCTCCATTCCCCTCCCCTTTACCCACACAACCGCCCAGGGGCGTATTAAATTTTATTTTGGTAATACAAACTCATCTACCAAATTTAATCACTGTAGGAATCGGAAGTTATGCCAAGTTTAAGCAAAAGTAGACTTGATAAAATGCATTGAATGCAGAAAAAATTTAAAGATTTATAAAAACATCTCTGTTTTTGTTTTCGTTGCGTCCATACTGGTCCATACTTCCAAAAACCTTTCGCTTCCAGCTCTAAAGATACACGAATCTAAAACTATATATATTCTTGATCAGCATCACCTCATGAGTTGATTAAGCCATGAAAATTTTGAAAAATTATCGAGAAAAAATCGGTAAAATTTGGAAAAATTATCCATTGTTCAATTATTCAAACAGTGCCAAGTGGAAGTTCGTTCTTCATCAATCGCACATCTGGTGCATGTTATTTTAGGATTCATGTAGGTCGTTCCTACTACGAACTGATTATAATTCCCGCTTGGCCACTGATAGTTGTAAGATTATATGACGGTCCTTCCTTCTACGAAGTGATTAGAATTACCACTTGGTCACTGATAGTGCCAGTTTTTATGACAGTCCTTCCTTCTATAAAGTAATTACCGTCTTTTATTGATAGTATGCAGACAGACGGACATGGTGAGATCAGTTAAATTTTTCATGCTGATATATATACTTTTCTATTCCTACCACGCATTTTTATGGATTGCAACGTCCATAAAAACGTTTTGTCAAAATAATTTTTTGAATTTCAGCAAATAGCGCTAACAGAAGTGGCGAACACAAAAACAAAATAATTATCTTCAAAACTGGTTCAATAAACACTCTAACTTTTTTAAAAACTGACAGGACATTATGAAACATGCAAAAAAAATGCAATCTACTATGAACACAATATAAACATGTCTCCAGAAAAGTTATATATATATATGGATACAGATTATGAGAAATTCCGGTCAGTCCTCTGTCACACCCATAAATACTAAAAATGTCACTGGTGAACCTCTTTTGCTGAAACTTTACAGTGAGGATTATAACATTTACGGGAGAGTACTGACTATGGAGATGTGGTAATGTGTTAGCACCACTCTCCTCGGTTTGGGGTTGCATTTTTTCGCTGTTTTAATAAATCATCACATAAAAATTTATCGAAGCTTGTATATACATATATAAATTATCCTTTATGACAATTAACGAATACTTTATTATATTATTGTGTTAATTCTGTTGCATTTTGTTTTTAAAATTTTTTGAAAAAATTACCAAAATAATAAATTTAGATAAAAAGTGTAGAGTTAAATTAATTTCTTTCAAATATATTTCTGATATGAATTTTTGTGTGTCTTTAACGTGGAAGAGTACTATACACAACGGAAGAGATGCCAACTCACTCGTTGCAGGGTTGACCAACATTCTTCTAGGGTGCGTTCACTGATGGCTGCAGCACTGTTTGAGCGGGACAGTTGTATCTGTAGTCGGGAGAGAGAGAGGATAAAAAGGAATAATTCAATAAATTCAGATAAATTCAGATAATATATTATGTAATACATAGATATTTGAAAATAATTTTAAAAGATACACTAAATTAAAGAAGCTGCACTAAGCGCCAGTGTTAATTGGCGCATATTCATTACGTTCCAACTCAAATTTAGTACACTACTTAGTTGACAGATGATACACTGAATTGACAGCAACTAAGTTCGTACTAGTAGCAACTAACTGCTGGTCGTTAATTTGGCCACTTATAAGTCGTTTTGGGATCGAGTATTAAAATCAGTGCGTGCAGAATGGTCAAAGATTGTAGTGCATAAAACGGTAAATAAACGTATTTTATTAAGAATGGTTTTTATATTAATTTTTACAATGTTATACTTTTACATTTTTATTATATTTGCAGATTTTCGTATATATTCTTTTTCCATTTTGTACCATTTTTATACCCTACACCTCATAAGGTATGGGCAGGGCCGCCGGCAGGATTTTTTCAAGGGGGGGGGGTTTTGATAAAAAAAAAATTTTTTTGAATTTATATGGAAAATTTTTTTACGTTTTAAACTTTTATTTTATTATTTTACAACTTAAGTAATATACATAAATATATATGTGCCGATAAAAAAAATTCATAGAAACAGGCACAGCTTTAAAAGCATTTTGATTTTGGCAGATTTAAAAAAAATATTCTTCGCTGAAGAAATTTAGAAAAAAATTAACAAAAGCGAAACAAACTAATGTAAAACAATATAAAAACAAAAATCAAGTAACCAACAACAACCGTCTTGGTTTTTTTGCAAATTCCCTAATTATATCGTCTGGTGTAATTGAAATTTCCAGATGGATATTCAATGATGCTAAACCATTTACTCGATGTTCTCCCATTGAGTTGCGCAAGTAATTTTTGAGGCGACGAAGAGTGCTGAATGATTTCTCACTTGTAGCTGTAGCCACTGGGATGACAGCTAGTATTTTTAATATTTTATAAACCGGCTCAAAACTAACACGATTGCACACCTGTTAACAGATTTTACAAATAAATAAACACATTATTTAAATATATGAAATGTTTCTACTATGTGTGCGTGTTGTACAATGTTTAAAATAAAAATTCATACTTGAAGATATTCCAGAGCGTTTGTCTTTATACCCTGCACACTAGTGTCCAAGGGTATATTGTTTTGTCATACCGTTTGTAACGCCCATAAGGAGGTGTGTCCGGTATGGAAAAGTATATATATTCTTGATCAGCATCACCTCCTGAGTCCATTAGTCCATGTCCGTCTGTCGGTCTGTCCGTCTGGCTGTCATTTCGCGCGATAACTGTCGTAGCTTTTGAGCTATCGAGCTATATGAGCTATTTTAGGATTCCTCTTGTTTTGGCGAATGATTGGACGGTATTGAAAAGAGCCACGCCTACCTCCAATACAAAATGGCCGCCAATTTTTTATTATTTTCGTTTATCTTGAGAAATACTTAACCGATCGCCTCCAAATTTTGGGATTCCTCTTATTTTGGCGAATGATTGGACGGTATTGAAAACGGGCCACATCGGATAAGAGCCACGCCTACCTCCCATACAAAATGGCCGCCAATTTTATATTATTTTCGTTTATCTTGAGAAATTCTTAACCGATCGCCTCCAAATTTTTGGATTCCTCTTATTTTGGCGAATGATTGGACGGTATTGAAAATGGACAACATCGAATGTCGATAAAAAATCGGAAAAGTATATATATTCTTGATCAGCGTCACCTCCTGAGTTGATCTAGCCCTATCCGTCTGTCCGTCCTCTTTTCTTGTAAACACGATTGCAGGAGCGGCAGGAGCCGAGTCTGTCAACAGACCCGGCCTTGACGTAGTCTCCTCTGGCACGCCAACTTATTGGCCAACTGACAGTCGAAAACTCCCGACGTCATTGACTTTGCAGTATTTAAAACTGTAAAAAAAAGAGTAAAAAACAAGTTTTTTAAAATATAACCCTTTAACCGACTAAAAAGCAGAAAATAAATTTCCTTGAAATTAATTTCAGCAATTTCGATTTAAAATTAAGGGTTTTTGGCTACTTTATTCCTAAAATCATTGCAGATTTTAAAGTCGCCAAAAACCCTTAATTTTAAATCGAAATTGCTGAAATTAATTTCAAGGAAATTTATTTTCTGCTTTTTAGTCGGTTAAAGGGTTATATTTTAAAAAACTTGTTTTTTACTCTTTTTTTATTTTCCTCTTTTTTTTTTTTAAAAAAATTTTTTTCGCCCCCCCTTTTTCCCCCTTACACACTCTTTTTCCCAAATGCGAACCTAAGTAAAAAATTTCAGCCTTGTAGCTTACAAAATACGAGAGTTCGAACTTTAAATTTTTTTTTGGAAGAAAAAAATGTTTTAATCAGTCAACATAAATTTTAAGGCACATGTTTCAAACATATCAGAAAATAATAATTTAAAAAAAAGTTACATTGGTATGTAGTTAATTAAGCGCAATTGCAATGAACAATCAAATGATATTTTTTGAATTTAAATCTTCGACAGTTTTCCGTCAATGAGAACCATCGCTCTACTTCGCATGATTTAGTTGGCCTCCATTTAAAATAAGGCAATTAAAGGGTGTGTGGTACAAAAAGCACCATTTCCACTCGGAGGCCATCTATGGCCCATTGTGAGTCACTTTTATTTTTTTTTACGTCCAAGGATACTTTCGATAAAAATGAATTTTTGGTAATGCACATGATCGGGACTGATAGATTCTGTTAGAGGGTGTTATAAAAGACTACCCGTGTCTCCCAGTTTTTCTAGATCAATTCTTAAAACCGCTTAAATCACATTTATGCATTTATTCATCAAAAAACAGTTTTGACTGTATTTTTAATATTAATTATGCATTTGATAGGGGAAAAACATACCTTTAACAAAAAATCGTGCGATTTTGTGTTAAAATTTTTCGCATGCGCCACCTACTTATTACATGCAATAACATTATAACATTACTGCACTAAACATTACACCTTTACAACAACAATACAACAAAATTAAAATAACCCCAACTGTTTCGTTGCAGTTGTCGCATTATTGTAATTAGAATTTTAAAACACAAAAGTTCAATATTAGTCTATATTTTGCTTTACATATTGTACAGATTGGGCAGCTATTTTCTGTTTTCAAAAAACAGTCAAGAACTACATCTGAAGTAGAAGCATACAATGGTGTTTTAGGCTAAACAATTTCCAAGAATGTAAATTTTTTAAATTCGTCAAATCCATTCTTTAAGAATTCTTTCAGAGCAGAAGTTTCCAGATTCTTTGTTTCTTTGAAATATGAATATCTAAAATGTTTTCTTATTATTAAAAAAAATTAAGATTTTTTTTTGGACGATTGTTCATTTTGTTTTTGGGTTATTACTAGTAAATTTGCCATGCACGGGAATAAAAACACAGTAATTTGAAAAAATTAAATGTTTACTAAATATATTTTAGCAAAAATATTTTTTATGTAATTTTTTTTATAGATATTTCTGAAATATGTGAACTTTTATTAAATTTTGCAAAGAATAGAAAGACATTTTTTTGATGATGTAATTGTGGTTTAATGTGGAAGTTGAACTGTTACATAAAAAAAGGAAGATTAAAAAAAAGAAAAAACTAGAGAGTGGACTATCTTCGGCTATACCGAAGCTGAAATACCCCCACACAGTAGGAAGAAGTACCTCGAACATAAAAAAATGTGGTCTCAAGTCCCTATTTTGAGGCAATTATAGGTGGTTTTCGAGCTTGGACCATGTCCAAAATCCATTTCTAAAAACTTCCAATCAAATCCACCAAAAAAAAATTGGTCTCAAGACCCTCTTATATATGTGTCTTCGGAACCTCGGACCATGTCAAAAATACGTTTCTAAACATTTCCAATCGAGTACAACAATAAAAAAGACTTGAAAAATTTTGACCTTTTTTTTCGGTGTATGGGAGCCACGCCCAGTTTTTATCCGATTTGGCTGATTCTCGAACTTGATCTCAGTATTCATGAGAAAAACATATACCCAAAGTTTCAAGTCGATATCTCCAAAACTGCGACCGCTATCGTGCGGACGGACAGACGGACGGACAGACAGACGGACATCGCTAAATCGACTCAAGAGGTGATGCTGATCAAGAATATATATACTTTTCCATACCGGACACGCCTCCTTATGGGCGTTACAAACGTTGTGACAAAGTTAGTATTAGAGCCCGACCGATTAATCGGCATCGGCCAAAAATGCACATTCGGCTTCAGCTTCGGTTTTTCCAAAAAATGGCCGAAGTTTTAGCCGAAGCTTTTCAATTTTTATACCCCCACACTCACTGTGGCAGGGTATACTAACTTTGTCACAACGTTTGTAACGCCCATAAGCAGTATCACCTCCTGAGTCGATTTAGCGATGTCCGTCTGTCTGTCCGTCCGTCTGTCCGTCTGTCCGTCTGTCCGTCCGCACGATAGCGGTCGCAGTTTTGGAGATATCGACTTGAAACTTTTTTTACATGTTTTTCTCGTGAATACTGAGATCAAGTTCGAGAATCAGCCAAATCGGACAAAAACTGGGCGTGGCTCCCATACACCGAAAAAAAAGTAAAAATTTTTCAAGTCTTTTTTATTGTTGTATTCCATTGGAAATGTTTAGAAACGTATTTTTGACATGGTCCGAGGTTCCGAAGCCACATATATAAGGGTCTAAATGGGGTCCTGAGACCAATTTTTTATTTTTTTTTGATTTGATTGGAAATTTTTAGAAATGGATTTTGGACATGGTTTGGGCTCTAAAACCACCTATAATTGGCTCAAAATAGGGTCTTGAGACCACATTTTTTTATGTTCGAGGTACTCCTTTCTACTGTGTGGGGGTATTTCAACTTCGGTATAGCCGAAGATAGTCCACTCTCTAGTTTTTTCTTGTTTTTGCGACACTGAAAACAAAAATTAATTTTTTACGATACGATTTTCTAAAAATTGTGTAATTGATGGAATTTCCAATGGGACATAAGAGGCTCACAAAACAAAAAAATATTGAGTGAATCTCGCCTCAAATTGCGTGGCACGGGGTTACAGCTGCCACAAAGTACGTCCTTGGACATTTTCTGGGTGGATTACTGAATTTTAAATATAGATTTGGAAGCTTAATACTCGCCCTGATGTCAATGTTAAAAGGAGTCCTGGTAAACTGTATGAAATTTCAAATATAGGCTCACGGAAGGATTCTACCTTTTACAAATGTAGCCCAAATTGCTGCTCCAACATATATGAAAAGTAGTTCTGGTGCTCAAATCCGGGACCGATTTTGGTAAAATTTTACATTTAAAGTTCAAAGTTTCACAGGTGTTATTTACCATCAACTAGAACATCCTTTGCCAATCACTTGACGGATTTGGGGAGTCCTTAAAAAACAGCTACTTAGATGGATTTATTCTTTGAAGAATGCTTTACTCCAAATTTGGGATAATCCGAGGCTCCTGTTAGTTTTGACCTAGGAGGCCCAAATTTGTTTGTGAATTCTTTTGGTTACTTTTATTATTTGTTTAAATAAAATTGTAGTTAATTTAAAAACTAAATGTGTATTTAGACACTCGAATTTGAATGAAAATACACGAAAAAAACAAGTTTTTAATGGTTTTTTATTTAAGTATCGGCTTCGGTATAGGCCTTCGGCGTCGGCCGAAGTAATAGGCTGCCAATTGACCTTCGGCATCGGCTTCGGCCTGAAAATGCTTATCGGTCGGGCTCTAGTTAGTATACCCTGCCACAGTGTGTGTGGGGGTATAAAAATATGAAGCAATGGATTAAAAAAAACTATTAACGCTGGCGGGCTTGAACCTATGACTGCCGCAGAGAAAGCGGAAGCTCGAACCAACTGAACCACGGCAGCTCTTAAATGACTTCAGCTAATGGCGATTAAGTTGGGCAAGCAATATGCTGACCCTTTGGTGTACATACACACACAAAAAAATCATGTTTGAAAGTAACCATTGCCACTAAGGCATTTAATCCCGAAATCCCGGGATCCCGGACGTTTTCTCAATCCCGGGAACCCTGGATTTTGAGTCCGGAATCCCGGGATTAAAAAATGCATTTTTCATGCATTTTTAATGATATTTTTTACGTTTTTCCACAAAAATAAAGCCGTGCATTTACTTTCAATCTAATTGGTAAATTAAAAAACCGACTTTTGTAGATTTACTGCTACACACACAAAATTTTACAAAATTTTTGTCCATAAGGTTAACAAAAAACTTTTATCGATCTGAATAAAATTTTTTCAATGCTAAAATTATGTTGATGACCGTATATTGAAAACTTTACGAATTGGATAAATGGTTTTGTGTGTGTTTTACTTTTGAATGGACACCAATTTCGATAGTTTTAAACAACAATTGGTGTATCCGTTCCCGCTATAATACTAAAACTACTGAAAGTAAGTTTTTCGTGTGTAGCATGAAATACAACTGGCAGAATTTTATGGCTATATTCGGATTCAGGTGGCAAAAAAAAAATAATTTGTTCGATCAATCTAATTTAAAAAGAATTACTTTTTGTTTGACTATATTTATTTGAAATATTATTTGTTTGGTTTAATGAAATATTTATTTGTCGATTTAAACTTAAAGTATTGCTGCAACAATTTTTTCTTTAATTTTATATTAACTATTGTATTTAATTGTAAAATCCCGAACCAATCCGGGACCAATCCCGAAATCCCGCAAAACTCTGGTTTCCGAGATATAAAGATTTTTAAGTCTCGATTTCCCCTTATACAATTTCTTGCGTGACTTTTAAGAAAGAGTTAAAAAATTGCTACAATACAGTAAATATATTCCAAAAATATAGATAAATTAATTTTTTAAAACAGATTTAAAAAAAAGATATAGAAATAATATTTTTACCATTCCTATTTAAAAAAAAAAACTATTAACTGTTCGATTACGTGCTTTGATAATCGATTAGTGCACGATTGTTTTTTGCGAAATAGGTTGTGTAACAATCGATTCTTTTGCCACGTTTGGCATTCCCTAGACACGCAGGCTTAGAGGAACTTGCTCAAAAATGTTTCTTGAAAATGCGATAGTTCGTTCTTGCTATCAAAATTTATAAATGATATACATTTTTCTTTGGTTTTATGAAATTTTTCACCTCAAACAAATATTTTTTATTCGAATATCGCATTTGCAAGAAACATTTTTGAGCAAGTTCCTCTAAGCCTGCGTGTCTAGGGAATGCCAAACGTGGCAAAAGAATCGATTGTTACATAACCTATTTCGCAAAAACAATCGTGAACTAATCGATTATCTAATCGCGGCTGCGGTATCTCGCGTTGGTATGTGGTATGTGCAAATGTGAAATGTAAATAATAGGAAAGTGTAATATGAAAATACACCACCGTAATAGGTTAAAATAGTGTTAGGTGGCAACGGTAGTCTTGTGGCAGTGTTATTTTTTTAAAGGTGGCAACTTGAGGTCGAACCTACTTTTGTTTATATGTCATACATGATTTTTTTGTGTGTGTATATTAAGGCATTCAATCCCAGGATCTCGAACGTTTTCTAAATCCCGGAAACCCGGGATTTTGAGTCCGGAATCCCGGGATTCAAAAAATTGATTTTTTATGCATTGTTTAAGATATTTTCGGCTCTTTTCCACAAAAATACTGCAGTGCGTTTACTTTCAATCTAATTGGTAAACACAAAAAGCTCACTTTCGTAGACTTAGTGCTACACACACAAAAAATTAAGACAATTTTTGTCAATAACAGTGAACAAAACCTTTTTATCGATCTGAATAAAATTTTTTCAAATTGAAACCATTTTTTTTATTCGACAAAAGAGTTGATATCTTTAATAAAATTATTTTGTGACAGCGTGGCAAAATAAATAATAAAGCAACTCAATTTAACACATAAAATATCAAACTTGTTCGATCAGAGTAATTTAAAATTAATAACTTTTTGTTTTATTTATTTTAAATTTTGTTTTGTTTAATGCAATATTTATTAAATAGTATTTCTACGTTGAATTAAAATAAAATTAAGCTTAAAATATTTTTGCAACAGTTTTTTCTTTAATCCCGAAAATTCCGAATAAATCCCGGGATCCCGGGATTGTAATTTCAAATCCCAAAATCCCGGGATTTTCAAAAACACTTCGGGATTGAATGCCTTAGTGTATATACATGAAAGCGTTTTGCATATAGCTTACTGAAGTTAATAAATATTAGCTAAATGTATTGTATAAGTCAAAGTGGCTTTGGTGAGTAAGCGATTGGTTGGCTACTTCATCTTACTTACGATCGCTGCGTTGTGGGTTACATTCCTCACCAGGGCGGCTAACATTTATAAAAACATTTATGAAAAGTTCAGTCAAATCGAACAAAAATCTACAACAAAAAAATTATAATTTTAAAAATTTTTATATTGCTCTATTCGAGTGGAAATGTCAAGAAATGGATCCATATAATGGGTCAATATTGGGTTTTGGGACCAAATCTTTTTTTGGTGGATTCGATTGGAAATTTTTAGAATCGGATTTTGGATTTAGGTTTTTGCTCCAAAATAACTCAAAATGGCTCAAAATGTTAGTTAGATAGTTCACTCTCTAGATTATAATAAGTCATTTAAGTCATACAAGGCATTTTCGTTACGCTACTTTTCGACAAATAGTCTAATAATAGAAATTTAATTACATAACACCACCCCACCAAATTTGAACATTTTGATACTCCATAATTTTATAACGCTGAACGTTTTTGAGAAATGTAGGATCAAGAAATTAAAAAACGGTCGAATAGGCAAAACCCAATAATGTATCAAAAAAAACGAATCTTTTGAAAACTGTAGACATCATCGTTTAGTGCTAAAAATGGTTTGTTTTGAATATATGAACGATTTAGTTTAGAGCCATTAATTTTTTCGGTAAAAATTACCAAACTTTGTATTCAAATAAAAAAAAATAGCTCAATTCAACATAAAAACATACATATTTTTGTCCGATATATTCATAATACTCAGTAACTAAGAATGTTTTTTCTGGGACTAATTTGATCAAAAACTATATAAAATCACCAAAGAAACAGACTTGTTTCTATACACTATTTGCTTTTAAAATGTTTCAAAATATTTATTTGGCTATAGCAAAAAACTTTCCCAAAAACTGTATTTTTAGGGATCTTTTAAAAATATTCCATACAAACAAAAATTGGCTTCGCGACATCGTAAAAAATAAATTTTTGGCAAAAGATAATTTCAATTCCTTAAAAACTTATAAAATCGATTGCATTTGAGTATCGTTTCAATAATTTTGTACTGAAAAATTAACCTCTGGGGGGGGGTTGGAACCCCCGAAACCCCCCTTGCGCACGGGCCTGACGGGCACTGAATGCATTTAATGCACGTAGTCGTGTTGTGGTTGCAGTCTAAATCTTGTCGAAACTTGTATCTTTTTTTTTTATTTTTTGCAACCAAAACACGATTAATGGTTCGAATGTATTATGTATCTAAAAATATAAAAATTAAAAATTAAAAAGAAAATTTAAAAAAAAAAATTTTAAAAAAATTTTAAGTAAAATAAAAGATCTGTAAATCTGTAAAAAAAAGGGAAAAAAATTATAAAAATTAAAAATAGTAAAAACCAAAATCAGTAAAAATTAAAAAATTTTAAAAATAACTATAAAATTAATTTATTTTAATTAAATTAATTTATTTATTTATTTAGCCATTTGTGCACTTCACTCTTTGACCATTCTGCACGCACTGATTGTGATAATCGATTGCAAAACCGAAATCGTTGCTTTCGTAAGTATGACACGAAAGCACACCGATGAGGAACAAGTTTTGGTTCAGTGTATGCAATAGCATATCGATGGCCATACGTTGATACCTCGTAACTTAATTTTTTGACGTAGATAACTCAAAGAAAAACTAGAGAGTGGACTATCTTCGGCTATACCGAAGCTGAAATACTCCCAAACAGTAGGAAGAAGTACCTCGAACATAAAAAAAATGTGGTCTCACGACCATATTTTGAGACAATTATAGGTGGTTTTGGAGCCCGGACCATGTCCAAAATCCGTTTCAAAATATTTCGAATCAAATCCACCAAAAAATTGGTCTCAAGACCCCATTTTGACCCTTAATTTGTATTTTCGGAACATCGGACCATGTCAAAAATACGTTTCTAAACATTTCCATTCGAATACAACAATAAAAAGACTTGAAAAATGTTGACCTTTTCTCAGTATTCACGAGAAAAACATGTACCCAAAGTTTCAAGTCGATATCTCCAAAACTGCGACCGCTATCGTGCAGGCGGACAGACGGACGGACAAACAGACGAACATCGCTAAATCGACTCAGGAGGTGATGCTGATCAAGAATATATATACTTTTCCATACCGGACTCGCCTCCTTATGGGCGTAACAAACGTTGTGACAAAGTTAGTATACCCTGCCACAGTGTGTGTGGGGGTATAAAAAGTATCATGCAACAAAAATAAGTTATAACTTCTTATACACCGTTCGACACTAAAAAATGCACCTTTAAATCGCATTTTTCATTGAATAGGATGTAAATTCATTTCGCAGGCTAAAAAAACTCCGATATTTTCATTTTAAAAAAAATTGTTTTAGCTTAACATTTTCTGAATTTTCATAGATTGAATTTTTCTCTACAATGAACCAATTTTTTAGCAGAAATTAAACTCTCATGCGTTTTTGTCTCTATATCATGATTTTTTTCAAACAATGTTTCTAGGCTAGCGTGATGAGTTTACATCCTATCGTAAAAAGTTTACATGTTTTTAAATGTATGGTTTTCCTCTATCAAAAGCATATTTAATTTTTGGAAACCCTTACGTGCAAGTTAACACCCTACTATACTATGTAACGGTACTCCACTTTAGCTTTAAATTCATCCATAGCGAATTACAATATACATAAAGAATCTACATAGAAGGTTCTGGAAAATTCCATATTAATAAAGAAATAAGGATAAGCTTCCAGAAACCTTGAATTTCACAACGACGCTTCTCCATTTCATCATCTTCTTTGTCTTTGGTGAAGAACATAGAAATTGTTGTTGTCAGCAACTGAATACTTATGAATACCACTGTAGCTAGAAGATAAAGTTTAGTCATCAGCAGATTAAAATACTGAGTTTTCGTAAAATAATGTTTGTATTAATCGAATTAAATCGGCTTTTTATCAAAACCCGAAAATACCCAGGAATACAAAATTTTTGCATGGGAAAAATCCAACATGCAAATATGCGATTTAAACTGTTTTAAGAAATGATCCAGAAAAACTAGGACAGAGGTGTCAGCCGATGGAAAATCGTCGGCGGCGGCGGCTGATCCAATTTCAGTCGGCGCACAGTGATTTGTCTCCATATGAGCTTGGGACAAAAATCGAAGGAGTATTCTGTATTAATTGAAACTAAGTTACTACATGTGTTTTGGCCCGCTGATTTCAAAAATGTAATCGGTTTTTCTGTAACGCTTATAGTTTTCAATAAATCCAGAATTGTATGCTTGATTTTCTTATTTAATTATTATGCATATAATACAACTCTACAATTATATTTCGAAATATTTTTTCTTAGCTTTAATAACGGATTCTAGTGGTTCTTGATTAGCTGATTTCACATTTGGTAACCGTTTTTGGCTAGCAGTTGTAGCAGGTACATTAATGCAAAAACATTAACAAATCTTTTTAATAAATTTAATATTATAACTATTGAAAAGATCAATACATTTTTATAATCTTGAATACTTTGTAAAGAAAAATGTATATTATACTATATTATATTATGTATATTCTACTATTAGGGGTATTCACGGATTGGTGTACTTGATAGTGTACTTTTGTCGCAGTGACGTATTCACTTTTACCATAAATTTTTCCTGTATTCTCAATTTTAATAATTCTGGCACATTTTTTTTTTTTATTTGTTTAACATGTGCATTGCTTGGTAAAGTAACAAACCCCAAGAAATCCTGAAAAATCTGGAGAACCCGGGATTGCCAAAACCATTCGGTATTGACCGCCTTAGTCAATAGGAAGAAGAGAGAAGAGTAAAATAGAGAAAAATTAAATCACATTGGATCAACAATATTTCAATTTAGCTTTTAGTTACTATACATACATTAATATCAATATATTAATAAATGTACATACATTCATCATATTTTACCATTTTATTTACATTATGAACTTTTTGAAAATTTTTTTGGATATAAAATCGTAATTTTAGGCATTTACAAAATAACATTTTTTTCAAAAAGTTGGTAAAAAATGGTGAATTTCTTTTTTTTTTCTGAAACACGTTGAACTTTAAAACAAAAAAAAATTTTCACTAACTTTTACGCACTTTTTTTTTACAATCCATAATTTTTTGGGTTTTTTATTTGAAAAACTTTTTTTTTCATGGTACTCACAAATTTGTACATCGAAGTTTAATGACAACTATTTTATTTTTAATTTTTTAATACAATAATAACATTTATAAAAAAGGCAAGTTTGTATCATTCTTGATAAAAATGCCTTTTGGGCAATTTTTTTCGCCAAGTTATTAAAAATAAATTTTTTTGTTCCAGCATTTGTTATCAAATTTCCCTAATTTGAAAAAAATCCACGGACGTCAAAAAAATTTTAATCAAATAAAAAAGTTCATATTCTTTTTAGTCAATGTATAACCTTTCCAAAAATACCATATTTTATACAATTGATGACATCAAACTTTCTGAATTTTGTCCATGGGAGAAATCACTGTGCGGCGGCGGCTAGCCGATCGGCTAAGTCGGTTATTTGGCTAAGCCGATTTTCCTTTAAATGAATATGCTAAAAATTTTCAAAATAAAACGTTATTTGGCGCGTTAAGAAAAGCTTTGGACCGCCCACTTTTTTTTTTATACTTTTTCGAAAAACTTGTCGACTTGTGTCCTTTTCATTTTGATTTTTTTGGTTAGAAATCATACAAAAAAATTAGATTCAAATAAAAAAATCGAGATTTTCGGTTTAGCCGCAAGCCGTTTTGTAGCCGGGGTCATCGGCGGCGGCTAACGTTTTTTTTAAATCTCTTGACACCTCTGAACTCGGAGACACGGGTACTCTTTTTTAACCCCCTCTAACAGAATCTATTCGTCCCGATCATGTGCATTACCAAAAGTTGATATTTGTCGAACGGTGTTATACAACATTTTGAATGGTTTCATGAAAATGACAGTACATAACAAGTTGGAATTTGATGAATTGAAATTTTTATGAACAGACGTTTTAATTCAAATAAGAAATAAATAAGTATTTGAGAATTGAAGCCATCGGATCAAATCAAAAATTGTTTTATTACACGAAAAAAATGGCCCACACTGTGTGGTCTTAGATTTTAAATCCATTTTTATACCCCCACACTCACTGTGGCAGGGTATACTAACTTTGTCACAACGTTTGTAACGCCCATAAGGAGGCGTGTCCGGTATGGAAAAGTATATATATTTTTGATCAGCATTACCGCCGGAGACGATTTAGCGATGTCCGTCTGTCTGTCCGTCCGTCTGTCCGTCCGCACGATAGCGGTCGCAGTTTTGGAGATATCGACTTGATCCTTCGGGTACATGTTTTTCTCGTGAATACTGAGATCAAGTTCGAGAATCAGCCAAATCGGATAAAAACTGGGCGTGGTTCCCATACACCGAAAAAAAAGGTAAAAATTTTGCAAGTCTTTTTTATTGTTGTATTCGATTGGAAATGTTTAGAAACATATTTTTGACATGGTCCGAGGTTCCGAAGCCACATATATAAGGGTCTAAATGGGGTCTTGAGACCAATTTTTTTTTTGGTGGATTTGATTGGAAATGTTTAGAAATGGATTTTGGACGTGGTCCGGGCTCCAAAACCATCTATAATTGGCTCAAAATGGGGTCTTGAGACCACATTATTTTTATGTTCGAGGTACTTCTTCCTACTGTGTGGGGGTATTTCAGCTTCGATATAGCCGAAGAAAGTCCACTCTCTAGTTTTTTAGCTGTTTTTGTTTCATCAATATATTTTTACCAATCAAATTAAAAACATTTATCTGCAGTTTGGTTTGGATATGCGCGATTTTATTACACTGTGCGACAATTTCAAGGTTATGGAATCCGAACTGGTATCGGTCAAGATGTGTCTAAAGCAGGGACCGTAACGGTTATGACGTTTATCGATAAACGTTGAATTTTACTTATTATTTTCTGCTTTTTATTTTTTCGGCAGGAAATAATCGTTATATTCTGCTTAAAAAATAAACGGCAAAAATAAACGCTGTTTCAACACTGCCGCCACATTTTTGCACTATTCTTGTTGAAACTGGGTATATGGGGGTTTTCGGGGTCGCTGATCTCAAATTTTTTGTCAAAATTATAAAATGCTCAGATATTTCAATGAAACTGGGAATATGGAGGTTTTCGGGGTCGCAAACCTAAATTTTTTGTCAAAAATTTAAAATTCAAGATGGCGGCCAAAATAGCATAACGTTCACATATTTTTGTCCCGATTTAAGATTTGAACTTTGAGTATTTTATATGAATTTTAGCACGATTTTTTGTTAAAATTTTTGGTGGTGCAAATAAATAGTTCTGATTCCTGACGACTTAATTGGTGATCATTTTTAACAATTCTTTTTTGTAAACAGAGTAAATTATAGCTGATTCACAATAACAGCTTAATGTAGCTTTGCTGAGTTGAAACAAAAAGCATTTTCATATCGCTTATTCCCTGCAATAGAGACACATCTCTAAACTCGGGTGTTTGGAGTTATGAATGTCACTAGGATCCTCAGATATTAATTGTTTTTAAAATGATTTTAAAAACTTTCCAACTGCAAAAATTTAAATACTCAAAGTTAAAATCTTAAATCTTGACAAAAATATGTAAACATTTTGCTATTTTGGCAGCCATCTTGAATTTTAAAATTTTGACAAAAAAATGTAGATTAGCGACTCCGAATACCTCATATACCCAGTTTCATTGAAATATGTGAGCATTTGGTTTTTTTTGTCGCTATATTGGATCCGCCATCTTGAACTTTACAATTTTTACAAACAATTTGAGATCAGCGACCCCGAAAACCCCTATATACCCAGTTTCAACAAGAATAGTGCAAAAATGTGGCGGCAGTGTTGGAACAACGTTTATTTTTGCGGTTTATTTTTTAAGCAGAATATAACGTTTATTTTTGAGTTTTATTTTTAAGCCGGTTTTTTTAAGCTTTCTTTATTAAGTGAGATATGGATATGAAATTCATAATGCAGTCTTTATATGACCCCCTGACCATTTCTTTCCAATTGCTTTTTATTTTTCAATTTTGAAAATAACCGTTATTTTCGGTCTCTGGTCTAAAGTATTTATATACAGTAACAATTCCCTTGGTTTTGCAAAGTTAGTTTCCTCTTCAAAGATATAGCTGTTTAAAGTTTTCATGTTTTGCTGTATTTTTCAAAATAATTTTTCGGCCACAACTTGCTATTTTTATATGTGAAAACGGTATTAAGCTCCCAACTGCATCAAAAAGGGTTGATTTAAAGCAATTGTTATCTCTAACATTGTTTTTTTTGACAATAAATAATATTAACAAAAAATTTTAATTAAATAGAAAATTTTTAAGTAAAACAAAATAAAAAAAGTTACAGTTTTATCAACTTTGGTCACCGAATTGCTAACACGTTATAATTTATTTGGTATAATTTGTTAACATAATCTGTTTATCTGTACATTACCGTGCTGAAAAAGGTAACAACAACTAGAGAGTGGACTATCTTCGGCTATACCGAAGCTTAAATACCTCCACACAGTAGGAAGAAGTACCTCGAACATAAAAAAAAATGGTCTCAAGACCCCATTTTGAGCCATTTATAGGTACTTTTGGAGCCCGGACCATGTCCGAAATTCGTTTCTAAACATTTCCAATCAAAT
Organism: Heteromyza rotundicornis; assembly: GCA_951394025.1. NCBI lineage: Eukaryota > Metazoa > Arthropoda > Insecta > Diptera > Heleomyzidae > Heteromyza > Heteromyza rotundicornis. The sequence goes on along the minus strand of OX596014.1, from coordinate 11,552,800 downwards.
GCACCGAAAAAAAAAATTGGTCTCAAGACCCCATTTTGACCCTTATATATGTAGTTTCGGAACCTCGGACCATGTCAAAAATACGTTTCTAAACATTTCCATTCGAATACAACAATAAAAAAGACTTGAAAAATGTTGACCTTTTCTCAGTATACACGAGAAAAACATGTACCCAAAGTTTCAAGTCGATATCTCCAAAACTGCGACCGCTATCGTGCAGGCGGACAGACGGACGGACAAACAGACGAACATCGCTAAATCGACTCAGGAGGTGATGCTGATCAAGAATATATATACTTTTCCATACCGGACTCGCCTCCTTATGGGCGTTACAAACGTTGTGACAAAGTGAGTATACCCTGCCACAGTGTGTGTGGCGGTATAAAAAGACTTGAAAAATGTTTACCTTTTTTTTCGGTGTATGGGAGCCACGCCCAGTTTTTGTCCGATTTGGCTGATTCTCGAACTTGATCTCAGTATTCACGAGAAAAACATGTACCCAAAGTTTCAAGTCGATATCTCCAAAACTGCGACCGCTATCGTGCGGACGGACAGACGGACAGACGGACAGGCGGACAGACAGACGGACATCGCTAAATCGACTCAGGAGGTGATGCTGATCAAGAATATATATACTTTTTCATACCGGACACGCCTCCTTTTGGGCGTTACAAACGTTGTGACAAAGAGTATACCCTGCCACAGTGAGTGTGGGGGGTATAAATATTGATTTGAAAAATACAGCAAAGCAAGAAAAATTTAAACGACTGTATCTTTTGAAAGGAAACTAACTTTGAAAAATCCATTGAGGGTTTTGCTACTCTATATGAATACTTTCGACCCATCTTGACCGTTACCAGGTCGGAAAAATTTGTTGCACAGTGTTATTAAAATAAGAATTTAAAAATTTTAATTCAAATCTATTTTTTAACATATAAAGTAAAATCAAAAATTGTATTTTAATTAATTCAAAACAATTAATTTTTTTTAATGTTATAAAATAGATTTTAATTTTAATAATAAAATCTGCGAAAATATTACCTCCTCACCTACACCCAGAAAAAAACCACCTAAAAACAAAAATAACCACCTCAAATCAAGCAGAAACCGTCATGATACTTTACCAAACGGTAAACTTGAAAATTTGAGAAACAATTACGAAAAACCTCACTTTGAAATGGACAATTTTGTTTTGAAGTTGTTTTCGGCGTACTTCTAAAATTTCAACTTCAATTTGAGGTGGTGCATTTTTATTACAAAATTTAATATTTATACCCACAAGGTATATTGTTTTTGTCACACCGTTTGTAACGCCCATAAGAAGGCGTGTCCGGTATGGAAAAGTATATATATTCTTGATCAGCATCACCTCCTGAGTCGATTAGGTCATGTCCGTCTGTCTGTCATTTCGCACGATAACTGCCGTAGCTTTTGAGCTATCGCCTAAAAGTTTTGGGATTCCTCTTATTTTGGCGAATGGTTGCACGGTATTGGGCAATATCGGATAAGAACCACGCCTACCTCCCATACAAAATGGCCGCCGAATTTGTATTGTTTTCGTTTATCTTGAGAAATACTGAACCGATTTGGGGCTGTGCGAACAATCGCCCAACGAACAATCGCCAAAAAACCAAAAATGAATAATTGTTCATTTTTGATTTTGGCGTTTTTCATTTTTTTTTTCGGCAATTGTTCATAATGAACATTCGCCCAAAAATCAAAAAATGAAAAATCGCCCAAAAATATTTTTTGGGCGATTGTTTATTTTTGTATTTTGTTGAAATCCAGCTTTTGACACAAAAATAGGAGTGGGTACACTACAAAAATGTTCATTCATAAATCAACACGAAAATTACAACAACAAAAGTATTATAAAATCGAGAGATTTTTTTATACAATTTTTCATATTAACGACACACCAAAAAAAGATGTACAAAGATGTTTTTTGTAATAGCTAAACACACATCCTTTTAAACTTAAAAATTTGTAACCAAAAATCGCGCGATTTTTGGTTAAAATTTTTCGCCTGCGCCGCTTTCTTACAACCTACTTCGGACATGCAATATACCGAATAAACTGGCCGTTACTGTATGCAAATAATATTTACTTTTTGGTCTGAATTCAAAAACAATTTCATACAATAGATATTTTTTGGAAAAAAAAGATTTTTGTCTTGTAATTTACAGATTTGGTGAAAAAAATATGGTAACAATGGCTCAGGACTTTTTTTTCGTGGAGATTGGAGATTTTGGTGCTAAAATAAGGTGTAGGTGTAAGCTGAAATATTTAGAAGAATGTATTTCAAATTTTCTAAAACTCACTAAGTACTAGAAATGTGACGGAGCTCCGCATTCTTCTCCGCATTAAATTTACATCACATATTTTAGACACCCGCATTCGCATCCGTAAATTCGAAATTTTATGTTTTATAGAAATTTAGAAATAACTCCGATCGTACTTATTTCTATGTTAAAGCAACTTCATAAAAAACTACTTCATTAAAATAACGGTAACATGAAGTTGAAATACGTCAAACTAAAGTCGTCAACTTTGAAAAAAATTGACAATCTCAAATGGAAATTAATTTTGTCTATGGGAGAAATCACTGTGCGGCGGCGGCTAGCCGATCGGCTAAGTCAGTTATTTGGCTAAGCCGATTTTCCTTTAAATGAATATGCTAAAAATTTTCAAAATAAAACGTTATTTGGCGCGTTAAGAAAAGCTTTGGACCGCCCACTTTTTTTTTTTTTTTATACTTTTTCAAAAAACTTGTCGACCTGTGTCCTTTTTATTTTGATTTTTTTTGTTAGAAATCATACAAAAAAATTAGATTTGAATAAAAAAATCGAGATTTTCGGTTTAGCCGCAAGCCGTTTTTTAGCCGGGGTCATCGGCGGCGGCTAACGTTTTTTAAAATCTTCTGACACCTCTGAACTCGGAGACACGGGTACTCTTTTTAAACCCCCTCTAACAGAATCTATTCGTCCCAATCATGTGCATTACCAAAAGTTGATATTTGTCGAACGGTGTTATACAACATTTTGGATGGTTTCATGAAAATGACAGTACATAACAAGTTGGAATTTGATGAATTGAAATTTTTATGAACAGACGTTTTAATTCAAATATGAAATAAATAAGTATTTGAGAATTGAAGCCATCGGATCAAATCAAAAATTGTTTTATTACACGAAAAAATGGCCCACACTGTGTGGTCTTAGATTTTAAATCCATTTTTATACCCCCACACTCACTGTGGCAGGGTATACTAACTTTGTCACAACGTTTGTAACGCCCATAAGGAGGCGTGTCCGGTATGGAAAAGTATATATATTCTTGATCAACATCACCTCCTGAGTCGATTTAGCGATATCCGTCTGTCTGTCTGTCCGTCTGTACGTCCGCACGATAGCGGTCGCAGTTTTGGAGATATCGACTTGAAACTTTGGGTACATGTTTTTCTCGTGAATTTTTTTGACCAAAAATTTGAGATCGGCGACTTCGAAAACCCCTATATACCCAGTTTCAACAAGAATAGTGCAAAAATGTGGCGGCAGTGTTGGAACAACGTTTATTTTTGCGTTTTATTTTTTAATCAGAATATAACGTTTTTTTTTTGAGTTTTATTTTTTAAGCCGGTTTTTTAAGCTTTCTTTATTAAGTGAGATATGGATATGAAATTCATAATGCAGTCTTTATATGACCCCCTGACCACTTCTTTCCAATTGCTTTTTATTTTTCAATTTTGAAAACAACCGTTATTTTCGGTCCCAGGTCTAAAGTATTTATATAGAGTAACAATTCCCTCAATTGGTTTTGCAAAGTTAGTCTCCTCTCCAAAGATATAGCTGTTTAAAGTTTTCATGTTTTGCTGTATTTTTCAAATTAATTTTTCGGCCACAACTTGCTATTTTTATATGTGAAAACGGTATTGAGCTCCCAACTGCATCAAAAAGGGTTGATTTAAAGCAATTGTTATCTCTAACATAGTTTTTTTTGACAATAAATAATATTAAACAAAAAATTTTAATTAAATAGAAAATTTTAAAGTAAAAAAAAATAAAAAAAATTACAGTTTTATCAACTTTGGTCACCGAATTGCTAACACGTTATAATTTGTTTGGTATAATTTGTTAACATAATCTGTTTATCTGTACATTACCGACAATTCTGCTGAAAAAGGTAACAAAAACTATTGATTTGAAAAATACAGCAAAGCAAGAAAAATTTAAACGACTGTATTTTTTGAAAGGAAAGTAACTTTGAAAAAATCCATTGAGGGTTTTGCTACTCTATATGAATACTTTCGACCCACCTTGACCGTTACCAGGTCGGAAAAATGTGTTGCACAGTGTTATTAAAATTAGAATTTAAAAATTTTAAATTAAAATCTATCTATACCTCAAATCAAGCAGAAACCGTCATGATACTTTACCAAACGGTAAACTTGAAAATTTGAAAAACAATTACGAAAAACCTCACTTTGAAATGGACAATTTTGTTTTGAAGTTGTTTTCGGCTTACTTCTAAAATTTCAACTTCAATTTGAGGTGGTGCATTTTTATTACAAAATTTAATATTTATACCCACAAGGTATATTGTTTTTGTGACACCGTTTGTAACGCCCATAAGAAGGCGTGTCCGGTATGGAAAAGTATATATATTCTTGATCAGCATCACCTCCTGAGTCGATTAGGTCATGTCCGTCTGTCTGTCATTTCGCACGATAACTGCCGTAGCTTTTGAGCTATCGCCTAAAAATTTTGGGATTCCTCTTATTTTGGCGAATGGTTGCACGGTATTGGGCAATATCGGATAAGAACCACGCCTACCTCCCATACAAAATGGCCGCCGAATTTGTATTATTTTCGTTTATCTTGAGAAATACTGAACCGATTTGGGGATGTGCGAACAATCGCCCAACGAACAATCGCCAAAAAACCAAAAATGAATAATTGTTCATTTTTGATTTTGGTGTTTTTCATTTTTTTTTTCGGCAATTGTTCATAATGAACATTCGCCCAAAAATCAAAAAATGAAAAATCGCCCAAAAATATTTTTTGGGCGATTGTTTATTTTTTTATTTTGTTGAAATCCAGCTTTTGACACAAAAATAGGAGTGGGTACACTACAAAAATGTTCGTTCATAAATCAACACGAAAATTACAACAACAAAAGTATTATAAAATCGCGAGATTTTTTTATACAATTTTTCATATTAACGACACACCAAAAAAAGATGTACAAAGATGTTTTTTGTAATAGCTAAACACACATCCTTTCAAACTTGAAATTTTTTGCTTAAAGCAAAAATACGGAACTAATATTAAACTTTTGTGATTTAAAAATCTAATTACAATGATGCTACAACTACAACGAAACAGTTGGTGTTATTTTAATACTGGGAAAATACATTC
>OX596014.1:11496295-11547183 GCA_951394025.1 Heteromyza rotundicornis | reverse complement strand
AATTCAAGTTAAAGGAACAATGATAATTATGATTCTAAAAATAAAATTATTCAAAAGAAATATTTGTAGTCATTTTTGTGGGTTAGGTCTTTTTTATACATCATTTCATGAAAAATATTTGATGTTAGGGCTTTTTCTCTAGAAGTGAAATATGTACTTGTTGGCAGATGTATCTAAAATATATAGTATATTGAATCCAAATTTTAGTGTACTATATAAAAGTAGATGAGATAATTATTAAATAAAATAATTAAATATTAAATATTAACTAATAAATAGTCATAGAAAAAATGACAATCGGATGATAGCATCGGATGAGTACTATATTTTTCACTGCCATCTATTAAATTTCTAACTGATTAGAATTAGATTTGAAGGAAGAGTAGAATTACATTTTAGATAATACATCCGCGTCTCTGAACGCCAAGATTGATCTGTATACCTATGAGCGCTTCTTTGGTTGGTCACGATTGAAAGCTGAAAAATAGACCTAGGCTTTTTTGACTCAGAAATAAATTTATTAAAGTTATATCGTCACCTAAAATGCAAAACAACGTATGATTCAAAAATTCTAAATTGAGTTTTCTATTGATTACGATTCACTATTACATATGTGTAAAAAATTTTAAACTTCTGCTATCAGAAATAACGTTAATCCAGATTGGAAAATTTTATTTTAATATCTCAAGTAGTTTAAATTTTATATCGTTTTTTGCTTCTCCTGTAAACTTATGAAAAGTGAGGTTTTTGTGTAAAAAATGTATGACTGAGTCAAAAAAGGCATTTTGTAGGTCAATGTTTCAGCTTTCCATTCTACCTCTTTGGTGCACTTTTAGTTATCACGATATTAAAGTTTTGCTTAGATGCCATTTCTGGGCAAAATTTTATTCATTTTTTGAATATGGTGAAGGACACCAATAAGTAAGAGTTAGAACGGGTGAATATTGTTCACTCATGTTACGTTTATATGCATGTACACAAGAAACAAGTTTTAAATTCGATTTCAATAAGTTATGCATCAAAAATGTTGCATTTCTTCCAATAAATTTTGAACGCGACGAGAGAGACAATGATACCATTGTGACCAGGACCCCAAAATCTATTAGACCAAAAATTTCAGCGATGGAAATATTTCGCGGCACACAGTGTAATGTAAATACATAATATGTACAATTATATCGTTCCCTAAATTCAAATTTATCGTAACTGGTATATTTTTCGAAAATCGTTTCTTTCCACATACTTAGAATATACAAAATGTACATAAAACAGTAAACCAATTAGCTGACAATTTTATCGTATCTCATTGTTTTCATACAAAATTCCTCAGCAAAAAACTACAAAAAAACGCTCTGCTATAAGATTTCAAAATCTTACATACGATAAATTCGTGATTAGGGGACGATATTATAATTATGTATAAGTAAAAAAATTGAGAAACAAAGTCGTAAATGCACAGACTATTGAGCGAGAGCAATGTTGTTCTAATAAAACTGTGTGTTAGGGCTTTTTTAATTTCGAGAAATGTTAATAAAAACGTAGGTTTTCGATGTATGGTTCAAAAATTTTCGGTAGAGATGCAGGTGAACATGTTTTATCATAATCCATCAAAAAGTCGATTTTGAAAAAAGTGCGTGGTAGGGCCTTTACAAATTAAGACAGCGATATGTACTATTGTACTTTTTTTTAGGTACAATTCCTATTCTACAGAATGAATTGTATAAAATTGTATAAGAAAAATCACAGACAAGTTAAAAAATCCGATTTGTAGGAAAATCTATTGATCGAAAGGGCAAAATTATTAAGAATATTTTTGTAGAGAATTTTTCAAGGAACCAAATGGCAAAATTTATAATAAATGTATAACGGGGCAGTCACTTAACGTCATCGTAGCCGTGTCAAATTAATAACATTTCAGTCACAAAACATTACAATTTCAGTCGTGAAACAACAACATTTCAGTCTCAATTCATCCATGTGCCGTTTCAATTCACCAATGAGCAGTTTCAAAAAAATTTAAACGTTTTGTTGTCAAAATCAGAACATTTAGTTTTGGCTGGAAATTGACGGTTCGGAACGTTTTGACAACGATTCGTTTTAAATTATATCTCAGTGTATATTTGAATTTATTTTGTAAAAAATCTGTAAAGTCTGTTCAAAAATCTGTAGTTTCTGGGCTAAACTCTGACAGAGCTCTTAAAATCTGTAAAAGAAAAAGACAAATCTATGGTAACACTGGGTATATGCTAAAATAAGTTTTTCCCAAAACTGAAGAAAATATGAAAATATAATGAAATGCATTCAGAGACGCTTCGTTGTAATCACGTTATTGTTCAAGAAATATACATCACTTCAAGTGATTTACTTGATGACAAATGCATTGATCATACATGCACACCACTTCAATAGTGTTTTAACTAAAAAATTTTAATTTTCAACCGTTTTTAGCGTTTCCTAAAAAAATACGCATTTTGAGTTAATACACTTTTGAAGTGGGTGTGCGTAATGTTCTATAAAAACACAATATATATATTCACGATCCGTTGTATTTGGTAGTGTACTTGTGTACACAACGAATTCCACATTCGGTTGAGATAGTACATGTACAAAAGTGGAAAAGCTTGAATTGTCATACAATACATTTTGCTGTTGAAGACCAGGTTTCAGGTACACACAAGTAGACTGTCAAGTACACCGCATCGTGAATATCACCATTCTCAAATTTCATTAATAATGAATCGTTGGCATAATTTTCAAAAATATTTGGCACAAGGAAATTACTTTAGCTTTTTTAATAAAGTTTTCGTTTACATGTGAAATTTCTTGATAGATGCAGACCAAACTTTACTGATTTGAATGCTGTCACTTGCAGCGTTTTACGCGGTGTACTTTCAATATTACGTTATATACTAAATTCTTCAGCAATTCCTTTTTTTTTTTTTTAATTTGTAAGACATTTTTATTCAAGTAACTATTAAGTAGCATTGGCCTAATAAAACTAACATTTTCCATTTGAATTGACTAAATTCAAGTTTTACAGTTTGTCTGAAAAATAAAAGGAAAAAGTGTTAAAGAAATCAACTTAATATTAATAGCAAATTACATCATGTTCCTCTTCCTCACATTCAAGTGTCATATTATTTTATTCACTACGCGTTAACGGTGGTTTAATTTGGCAGTATTTTTTTTTTTTTGGTTTGTTTGTTTTATTTACGATTTATTTTACATTATATGTATGTAATGTAATTTTGATTATTTTATCACTTTGGCTTGAAAAATTAGAGATTTAGTCTTGTATGGTTGTTTTTTAAGTGTTCATATGTAATTATTACAAATCCTTCAAATTTTGAATTTTTTAGCATGTGGGTTAATTTGAATTTGAATTTGTCTCAAAACAAAATATATAACGAAAAAAATCAACAAAATCGTGATTTTTGTCATATAAAAAACATACATACAGTCTAAGAATGTAAACATAAACATATGTGCCGGCACACACAAATGGTACGTCTTCGCATGTGAATTTGTTTGTGTCTCGTGTGATGCCTCGTGTTCCATGTGTCGTCGGCTTCAACTAACACATGCGTTGTGGACTTAAAATGGAACTTGTACCTAACACACTCTCACTACGGCACATTCTATTGATAACGAACAGTAAATAAAATAACCACACAACAAATAATTTTTTTATTTTTTGCCCGCTGTTTTTGTTTTTTGTTTAAATATTATCAAAATGCAAATCTAATTTTTCGAAATAACACATTTATTTCAATTCTTTACATTTTTTGTTACGCTTTCCAAAACTATATATTTTTTACTTAAATGTTTAGACATTGTCAACATTTATTTTTGAATATCTATTGCAGCATGCACACGACTTTTTACGATGGACGTTCGTTTATATTTGAAATCACAAAATGTCTTTTACAACGTATTAGCGGACTGATGAACTGAACCGAAGACAATTTAAAGTGCCACCAAGACGTATATATGCAAAAAATGGCATATATATTAAAACTGTACTATTAGAAATTAAGAAAACCATAAAAAAAAACACTTTTTTTTTGTCGCGCTCGTTTTTTCTTTAGCACATCCTTCCACCGCGATAGCCTTCGAACTTCTGTCAGTCGACGTAGTACTTCGTTTATTTGTTCGTTATCCCCAAACAGGATATCAACGTCTTCTTCAACCTCAAGAAAATTATGCGCGAGAAACGCTAGAAAAAAATGTTATTACAATAATTAAAAAAAACTACTCATAGACAAAACACACTCTCCATTCTAAAAAAGAAACGAAGGAACCCGATATGGAACGAAACAGAAGACAAACCATTCGAAACAACAATAGTAATAAAAAATGGCAATGCGCGAGGAGTAGTAGAGAATTTACGGTAACAACATCTTCAAGTGTTTTTTGTTCTCCCACCAAAATATAAGGGACAAAGCAACAGTCTCATAAGAAAAAAGGGGGCGAATGCATAACCGTTATCTGTTATATATACATATTTATATATATTTGTTTTTATATGCATACTTGTTTTATTTATTTTTTATTAAATGTTTATGTATATTAATATATAGAGAGAGAAACAGATACGAACAGTAATATAAAAAAGTAGAAGAAAATCCACACACACACACAGGCGAACAACTTCGAAGAAAGTTGTAAGGAACGAGCGCTCGGAGCGCAAAAATGTTCTTCGTTGAATACCGTTTGATTTTTTTACGAGCTTGTTCTCTTCGCAAGGAACAAATTTAAAAGAAACTAAAACCGACGAACGAACCGAAGATGACGCTGTTATAATAATGGACGGATGAGGAAGTACGCTGCTGACAGCGAAGAGCGAAAACGTAATGTTAGGAAAGGAGAAATGCAAAGAAATGATAGTGTGTTTGTAGCAATTTTGTTAGATATAGTAGTATCTGTATATAGTAAAAGCCGAGGAGCAGTAGACATCACTAGTATATAAATAAAGTTAAATACATTAGTAATTTGAATAGTGGGACAAGGGATGAAACAAGGTAGAATAGCTAGGTAAGTTAGAATTGAGGTAGCTGGGGTAGAAATCATACCCTTAACACATTTTTTTCACTATTTTTTCTTATTTGAATTTAAAATTCTAATTTGAAAGTATGGGTAGCGTTGAAGAGGGGAAGACAATAGTAATGCGGAGAAAAATGCTTCGTTGCGTTTATATATATATATGCATTACACATTTAAAAAAAGTTCATTAAACGTGGTATATGGACAAAGAGTATAGTGCATGAGCCGAGGAACAAGGAAGGGGGTGCTAAGAATGAATTCATCACCATATGATACAACTTATAATGGGATATGTTTTAGGAGTTTGTTCAAAAAAGAGAGATAAATTGAATTTGAGAATAAATTAAGAAAATGAACTTGCGGTAAAGAGAGTTCACAAAAGTGATTGCTACGATGGATGCAAAGTAAAGAAAAGAGATATTTAGCAAAACATAGTGAGAGTTTCTTCGAGATAAAGAGTACAGCAGATTAATTGAGAAAATGAGAATACTTAAAAAAAGGTTTAAGAATTCATGAATAGACTGAACTTGTTGGGTGGAGGAAGCTGGACAAATGTACAGAGACGTTACTGGGATTGGTAGCATCCGGGAAGTATTCGGTGGTGGCAGTTTCAAATCTGCTTTACTAGCGTTTCGTCGTCTATTAAAATACAGCCGTTAAATGCAGTTAACATTTGTGAAAACAACTTTGGAGAAAATTTCATCATACATATAAAAAAAGTACCAAAGTAACGATGAAACAAATCTTGTGAGCTTGTATCCAGCTCATAAGACATTAGCTGCATTTTTAGTAAATTTCATAATGTAAAATATGAGCGACAACAAAATAAGGGGTTTCATCATCTCATATCTCATAATAAATACTTTAAATTTAACACTTTTGTTTTGATAATGCATCAGGTCCGGTGTGAAGCTTTGGGCACACTAGCTTCGAAAAGCATTGAAGAATTTTCACTTCAATTAAATAAAAATAAAGATTGAAAACTAAAGATAGTGTTGTTCCGATACTAGTACTCACAAGTACATACTCGATACTAGATTTTTTCCGGGTATTTTTTTCGCGATACCTCTAGCGAGTATTTTACTTGTTATCGATCAAATATTTGGTATCGATACCTTTTTTTTTGCTTCAAGGGGTTCGGTCGAGCCGAAGATAATTATTTTACTTGTTTTTTATAAAATACGATTTTTTTTATCAGAAAAAAAAAAATATTTTTCAATAAAATAAAAAATTTTTTATCAAAAAAAAGTTTAATAAAAATTATTTTTCAAAAAATATACAAGATTTTAAATCTTTTTAAGAAAAAGTACTCGATACCAAATACTCGATACTTTTATTCGATATTTTTTCAAGTCTCGAATTTTCCATTCGATACAAGTAATGAATAAAAGCATCGATACTTTAGTGGTATCGGACCAACACTAACTAAAGACCAGGAAATTCCATTCAAATTTCCTGATCTTCCTGTTTATGCAACAGTTGAAGTTCCTTCGATCCTCTTTTTATACACAGTATACTTTTTCGAAACATTTTGACTTTACGTTTTTTTAAACCTGATCTCAAATCGATTCCATTTCAAGTCATTTCGGAAGTGGTTATACACTGCTGGTGGTTACTACTACGTAGGTCTTTTGCAATGTTATTGATAGGATATTCGACTAGGAAATTATTTTTTACTTTTAGGGACCTCGGGATCAGCGAGTTAACGAAATCGTAACGAAATGAATAAGGACCGCATTAAAATCTAACAAAACTTGAAATGGAATGGAATGAAGTGGAAAAAGAAACTATACACTTTATTTTAAAATGTTTTAAAAACATTTTAAAATAAAGTATGGTCGCACTAATTTCAAAATTTAAACAACTTCATTAAATCAACTTTGAAATTAAGTGGAAATACGTCAAACTAAAGTCGTCTGCTTTGAAATAAAGTGGACCGATTTTCAGTCAAAGTCTCACAACATTATTTTAAAGTTGCTACAAAGTTAGGCATAATGTGAAGTTGAAACAAATTCAAAACAATATTTTTTAATTTCAAATTTTGCAGCTTGGAAATAAAAATGCACAACCTCAAATTCAAATTGGAAATTTTCGACGTAAGCAGAAAATAACTTCAAAAAAAGTTCGATCAATTTTAAAATATAATGGTAACTTCAAAATGAGGATGTTCGTACTTGTTTTTAAAAATTTCAACACGCTTCTGCTAGTTTCCAATAGTATGAAACTAGCAGAAACCGTCATCTGCTTGATTTGAGGTTTTTTATTTGGTGTTGCTTTTTCTAGGTGTAGAGATGTTGTCGAAAAATGATCGCAATACTCGCAGAAGGGAGGGACAAAAACAAATTTGTTCGCTGATCCACTTCTAAAAGTTCTCAAAAGTTACGTATTTGCATACTAATTCACCAAAAAGTAAAGAAAAAGTAGTCAAAGAATTATCTTCGCAATGACCGAAGCTAGAATACGCTGCACATTAGAATGGCCGTTAAAAGTAGATTTCAAAACGCCGTGCGGAATATATTTCTTTTTGGCCTACAACCGTCCCTAAATCATATTGGGTCGATCGGATAATGTTAAGGGGTCGCAGAATTTTATTATTATATTCGGATTTTATGATTAAACAACTTCATTTAACACATAAAATGTCAAATTTTTTCGATCAGTGTAATTTAAAATTAGTGGCGCATATTCACAATCAAATTTAGTAGCTACTAAACCTTAGTACCAGCTTAGTAACTGTCAATTCAGTGTATTACCTGTCGACTTAGTAGATTACTAAAGATAAGCCAATAACTTTTTTTTTGATTTTATTTATTTTAAATATTATTCGGTTTTGTTTAATGTAATATTTGTTAATTATTATTTCTTTGTTAAATAAAAATCATATTAAACTTAAAATATTGTTGCAACAGATTTTTCTTTGATTTTATATAAATTATTGCATTTAATTGGAAAATCCCGAACAAATCCCGGAATCCCGGGATTGTAATTTCAAATCCCAAAATCCCGGCACTTCGGGACATATTCTCAACATAATATATTACTTCTATTTACCCTTTTATGCATAATATATTACTTCTATTTACCCTTTTATGCACTTCACTCTTGACCTATTGTACGCACTGATTTGAATACTCGAATGCCAAAACCGATATCTTTGCTTTTGCACAGTTGCGGTCAAAAAAATAGTAGATACCTCTTAGATGTATGAATTAGGTTCAGAAATTAGTAGATAGAAATTAAAATTTTTTTTAAATATATATACAAAAAAACATAAAAAATTATTCTTTGGTTTTTCATTTCAAATTATTTTCTAGCACAACACAGTGCAAAAAATTAGATTCAATACGAAAATCCTAGTTCTAATTGGTATTAAATAAAATAGATAGTTTTTAGCATATGTAAATCGTGCAATTCCGTCATATACTCTCTAATTTTAGAAAGTAATCATCATTGGGACCTCTAAACTTTGAAGTTAAACCAGAGAAATCCCGATATGGTAGTGCTATTTGATATGTAGTTTATACATTCCAATTATAAAGCCCCAGGTTACAGCCAAGGGCTCCCTAAAATCGGACACTGTTCGCGGTCATCCAGAACATGAACATGGTACGAGGTTTCAAAACCACATATATATGGGTCAAAACGTCAGAAAAAATGGTGTAAACTCTGAAAAATAATTAAAAAGGTTTAACTTTTTAACTCACTTTTCAAACCAATGACAGGAAGTTTCTTTATATTTTATGATCGAGGAAAAGCTGTATTTTTCTTGTATTTCTTATTAATGAACTAGTTTACTTAAATATTTATTCCGGTATTTTCGGAACTAAAAATATACCGGGATCCCTGGATTTGGCATCGAAAGCCCTAATACATACGCATACGCATCCATAAACACATGCATTTATACATACATACACCGAGAGAAAAATACCGTTAAAAACCGAAAGCGAAAAACTGTTAAATTGACAACAAAAACTGTTGCAAATTTCAGTTTTCGCTTTAATTTTAACAGTTTTCGCTGTCAATTTGACAGCTTTCCAACTGTCGGATGGTTTTTAACGGCGAAATCGCTATTTTCTTCATACATACAAACAAAACCTGCCTCAGCGGTGTATTAGGCGTAAAAAAAACCCGGTAAGCGAGAATTTAACTTCGCTAATCCGGAAATAGTTAATAAAAAATTTAGCTTCGTTAAATTAAAAAGTTAATTGCGTTGAAAAGTTAACTTCGTTAAAAGTTAAATTAAATAGTTAAATTCTCTATAGAAAAATTTTGTTTTCCCAAAAAACGCATAAAAAAACATTTTAACTATAAACAATTGAATGCGGGCACACACAGACCCTTTTTTCGATCGATTTCAGCCCTCTATATGCAAATTTTACTTCAAAAATTAAAACTTTGTAAAAATTTTACAAAACGTTGATTGGAAAATGTCGGCGGCGGCTAAACAGTTTCGCGCCGACCATAATCGGCTTCAATCGGAGTGCGAACAAATCGATGTCAATATCGGTTGAGCCGACACAATCGACTCAATATTTCGCCTCCGACCAAGCCGATACATTTGACGGCGGGCTAGGCACGCCGTCTCGACTTGGAACTTTAAAATTTTGTCAACAACACGAAAGTGTTCTGTGTTTACAATTTTTCAACAGTGTGGCTAGGTAGATTATTAAAAATAGTATAAATTCTTAATTTTTACTTTTTTTTTTACATTCAATAATACAAATTCAAAATCAAAGTTAACTAATGCTAGTTAATCGAAGAAATTTAACTTAACTAAATGAAAAAGTTAATGGTTTTCAAAATTAACTGAAACGTTAAAAGTTAACCAAAAATTTAACTTCGTTAATTTACTATTAACGAATTAACTAGTTAATGCCAGCTTTGCCAGTAAGCATTTGCACTTGCTGTCAAATTGAGGAAGACTTGACTACACAAGTATCTCAACAAAAAGGAACCCACCTCAAGCCTTTTTCGTAACTTTTCTTCAACTTGTTTTCAAGCCCGTTCCCAACAATTTTTCAATACAAATTTATTTATATTTTTAAAATTTTAAAAATTTGATGGTGTCTTTATATTATTATATTTATGTTTCGACCCCTAATCGCGTAATGCATTTAAGTGCCAAAAAGCAAATTGGGCAGGAGAGGGTTTTTTTAAATATCGTCTAATTAATGGAACCGATTTGATTGAATTTTAGTTTATAGTATATAGGTCTGAGCGAAGCTAAAATACCCTGCACATGCGAGTACCAGTGGCGTAATTAGGGGGGGTGGGGGGTGTGATAAAGGGGATATTCCGAAAATTCATTTTGTTTCATAAATATAAAAGTAAGTATATTTTTAATGATTATTCAATATTGGATTCCGAAGTCTGCCTTAGCAGTACTTCTCAAGTTGAAACTTCGAATTGGAATCCTCTTTCTGTCGAAGCCAACACCTCAGCCACACTCTAAAAAGTGCATGTAAAAATGCTATACTACAGTGTTTATTTTTCAACAGAAAAGTGTGTAAATATGTGCAAAAAATGTTTGAAATTGGACTTTGAACATTAGGTGTTTAACATTGCAGAATTTTTTGATAAAAAAACAAACTTTGGTCGTTTTTAAATACATTTAGTGTAAATTTAAACCAAAAAAGTAAAATTAAACATACATCGCGTAAGCTTCTTTGAAATTTACTATCAGAGTATGTAGCTTCGCAAACAACAACATGTAAAAACTTGAAAAGACGCCACCCGTGAAATCGTGAAAAATTGCAGCAGTCGCATAAATTCTTCATTCGGCATTAATTAAACAATTTAATACATTTCATATAATCCGGAGGATCCTCGTCAGCAGTTAATTATTCTAGTGCAAGTAATAAGTTATTATAACTAATAGCGTTTAAGCGCAATGCATAAATGCGAAATATGTGGAATAAAATTAAAAGAATTAAAATTGTATCAGAAGCATTTATACAACATGCATAAAAACAAAAAAAAAATGTAGATTTTAAGTTTTTGTACCAGTACGAGTGCTCGGCATGCATTTTCCAATCGGAAAATGTACCAAAAATTGGTTCTTTGATTTTTTTCTTCATTATATATCTTTAAATGTTCACGTATCTATATACAAGATTCTGTAAGTTACAAAATGTATAAATTGGAAAAACAAATATAGACAAAGTCCAAGTACTTAAAAGTAAACTACTTTGAATTAATTTAACTATGGTTGGATTTAAAATTACACATCCAAAGAGTACTTCTCAAGGTAAATTTAAACATTTGGTTCTTAGCTTTACACACATAACGTTTCGACTATTTAAGCATTTGGTGTGGAAGTTTACACATAACGAATACACATATGATGTGTACAATCATGTGTGTAAAATTACACTCATTAAACTAGGTTATTAGTTGCCTAGTTTAATGAGTGCAAAATTACACAAATATTTCTAAGAGTGCAGCCCCACTCATCTCCCCATTATTCCATTTGCTTCCAAAACTTTTCAACACTTTCCATACGATTTCATCATCCTATTAATTGCAATTCAGCAATAATATCGAATTGGAAGGAATGTTGTTTACTTAGTTAAAACGTTGAAGAGACTAAATTTAACCAGATGGGTTGCAAAGTGCGAAGCAGTTAGCGACTTTCACGCAATTTTCAAGCACGTATATAATGCTCTGGAAGAAATGCAAGATGATAAACCAAATGCTAAAATATTGAAAAATGCGATTGACTTTGAATTTATTTTGACCCTCAAGATTGTGGTTTTAATATACCAGCATTCGCTGCCGTTGAGTCTAAACTTTCAAAAAAGGAATATTGATTTGGATGAGGCAATCGGTTTGGTCGCATCTTCGACCAAACCAATTTCGACAGAGCGAAATTGAAAAAATTCGAGCGGACGAAGAATCGTTCGAAAAAATATTCATTGAATCAAAGTCGTTGGCAGAGAGCCTGGATGTAACTGTAAGACTTACAAGAACTCAGAAGCATGACGGTCTGCCAATAGAAAAATATTTCCATGTGAAGTTATTCAATGCATTTTTAGATTTTTACAAAAAGGAGCTGAAGGAAAGATTCACAAACCATAAAAAAATACTGACTGGATTTCAGGCACTTTTTGATGATGGAGCTTCAGAAAATAATCTGAAATCCACATTTGAGTTTTACGAAGAGTTTCTTGACTGCCGTCATCAACGGCAGTTACTGAAGAGAGACTATGGAAGCAATATATTAGTCGCAAGGGCACGTTACCAAAAATGCTATTGAAGCTATGGATATGTGTCCCAAGGACGTTTTTCCTAATGTGAATACATTGCTGCATATTTTAGCAACGCTACCAGTGTCAACTAGTACGGCTGAGAGCATCTTTTCATAAGGCGAAAACTTACTTGAGAAATTCAACAGGACAGGTATAGTTTTGAATTCGAATTTGTTTTATAAACAGTTGTATTGAAGGTTTATTATTTATTAAAATGATAGAATCGGCTTAATGGACTGGCTGCCCTTGCAATACACAAGGATGTGCCCATTAATACCGATGAGGTACTCAATGAGCTATCTAAAAAAACCAAGGCGGATTGACTTAGTCATTTAATGCAATATAAATTCACTTTATAAGTATGTAAATATTAATTTTTTTACTGTGCTGTGCACCAGGCACGTAGCCAGGGGGGGGGTTTGAGGGGCTGAAAATCCATGGATTTGACAACACCGCTTAAAAATGCAAACATATTATTGGATACCCTACAAAAGTATCGGCAAAATGGCGAAGAAATTTTGAAGTAAAATTTTAATTTGGCTTCGAAACCAAGCAGACATCACGTTCACATCCTGGCACTTTATCCGTTTAACAATATTTTATATTATGCATTGAATTTAATTCAAAATATATCATAGGCAGGGACTGGTACCGAAACGCCGGTTCTCAGATTTAAAAATATATCGGTTTCGGTTCCGGTTCCCAGAGATTTTAAAATATCGGTTCCATAAAGTCAAAAAAGTTTAATTTTAAAGTGAAAGTGAAAAAGATAAAATTGTTTAACAAAAACTGGATGATACGAAAATTTAACTAAAATTTATATTTCAAAACTGTTATTTCATTTATGAAATAACAGTGAATTTTGTAGAGGTGAATTTTGTAAATGTGAATTTTCTAAAGGTAAATTTAAAAAAAGGAGAATTTTGAAAAAGAGGAATTTTGATAAGGGTTAATCTTGGAAAATTAATTTTGTGAGGGTGAATTTCGACACGGTGGATTTTGGCAAGAGGAATTTAAACCCGAATTCATATATTTAATTTTTGATGTATTTTAACCTTTTTTAAAAACTTGGAATCCATATAAAATACGGAAATTTTAAAATTCAAATCATGATTTCACAACAATATGATTTTTTTAGTTGTGCCTTTATTGTAGGGAATGAGCGAAATATCGAATTACTAACATTTTCAGATACTTCTTCTTGGCTGTGCTTCACCTAACCACTTAATAATAATAAAAGGGGATTTACACTGCAACCGTTGGTCTTTTGTGACCTAAACTTGTTAATAAATTGGAAAATCTTCATGAATATCTGGACGATAAAAAATCAATGTCTGGAGTAGGGATTGGAATTCCGGCCTTATTTCAGTCCTGATTGATATTGGCGATTAGTAAACAATATTATGTTGGTTTGTTTATTTTTATTCATTCATGCTTCCACTTAAGTTTTGAAAGTGCTGCTGTATTGCGACGGTACATATATTAATAAAACACCTACTCGCGATTTTAATGACAATAATTTTTATAACAGACTGATTGCATTATCCACGATCTCATTTCACTGGGATGTTACGACTGATTTTCCAAAAGGTTATCAATTAATAGCTGGGGTCAAAACTAGAATCAAAAATATTCTTTAAGATAAATATTTTTTTTCAAGCCCCCTCCGAACCGAAATCCTGGCTACGGGCTTGCTGTGCACACAAGCGTTAAAAAACGCTGAAATAACATTTTTTTTTAAATATAAATTTATAATTGTGTTTATCCCCGCCTTTCGCAAATCCTAGTTACGCCACTGGCGAGTACGATACATTCTGCGACCTTGTGTTAATAATTTTATAGCAAATCGGTATTTTATCGATACTTTATCGATATTTCATGGATATTTTATTCATAATTTTTCGATATTTTATCGAACTTTTCGATTGTTTGTCGATAATATCCCTTTCCACTTCATTCCCGAATAATTTCACAGTTTTTTTCCAATTCCATTTTGTTACAGTTTTATTCCCATTTCCAATCAAATACAAGAAAAGGCGTCCAAATCGGTTAGGTATTTCACAAGATAAAAGAAAATAGTACAAATTTTGTATGAGAGGTATGAGGATTTGTCCATATTTTATCGATAATTTTACGAAAATTTATCGATTTTTTATCTATAATTTTTCGATAACTTATAGATAGATATTTTGTCAATAATTTTCCAATATTTATCGATAATTTCAATTCCCTGATCCATTTAAAAATTTTGTTCCAATTCCATTTTGTTCCGGTCGAATTCCAATTCGCTCCAGTTTCATTCCCATTTCGTTCCCGAAATCATATCCAACCAAATGCAAAAACCGCGTCCAAATCGATTCAGTATTTCACATGATAAACGAAAATAATACAAATTTGGCGGCTATTTTGTATGGGAGGTAGGCATGGTTCTTATCCGATGTTACCCAATACCGTCCGACCATTCAAAACAAGAGGAATGCCAAAATTTGAGGTCGATAGCTCAAAAGCTACGACAGTTATCGTGCGAAATGACAGACAGATGGACATGGACTAATCAACTCAGGAGGTGATGCTGATCAAGAATATATATACTTTTCCATACCGGACACGCCTCCTTATGGGCGTTACAAACGGTGTGACAAAAACAATATACCCTCGGACACTGTTTGCAGGGTATAAAAAAGCGTGAATATGGTTTTCGTTTTTTCGTTTATCTTGAGAAATACTTAACCGATTTGGATGCGGTTTTCTGCATTGTGTTGGAAATGAGGTCGGGAACGAAATGGGAATGAAACCGGAACGAAATGGAATCGGACCGGAACAAAATGGAATTGGAACAAAATTTTTAAATGGATCAGGAAACTAAAATTATCGATAAATATTGGAAAATTATCGATAAATTTTCGATAAACTATTGAAAAATTATCGATAAATTTTCGATAAACTATTGAAAAATTATCGATAAAAAATTGAAAAATTATCGATAAAAAATTGAAAAATTATCGATAAAAAATCGAAAAATTATCGATAAAAATCGAAAAAATATCGATAAATTATCGAAAAACTATCGATAAAATATCGAAAAATTATCGATAAAAATCGAAAAACTATCAATAAAATACCGATTTTCGATAAAATTACTAACATATGGTCTCAGAATGTATCGTACTCGCATGTGCAGGGTATTATAGCTTCGGTCAGACCGAATATAATTCTCTTACTAGTTGTTGTCTTATATGGGAGCCCACCCTAGTGTTTGTCCGATTTGGCTGATTCTCGAACTTGCTCTTACTTTTGAAGTGAAAAACATGTTCTCAATGTTTCAAGTCATGGCTAAATTGGCTAAAGGGTTGATGCTGATCAAGAATATATATACTTTTCCATACCGGCCACGCCTTCTTATCGGCGTTACAAACGTTGTGTCAAAGTTAGTATACCCTGCGACAGTTAGTGTGGGGTATACAAAATAGAAGAAGAAAACTTTGGCGCATATTAAAGTCAAATTTTGTAGTCACTAAACCTTAGTACCAGCTTAGCAGCTTTCAATGCAGTGTAATATCTGTCAACATATTTTTATTTTTGATGTTCTGCAGACCGCAAATTGAATTTTACTTTGAAATGAAATAAACATTTATTATTGTTGGTTAATGCATTTATTTGTTAATTTATCAAGTAAAAATCAAGAATATTGCGGATTATGCAACACGTTTAATTATTATATATATTTAAAATTTGTTTCTGTCGATCCATGTTGTCATTATTTTATTGCTTCGCTCCTTTTTCTAGACGCGATCGTAATGCCAGCTTCAGGATACTCCGGAATCTATAAAAGAGATGTATATATATTATGGTGGGTCAATTTGTTCTGGTGAGAAAAACGGCAATAAGCGTTAGCAAAAACGAAATATACGCGAAATTCTAAGAAAATTACCCGAAGAAACTAGGGTTCTAAAACAAAAACCTAGCTCCCGCCGAAAAACATGAAAAAAATTCTCTCAAATTTCCATCAAATCAGTTTTACTGTGCGACAAGGCATAAAATTATGGGGTTTTGACAATTGCAGCTGATGGAGTAACGAAAAAAAAACTAGAGAGTTTACTATTTTCAGCTATGCCGAAGCTGAAATATCCCCAACACAATAGGAGCTTAGAAGTACTTCTAACATTAAAAAATCCGGTGTTAAGATCCAATTTTGAGCCATTTATAGGTGATTTCAGAGCTTCGGACCACGTCCAAAATCCGTTTCTAAAAATTTCCAATCGAATGCATCGAAAAAAATGTTGTCTCAAGACGCCATTTTGTCCCATTATATGTGATCGGACCATGTCGAAAATCCATTTCCAATCGAAAACAGCAATGAAAATAGTGGGAAAATTATTACTTTTTGTTGTCTTATATGTGAGCCCACCCCAGCTTTTGTCCGATTTGGCATATTCTCGAACTTGCTCTTACTTTTGAAGTGAAAAACATGTTCCCAACATTTTAAACTGCGACCGCTATCGTGCGGACAGACGGACATGGCTAAATCGACTCAGGAGGTTATGCTGAATATATATACTTTTCCATACCGGACACGCCTCCTTATGGGAGTTACAAACGTTGTGTCATAGTTAGTAAACCCTGCCCCAGTGTGTGTGGGGGTAAATATAAATATACGTGTCACTTTTAACAAAAATTCAGACCTTTAAAAAAATTTCAGACGTGATGTGGCAAAATCCTGTTACACGTAAATTTAATTTTTCGTGTTTCTATCAGCTCTATTTGTCAAACCATTTTATTTTGGAAAAAACGCGATTTGTCGCAATATTAACTATGACACTTTTTCCTCTATCATCTCCAATTGTCCCATGATTTTTTACCTTGTCGCACAGTGAAACTGATTTGATGGAAATTTGAGAGGATTTTCCTGTCTCTCGGCGGGAGCTAGGTTTTCGTTTTAGACCCCTAGTTTCTTCGGGTAATTTACTTAAAATTTTGCGTAGATTTCGTTATTGCTAGACGTTTTTTAACAAAAAAAAATGACCCACCCAATATATGTATTATTGGAATAAATAAATTAAGTGCATTATCGTATACAAGGGGTAGTGTGTTAAAAGTAGTGAATACCCTGTTCTCTACACTCTATTATATAAAAATCTAGCGATCTATATTTTTAAGTTTGTTCCGAATCACGAAATCGTAAAATGTAATTCTTACCAGCTCATAACATCTATAGCCCCAGTTTTGTATGGGACATTTTTAATTTGTTTGTCCCTTTGTGCCCCCTTTTTCGATAATTTATCGATAGTTTTTCAATATTTATCGATAATTTCCATTTCCCGATCCAAAAATGTTGTTCCAATTATACTTTTTTCCGGTCTAATTCCATTTTGTTCCTGTTTCATTCTCATCAGACATAATTTCCAACCAATTGAAAAACAACGTCCAAATCGGTTCCGTATTCCTCAAGATAAACAAAAAAAATACAAATTTGACGGTTGTTTTGTATGGGAGGTAGGCGTGGTTCTTATCCGATGTTGTTCATTTTCAAAACCGTCGCCAAAATATGAGGAATGCCAAAGTTTGGAGTCGATCGCTCAAAAGCTACAGCAGTTATCATATAGCATATAAAGCATATATATAGTTTTCCATACCGGACACGCCTCCTTATGGAAGTTACAAACGGTGTGACAAAAACAATATACCCTTGGACACTAGAGTGCAAGGCTACAAACGATTTTGTTTTGAAATAGAGCTTGGTCAGGATTTGTTCAATTTTTAAACAGGTGTGGTTAAAACAAATATAAAAACAAAAATTAAATCAACATATTTTTTTAGGAACATTTTATTTTTCACTTTGTTCCTTAAGTTTGGAGTGCGCACTAAATGCTCAGCAGGTTGGTCTATTGTTAACATTATTTAACAGAGTTTTAAATGTACTACATATACATATTTTGTACAAAAACTATAGTTAAATTCAGATTTTATCGAGCTTCAAATAAATTATTTATTATTTATTTTTGGGCTATAGCTCATTTTTACCAACAAATTTTTTTGCCAAAATAGGTTGTTACAACAACAAGCAAAAACCAGCCTTGGCAGAGTGTACAGCTGTTTCGGATTTTAGCCACAAAATCCTCATCAGCACTCTTTCGGCAATTTTTTCACTTGTTAACAGTCTTAAGCTGGACTTTGAAAAAACTTTTCAACCTGCTTAAGTAGAAATGCTGTATTTTACAATAACAAGCAAAAGCCAGTTGCAATTTTTGCCATTCGCGCTTCTTCAGTGGAATCGGTTTGATGCAAAACTCCACGCCTAACCAACCAATTGAATTAATTTTTTACGAAGATCGTATTTTACGAACTTTTCTCGATAAAAAGTAATCGAGAAAAGTCCGACATTATCTCGTATATTGCGATAGTAGTAATTTCCTCGATAAAATATCGTGTACGTCCTCATAATTTAAATCGTTAACGACTTAGATAACGCCTTAGTTTACGAGGCCTTTACAAAAACTGTAAAACAAATTTTAAAACGTTGTTTAAGCCATACTTTTAGACTCTTGTTCAATAATGGCTGAGATAGGCGAATGCTCTAAAATCCAGAGGAAGTGAGTTCAATCTCGGATTCAACTTTGTAAAAAACTAGAGAGTGGACTATCTTCGGCTATACCGAAGCTGAAATACCCCCACACAGTAGGAAGAAGTACCTCGAACATAAAATTATGTGGTCTCAAGACCACATTTTGAGCCACCTATAAATAGTTTTGGAGCCCGGACCATGTCCAAAATCCGTTTCTAAAAATTTCCAATCAAATCGGCAAAAAAAAAAAATTTGGTCTCAAGACCCTATTTTGACCCTTATATATGTGATTTCGGAACCTCGGACCATGTCAAAAATACGTTTCTAAACATTTCCAATCGAATGCAGCAAAAAAAAGGCTTGAAAAATGTTGACCTTTTTTTTCGGTGTATGTGAGCCACGCCCAGTTTTTGTCCGATTTGGCTGATTCTCGAACTTGATCTCAGTATTCACGAGAAAAACATGTACCCAAAGTTTCAAGTCGATATCTCCTAAACTGCGACCGCTATCGTGCCGACGGAGAGACGGACGGACAGACAGACGGACATCGCTAAATCGACTCAGGAGGTGATGCTGATCAAGAATATATATACTTTTCCATACCGGACACGCCCCCTTATGGGCGTTACAAAAGTTGTCTTAAAGTTAGTATACCCTGCCACAGTGAGTGTGGGGGTATAATTATTCTAAAAAAAGTCAGAGTCGGCAAATAAAAATGGAGATCGTTAGCATGCACAGTTTGCTTCGATAACGATTATTCTTTTCGATGAAAAATTAAGAACAAAGTCAGACTCGTAAGCGTATCGTTATCGTGTGTCGCCTACTTTTGTTTTATACGCTTTTTTTTTTAATAGTAATTTTATTCAATTGAATCACCTAATAATAACTTAGGTCTAACAATGATTTTTCAAAAATTCAGAAATTCAGCTTATTATTATAATATTCAGATTAAAACTATTTGCCCTATATCCATTGATTTAGGCAATGTAGAGTTATCGTACCTAATATATGGGGAATATATTAGTTTCGTTTGATACGTGAGGGATTCAGAGGTCTCAGTAAATTTCTAGCTAGAATGTTTGGGTGAAACATGAGCTTCTGCTTGTACTTCGAGGTAAGATTCGGAATTTCGTCTTTTACTGCAGTTATATTCAGGTCTCTGTGGATGTTAGTATTTTTTATATACCAAGGGGCTCTGGCAATATGTCTCAGGATTTTAGATTGGACTCTCTGGAGTTTTTCCACGTTCGAGGGAGAGGCAGTGCCCCAGAGTTCAATTCCATATGTCCATATGGGTTTTATTATACTTTTGTATATTTGGACTTTGTATGTGAGATTTAGCTTTGATGCCCTTGAGATTAGCCAATTTAGTTCCAATTGCTTTAATTTGATCTGAGTGATTTTAGATTCAATATGTTTATGCCATGTGAGGCGGCGATCGAGATGCATTCCAAGATACTTGGTTTCGGAACTTTCCGGGACGACTTGGCCGTTTTTCTTCAGAGCAGGACACGTGCCCCTTCTTAGAGTGAAGGTTAAGTGACAGCTTTTGGATTCATTGACCTTGATTTTCCATCGATGTTGCTAATTACTTAGAGTGTCCAAGTGTTTTTGCACGTATAGAGATGCCATGTCTGGGTTTGAGTGAGAGCACATGATAGCAGTGTCATCAGCAAAAGTCGATATGAGAGTTCTATCACTTTTGGGCATATCTGCAGTATAGAGAATATATAGCAGGGGCGCGAGGACTCTGCCTTGTGGTACTCCGGCCAGTATTTCGTATTTTCGGGAGACAAAGCTTTTGTATTTTACTACAAATTTTCTATTCGTGAGGTAGTTTTTGAGTAGACAGTGCATATTAGCGGGAAGAATATGCTGTAGTTTGTAAATAAGTCCTTCGTGCCAGACTTTATCGAAGGCCTGGGTGATATCGAGGAAAACAGCGGAGCAATACTGTTTATTTTCGAAAGTGCCTTTTATTGAGTCAACAATGCGGTCCTCTTGCTCAATAGTGCCATGCTTTTCGCGGAAGCCAAACTGGTGATCGGGAATCACTTGTTTTTCTAGAATTTTCGGTAGAATCAATTTTATTAAAAGTTTTTCGAAGAGTTTCGATATTACAGAGAGCAAACTTATAGGGCGGTATGACGTCACATTACTGGGATCTTTTCTAGGTTTGGGAATCATTGTAACTTGAGATAGTTTCCAATCATCTGTGTAGTGACATGTTCTGAGAATCGCGTTAAATATGTGCAATAAGTGGGTTATTGCAACTGTTGCTTTTTTCGGGTCCAAGCTTTTGTTTATTGCCTCCATAAGTTCGTTTTTTTTTTACGCTTTTTGATCGAAAAATCTTCGTTTACAAGCTTTTTAACGATAAAATTATTGCCTGGGTACGGATAATATATCGGAAGTGTCCTTGGACGAATTATCTTATTTTGTAATTGTATCCTAGTACATCATACCATGTAGAGCGATTGATCTCATTGACTGAAAACCGTCGAAAACTTAAATTTTAAGATATTGTTTGATTGTATATTGCGCTGGCGCTTAATTAAACCATCCGATAGTCTAAACTTTAAATTGACAGTTGCTGCGCTGTTGATAACCGTAGCCTAGTGGGAAGATGTCCGACTGCCACCCGGCAGGCCGGAGTTCAAATCCCGGTACATTCGTCGCTAATTTTTTAAAATAACTTTTATTTAATAAAAAAAAAATGTTAACTATATTTTTTTTTGTCTCAATTATAAACTTTCTAAACTTTATTTATAAAAGTTTTTAAACTAAGTTACAATTGTCTTTTTGTAGTCGCTCTGCACAAGGCTTGAACCTGTGACCTTCTGGTTGATAGTCCGACATCTTATCCATCACATACATGGAAGGGATTTTCATTGTTTTTCGGGGAATATCCTATCAAAAGAAGAAACGGGCAAGGAATTCATGATAATGTAAGAAAACTTTAATAAATATTACATAAGTCAAAACCGGGGAAAGCTAAGTTGTAGTTGAACAAAAAGGAGACAAACTTACCATAAACCTGGCAACACTGTTTGAATTTGAAGAACAGAAACCTTTTAACAGCCACTGATATAAGATTTTATGTTCACCTATCTGTTAAACTGACTGTTACACACTCTGCTCATTCATAACATCATTTTGATGGTTGTTAAATCTGTCGACATTTGCACTAGTTGGTTGAAAGGCCATGCTAGTACCCAGGGACGCCTGGGTTCAAATCTCGTTGGCTGCAACATTTTTTATTTATTCAATAGAAAAATAGATTGACAGTTTTTTGACAGTTCGAGAAGTTGTAAAAAGGTTTAATTCAACAGCAAAATTGTTAAATCAAACAAAATTACTTTAAAACAACAGTTATTCTGTTAAAAACGGAATAACAGTGCACGACTGTCATTTCTACTGCCATGTTTTTTCCCGGTGTACAGTGTGTTACAAAAGTATTCGTATACCCCTTTAACAGGCCCGTAGCCAAGATTTCGGGTTTAAAAAAAATTTTATTTTTTAAAGCATATTTTTGATTCTAGTTTTGACCCCAGCTATAATATTGATAACCTTTTGGAGGATCAATCGTAACATCCCAGTGAAATGAGATCATGTATAATGCAATCAGTCTGTTCTTAAAATCATTGTCAATAAAATCGCGAGTTGGCGTTTTATTGTACGAAAATATGTACCTTCGCAATACAGCAGCTGAACACACCACTTGTATGAGATACTCGATAAGTACTGACTTTATTTTTAACAAACACTTAAATATATAGATACAAAAATATCTTAAAACTAGGCATAATCTTTGAACAGAAATTGTTCCCACAGACATGAAGTAATAAAAGTATAAACAGATATAAGTGGACTTATTGTTGTGGTGTAGGACATTATCAGCAGGGACACGATCCCCGCAAAGGCTATAAACTATTTATTACTTGTGACAGCAAGATTGTAAAGTAATTTGAGTGCGTTCAAGGATCGACACAATTGTCAGTGTGGGTAAATAATTATGTGTGACATGATACATTGTAGTTTATGGTACATACATGTTTAATGCTTAAACAGCAGCACTTTCAAGACTGCAGTGGAGGAATCAATGAATAAAAATAAACAAAAAATCGCAGTTTTTCCATTTTTTTTAAATAAAAAGTTGATTTCAAACTTCAAAACAAATTAACATAATATTGGCCATTAATTGCTAATATCTCGCGAGTGGTCGAAAATCATATTACAAAAGAATCTCTACTGCATCTTTCCACATACTTAAAATATGCAACTTGTACATGAAACAGTCAAAACTGAAAAAAAGCCGGGATTTCAATCCCTATTTTTATTTTATCCTCCAGATATTCATGAAGATTTTCCAATTTATTAACATGGTTAGGTCACAAAAGGTCGCAGTGCAAATCCCCTTTTATTGTTATTAACATTGTTAGGTGAAGCAAAACCAAGAAGAAGTATCTGAAAATGTTAGCAATTCGATATATAAAAAAGGTTCAAATACATCAAAAATTAAAGATATGAATTCTGCCTTTTGACAGCATGCCGATAAATATCTGAGGATCCTAGTGGCAGTCATAACTCCAAAAACCCGAATTTTGAGTTGTGTCTTTATTGCAGGGAATAAGCGATATATGCACATTGGACCGGTTCCTTTGTATATAAAAATGACTTATGTGAAGTTTGGAGCCAATCAGATCAAGAAAAGTCGGCGCGGAATGCACTTTTTTTTCCCCATACAAAAATTAAAAACATTGGAAATAGTGCTCGGATTTTGATGACACTTTAAACTTTATCCGATTGGCTCCAAACTTCACATAAGTCATTGTACCCCCACACCCACTCTTTCAGGGTATACTAACTTTGTCTTAACGTTTGTAACGCCCATAAGAAGGCGTGTCCGGTATGGAAAAGTATATATATTCTATCAGCATCACCTCCTGAGTCGATTTAGCGATGTCCGTCTGTCTGTCCGTCTGTCCGTCCGCACGATAGCGGTCGCAGTTTTGGAGATATCGACTTTAAACTTTGGGTACATGTTTTTCTCATGAATACTGAGATTAAGTTCGAGAATCAGCCAAATCGGATAAAAACTGGGCGTGGCTCCCATACACCGAAAAAAAAGGTCCACATTTTTCAAGCCTTTTTTTTGCTGCATTCGATTGGAAATGTTTAGAAACGTATTTTTGACATGGTCCAAGGTTCCAAAGCCACATATATAAGGGTCTAAATGGGGTCTTGAGACCAATTTTTTTTTTGTGGATTTGATTGGAAATTTTTAGAAATGGATTTTGGACATGGTCCAGGCTCCAAAACCACCTATAATTGCCTCAAAATAGGGTCTTGAGACCACATTTTTTTATGTTCGAGTTACTTCTTCCTACTGTGTGGGGGTATTTCAGTTCTCTCTAGTTTTTATATACAAGGAACTAAGCTAACCCAATCGGGCCATCGAACACTCATTTTGAAGAAAGCTTCTATTTTCATTAGTGAAATAACAATTTTAAAATATAAATTTTGGTTAAATTTTCTTTTACTTTTACTTTAAAATTTAAACTTTTTTGACTTTAGAACCGATACGTGCCTATGATATAGCGGTCGCAGTTTTGGAGATATCGACTTGAAACATTGAGAACATGTTTTTCACTTCAAAAGTAAGAGCAAGTTCGAGAATCAGCCAAATCGGACAAACACTAGGGTGGGCTCCCATATAAGACAAAAACTAGTAAGAGAATTATCTTCGGTCTGACCGAAGCTATAATACCCTGCACATGCGAGTACGATACATTCTGAGACCATATGTTAGTAATTTTATCGAAAATCGGTATTTTATTGATAGTTTTTCGATTTTTATCGATAATTTTTCGATATATTATCGATTATTTTTCGATATTTTATCGATAGTTTTTCGATAATTTGTCGATAATTTTTCGATTTTTTATCGATAATTTTTCGATTTTTTATCGATAATTTTTCGATTTTTTATCGATAATTTTTCGATTTTTTATCGATCATTTTTCGATTTTTTATCGATAATTTTTCAATAGTTTATCGCAAATTTTTCGATAATTAATCGATAATTTATCAATTTTTTATCGATATTTTATCGATAATTTTCTAATATTTATCTATCATTTTAGTTTCCTGATCCATTTAAAAATTTTGTTCCAATTCCATTTTGTTCCGGTCCAATTCCATTTCGTTCCGGTTTCATTCTCATTTCGTTCCCGACCTCATTTCCAACCCAATGCAGAAAACCGCATCCAAATAAGTTAAGTATTTCTCAAGATAAACGAAAAAACGAAAACCATACTCACGCTTTTTTATACCCTGCTCACTAGTGTCCAAGGGTATATTGTTTTTGTCACACCGTTTGTAACGCCCATAAGGAGGCGTGTCCGGTATGGAAAAGTATATATATTCTTGATCAGCAGTTGATTAGTCCATGTCCGTCTGTCCGTCTGTCTGTCATTTCGCACGATAACTGTCGTAGCTTTTGAGCTATCGACCCCAAATTTTGGGATTCCTCTTATCCATCTGTCTGTCATTTCGCACAATAACTGTCGTAGCTTTTGAGCTATCGACTCCAAATTTTGGCATTCCTCTTGTTTTGAATGGTCGGACGGTATTGGGTAACATCGGATAAGAACCATGCCTACCTCCCATACAAAATAGCCGCCAAATTTGTATTATTTTCCTCATACCTCTCATACAAAATTTGTACTATTTTCTTTTATCTTGTGAAATACCTAACCGATTTGGACGCCTTTTCTTGTATTTGATTGGAAATGGGAATAAAACTGTAACAAAATGGAATTGGAAAAAAACTGTGAAATTATTCGGGAATGAAGTGGAAAGGGAAATTATCGACAAACAATCGAAAAGTTCGATAAAATATCGAAAAATTATGAATAAAATATCCATGAAATATCGATAAAGTATCGATAAAATACCGATTTGCTATAAAATTATTAACACAAGGTCGCAGAATGTATCGTACTCGCCAGTGGCGTAACTAGGATTTGCGAAAGGCGGGGATAAACACAATTATAAATTTATATTTTAAAAAAAATGTTATTTCAGCGTTTTTTAACGCTTGTGTGCACAGCAAGCTCGTAGCCAGGATTTCCGTTCGGAGGGGGCTTAAAAAAAATATTTTTTTTAAAGAATATTTTTGATTCTAGTTTTGACCCCAGCTATTAATTGATAACCTTTTGGAAAATCAGTCGTAACATCCCAGTGAAATGAGATCGTGGATAATGCAATCAGTCTGTTATAAAAATTATTGTCATTAAAATCGCGAGTAGGTGTTTTATTGTACGAAAATATGTACCGTCGCAATACAGCAGCACTTTCAAAACTTTAGTGGAAGCATGAATGAATAAAAATAAACAAACCAACATAATATTGTTTACTAATCGCCAATATCAATCAGGACATTGATTTTTTATCGTCCAGATATTCATGAAGATTTTCCAATTTATTAACAAGTTTAGGTCACAAAAGACCAACGGTTGCATTGTAAATCCCCTTTTATTATTATTAAGTGGTTAGGTGAAGCACAGCCAAGAAGAAGTATCTGAAAATGTTAGTAATTCGATATTTCGCTCATTCCCTACAATAAAGGCACAACTAAAAAAATCATATTGTTGTGAAATCATGATTTGAATTTTAAAATTTCCGTATTTTATATGGATTCCAAGTTTTTAAAAAAGGTTAAAATACATCAAAAATTAAATATATGAATTCGGGTTTAAATTCCTCTTGCCAAAATCCACCGTGTCGAAATTCACCCTCACAAAATTAATTTTCCAAGATTAACCCTTATCAAAATTCCTCTTTTTCAAAATTCTCCTTTTTTTAAATTTACCTTTAGAAAATTCACATTTACAAGATTCACCTCTACAAAATTCACTGTTATTTCATAAATGAAATAACAGTTTTGAAATATAAATTTTTATTAAATTTTCGTATCATCCAGTTTTTGATAAAAAATTTTATCTTTTTCAGTTTCACTTTAAAATTAAACTTTTTTGACTTCATGGAACCAATATTTTAAAATCTCTGGGAACCGGAACCGAAACCGATATATTTTTAAATCTGAGAACCGGCGTTTCGGTACCAGTCCCTGCCTATGATATATTTTGAGTTAAATTCAATGCATAATATAAAATATTCTTCAACGGATGAAGTGCCAGGATGTGAACGTGATGTCTGCTTAGGAAGTTTTGGAAGCTGTAGGTCCGTTTGAAAAATATTTACGCCCAGTTTCGAAGCAGAATTAAAAAATGACTTTCTTCGGCATTTTGCCGATACTTTTGTTGGGTATCCACAAATAAAATGAATTTTTAAGCTGTAAT
This sequence comes from Heteromyza rotundicornis, assembly GCA_951394025.1. Lineage (NCBI taxonomy): Eukaryota > Metazoa > Arthropoda > Insecta > Diptera > Heleomyzidae > Heteromyza > Heteromyza rotundicornis. The sequence goes on along the minus strand of OX596014.1, from coordinate 11,519,962 downwards.
CTCAAAGCCACGAAGAAAAACCGACAACGGAAGAGTAAGACTGCATCGTTTGTGACAAACAAGAAGGCTGACAAGAAAATTTGACTTTCCAAACATTGGTTCTGATAAAAAAAAACTAGAGAGTGCACTATATTCGGCTATGCCGAAGCTGAAATACCCCCACACAGTAGGAAGAAGTACCTCGAACATAAAATGATGTGGTCTCAAGACCTCATTTTGATCCACATATAAATAGTTTTGAAACCCGGACCATAACCAAAATCCGTTTCTAAAAAATTTCCAATCAAATAGACCAAAAAAAAAAATTGGTACCAAGACCCAATTTGACCCTTATATATGCGGTTTCGGAACCTCGGACCATGTCAAAAATACGTTTCTAAATATTTCCAATCGAATGCAGTAATAAAAAAGACTTAGAAAAATATTTACCTTTTTTTCGGTGTATGGGAGCCACGCCCAGTTTTTGTCCAATTTGGCTGATTCTCGAACTTGGTGTCAGTATTCACGAGGAAAACATGTACACAAAGATTTCAAGTCGATATCTCCAAAACTGCGACCGCTATCGTGCGGACGAACAGACGGACGGACGGATAGACGGACGGACGGACAGACGAACGGACAGACAGACGGACATGGCTAAATTAACTCCGGCGGTAATGCTGATCAAGAATATATATACTTTTCAGCACCGGACACGCCCCCTTATGGGAGTTACAAGCGTTGTGGCAAAGTTAGTATACCCTGCCACAGTGAGTGGGGGGGTATAAAAAGGATTTTTAGATGCTTTTTGTGGGAATTTCAGTACGAATATACTGGTAACAATGCTTTCATAGTAAAGTTTGAGTCCCATTACTTCCTGATATTCAGTAAAAAAAATTTAAATCATTTCGGGGGGCTTCAGCCCCTCAAGCCCCCCCCCCCCTGGCTACGTGCCTGCCTTTTAATTATGTGTAGTGACTATTGACACAAGTTTTAGTATCAGTATCAATGGAAAGGTCTATTCAATTCCTTTCGAATGAGTACCAAGGACACTTAATCCGTTATGTACACTTCGAGAAAACCCCAGTAAAAAAAGGACCTACTTTTCGAACTTAGGGCTATACATTTTTTTTTGGGATACAAAAAGTTTCGCTTCAAAAGCAAGCAACTTTGCAAAAGAAATTTGTTCGACTGAATTTTTGGATTTTTCTGATAGGTTGAGTTTTTATCATATCGTCGCCATTGTAAGTCAGATCTTAAAGTATAATATATTGATGTTTGTCTCGTCGAGACAAAAACATTGATATATCGTAATTTAAGATCGAACTTACTGTTCGAAGGTATCATGAAATTGAATAAGGGGAAAAAATATTAATAATATTTTCTTTAAATAGTTCCAATGGAATAATCGATATTCTTTCTTAGCAACCCCTTACATATTTTTTGAGAGCTTAAATTTTCTGCAAAAAATTTAAAAATAACCAAAATTTCATTTTATTTCGATCCATTTCCATTTCTTTCGGTTCCATTCCCATTTCATTCTAGACATAATTTATAACCAAATACAAAATACCGGGTCCGAATCGGTTCAGTATTGCTAAAGATAAACGAATAAAAAGAATTTTCGGGGGCCATTTTTTATGGGAGGTAGGCGTGATTTTTGTCTGATGTTGTCCATTTTCAATACCACCCAAATAAAAACAAAAAGAGGATTATTTCCAAAATATGGAGTCGATAGCTCAAAAACTACGGCATTTGAATATTGCTATGTGTGAGTGGGCGGTGCCACGCCTACTTGTCCAATCAAAAATTATAATAACGAGCTTAAAAAGTAGAAAGCAACTATTTAATGTCATAAAACTATTTTTTCCATCTAGCTTCTACTAAACGAGCCACTGTGCAGCTAGTGGCTTATTCTATTTTATTTTCTCGAGTACCAAAGCAAAAGTACCGATTACATAGGTACATTGTAACCATCTTCACTTCACACTATGGTGTTGTTATTCTTCTTTCTATCAGCGGATGCATGTACTCAGGGCCACCGTCAAGGGGAGGTTTTCGATGTTACACCTCCCCCATGGAGATTGCAAAAAACTTTTCATACCCTAAGGGTATATTCACTTTGGTCTGATGTTTGTAACACCAAGATGGAGGCGTGTCCGATATAGAAAATTGTATATATTCTTGATCAGCGTCACCTCCTGAGTGGATTTAGCCCTATCGATATGTCCGTCGGTACGTCCTCTTTTCTTGTAAACACGATTGCAGGAGCTAGAAGATGATGACCAGTGCGATGTATATATATATATGTTTATAAGCCGTTCTCTGTTTCATTTATTCAATTTTTTTTTCAGATTTTCCTATCTTTGACCTTGTTTACCAAACCATCTTTTTGGATATATTCAGGGACCACTCTACCGCGAGTTTTTCTGTATCTACCAGGTTTGAAAACACGCGACCATTTTGATGATCATGGCTGCCCTGTAAAAGGAATTTTTTTTCTTCGGAAAACAACTTGCGTGCCAGAATGATAATTCTCGACAATTTAGACTTTGTCAGAATTATATTTCGCCAATTATGGCACACTAAATTTTTTTGATTGGAGAGCATGAAGTCATAAATGAAATTTACGACAGTTATTATTGGCCACCCTGTACATAAAAGGCTACGAAAAGTCTGTCTGTTCAGGTAACTTACATCCCATACAAGTGAAATGTCTCGTGTTTCAGTACAAATAATAAAGGAGATGGTTGGGTCCAAACAAGTAAAATTTTCGGCCATGCCGAAGCTGAAATACCCCCACACAATATGGCCCATTGAACATTGAATTGAGTTAGACCATTTTTGTGCTGTGTGCACAAACGCCCAAAAATAGAAATGAACAATCGCCTAGTCCTATTTCTGGTAATCTATTTAATAATAAGCAACTTTTGTTTTACAAAAATTAAAAAAAAACATCCAGAGTTTATAAAAAAAAATTGAAGACGAAAAACATGTTTACAAAGTGAAGAATATCTCGAATATGTTTTCGATTTACAGAAATAAATAAAGTTTTTTTTATAAATTTTACTTAACTGCATTTATAGTTTCTTGTAAAGCAGCTGCCAAATCAGTTAAAAGTTTAAACGCAGCTACCAAATGCACCAAAGCGAAAGTGAAAAGTATTCACAAAGGCACTGTCAACTTCGCTTTAGTTTACATAGTGGCATATAGTTGTAAAAAAATAAAATTAAAATAATTGAATTTAAAGTCAAACTAGAGAGTGGACTATCTTCGGACCATGTCATGTTAGCTTTGAAATTAGCGAATTTTTAATGATTTTATGTAAAAGTGCCTTAAAACGGAAATCACCGCCTCTTTAAAATAAATTTACATTTTTCTTTATGCCAAAGACAGCTGATTTTATTCGTTTTTAATATAAGGAAAATATGTTTTTTTTAGTATACGTGTCTTCAATTCTAGTATTTATTCCTCAATTTTAAGAAACATTTTAAATTCAATGAAAATTATACTTACTTTTAGTAAAAATCTTTGTTTTTAAGAAAGATATTTTTATAAATTGAACGTTAGATTAAGTTTTTTTTTTAAAAAATGAGTATTTCAAAATAAAAATTGCTAAAAATAGAATTGATTTAATAATAAAAAATACATATTTCGCATAAATATTTCAACTCCCCGTGCGGGAGTTGAACCCGATTTCTTTTGATCGTGAAGCGAAGGTCTTAACCACTGCAACACGGCCGCTGCTGATATGTCGGATTTTACTAATTGTAATATAAAAAAAAATTAACAATTACAATAAAAATAATTTTTTTGGAGAAATTTTTGTCTTAAAATTCAAGAAAAAACTTCTTAAGCTGACCGTAGCTATACTGAAAAAAAAGACAGCTTTAAAACCAAGTAAATTTGGTGCTTGATTAAAGGACAAATTTTTTCCTTAATTTAAGGAATTTTTCCTAATTTTAAGGAATTATTCTTGAATTTAAGTAAAAGTACCTTAAAACGGAAATCACCGCCTCTTTAAAACAAATTTACATTTTTCTTTATTTTAAAGACAGCTGATTTTATCAATTGTGAGTAAATTTGAACTTTATTTAAAGAAATTCGTTTTTAATATATGGAAAAAATATTTTTTTTAGTATACGTGTCCTCAATTCTAGTATTTATTCCTCAATTTTTATAAATATTTTCCTATTTTAAATTCAAAGAAAATTGTACTTACTTTTAGTAAAAATCTTTGTTTTTAAGAAAGATATTTTTATAAATTGAAAGTAAGATTCAGGTTTTTTTTAAAAAGTGAGTATTTCAAAATAGAAATTGCTAAAAATAGAATTGATTTAAATAATAAAAAACAAATATTTCGCATAAATATAAATTTTTGAATACCCCGTGCGGGAGTTGAACCCGATACCTTTTGATAATGAAGCGGAGGTCTTAACCACTGCACCACAGCAGCTGCTGATATGTCTGATTTTACTAATTTTAGTAAATTTTAACTTTATTTAAAGAAGGAAAAAAAATTGTTTTGTATACGTCTAACGTAGTTTTCCAAAATTTTTAGAAATTTCTAGAAATAGAATTGATATAAATAAAAAAAAATATTTGGCATGAATATAAATTTTTGCTTGTCCCAGGCGAGAGTCGAACCTGATACCTTTTGATCGGGAAGCAAAGGTCCTAGCCACTGCACCATGGCCGCCGCTGGTGTGAAACGTAGTGAAAATTAGACGCCAACGCAATTATGCTGTCTATAGCACAGTCTGTTGATTGGTCTTGTCATAACGCCAAAGGTCGCAGGTTCGAATCCCACCGAAGTGAAATCGTAAGTACATATTTGTTATCACTATAAATTGTAAATTTAATTTAAGTTAATAAAATGAAATATGATTTTAAAAAATATAAAATAAAAAGAAAAAGAAAATATAAAAAAATTAACAAATACAATAAAAAAAAAAATTTTTGTCTTAAAAACGAAGAAAAACTTCTTAGAATTTAAGAACTTTTTACTAAATTCAAAGAAATATTTCTGTTATGAAAGAAATAAGTATTAAATTTAAAGTCAAAATATATACTCATCTTAAGTAAAAGTGTTCCCTAATTTCAAAGCTATCATGACTTTAGTGCTGATTCATTCCCTTTATTTCTTTGGATTAAGGCATTTTTCCTAAACTGGAGTAAGCTTTTTTTCAGTGTAGGGAAGAAACTTTATCGATATATGCACAAACTATTTCAATGAGTTTTTAGTTTTTTAAAAAAGTGGGGGTGGCATATGCGCCCCAGTGGCGAATCCTCCCCCTTCTACAACAATTTTACGCATTTCTTTAAATAAAGCTAAAATTTACTCATAATTAATAAATCGGACATATCAGCAGCGGCCGTGGTGCAGAGGTCTTATCTGCTTCACGCTCAAAAGGTATCGGGTTCCACTCTCGCACGGAGTAATCAAAAATGTATGTTTATGCCAAATATTTTTAGCAATTTCTATTTTGAAATACTCACTTTTCAAAAAAGCTGAATCGTACTTTTAATTCATAATAATATCTTTCTTAAAACAAAGAATTTTACCAAAAGCAGGTATACTTTTCTTTGAATTTAAAATAGGAAAATGTTTCTTAAAATTGAGGAATAAATACTAGAATTGAAGACACGTGTACTAAAAAAACATATTTTCATTATATTAAATACGAATTTCTTTAAATAAAGTTCAAATTTACATACAATTCATAAAATCAGCTGTCTTTGAAAAAAAGATAAATGTACATTTGTTTTGAAGAGGCGGTGATTTCTGTTTCAAGGCGCTTTTACTTGAATTCACGAAACATTCCTTAACATTAGGAAAAATTCCTTAAATTGAGAAAAAAATTTGTCTTTTATCTTTACCCCTCCAAAATTTGCGCAAAAGTCAGACTGCAAGATATATATATTTTTTCAAATTTAAAAAAAAAAAGTTTTTAAAAATATTTGATTTAAAAAAAAAAAACAATTTTTACTTAAAAAAAATAATTTCAAAAAAAGTTATTTCTTCGAATGCGGTAAAATTTTCTATTAGTGTGATTTTCTTCAGAATTTTTATTCGAACCAGTTTAAAAATACTTAATTATTACACTGAAAAAAAAGTGTACTCCAGTTAAGGAAAAATGCCTTAATCCAAAGAAAAAAGGGGAATGAAACAGCACTAAAGTCATGATAGCTTTGAAATTAGGGAACACTTTTACTTAAGATGAGTATATATTTTGACTTTAAATTTAATACTTATTTCTTTCATAACAGAAATATTTCTTTGAATTTAGTAAAAAGTTCTTTAATTCTAAGAAGTTTTTCTTCGTTTTTAAGACAAACATTTTTTTTTTATTGTATTTGTTCATTTTTTTATATTTTCTTTTTCTTTTTATTTTATATTTTTAAAATCATATTTCATTTTATTAACTTAAATTAAATTTACAATTTATAGTGATAACAAATATGTACTTACGATTTCACTTCGGTGGGATTCGAACCTGCGACCTTTGGCGTTATGACAAGACCAATCAACAGACTGTGCTATAGACAGCATAGTTGCGTTGGCGTCTAATTTTCACTACGTTTCACACCAGCGGCGGCCGTGGTGCAGTGGCTAGGACCTTTGCTTCCCGATCAAAAGGTATCAGGTTCGACTCTTGCCTGGGACAAGGAGAAATTTATATTCATGCCAAATATTTTTTTTATTTATATCAATTCTATTTCTAGAAATTTCTAAAAATTTTGGAAAACTACGTTAGACGTATACAAAACAATTTTTTTTCCTTGTATTAAAAACAAATTTCTTTAAATAAAGTAAAAATTTGCTAAAATTAGTGAAATCATCAGCTGCTGTGGTGCTGTGGTTAAGACCTCCGCTTCACTATCAAAAGGTATCGGGTTCAACTCCCGCACGGGTATTAAAAAATTTATATTTATGCCAAATATTTGTTTTTTATTATTTAAATCAATTCTATTTTTAGCAATTTCTATTTTGAAATACTCAGTTTTAAAAAAACCTGAATCTTACTTTTAATTTATAAAAATATCTTTCTTAAAAACAAAGATTTTTACTAAAAGTAAGTACAATTTTCTTTGAATTTAAAATAGGAAAATATTTATAAAAATTGAGGAATAAATACTAGAATTGAGGACACGTATACTAAAAAAAATATTTTTTCCATATATTAGAAACGAATTTCTTTAAATAAAGTTCAAATTTACTCACAATTGATAAAATCAGCTGTCTTTAAAATAAAGAAAAATGTAAATTTGTTTTAAAGAGGCGGTGATTTCCGTTTTAAGGTACTTTTACTTAAATTCAAGAATAATTCCTTAAAATTAGGAAAAATTCCTTAAATTAAGGAAAAAATTTGTCCTTTAATCAAGCACCAAATTTACTTGGTTTTAAAGTTGTATTTTTTTTCAGTGTAGGAAAATTATACTTTTATCTGGTTCTAACAGTGCAACTGATTTACTTGCTTTGTTCTGAACTGTACCTCAATTTTATACAACTGTTATAAAAATAGAGAACTTACCTGAATTATATGTACTTTTCAAACCAGAAGATTTTCCAACTTTTTTGTTTGTTCCATCAAATGCTGCTCTTCAACATTGTCGTAAAATTATAAAAAAAACCACAATTAAACATTTAAAATTTTAATAACAATTTCTTAAATTTTTTTTTTTTATGAATTTTTTTTACACAATAACTAAAATTGATACAAAAGTGTCACATGGGAAGTATCTTTTTACCCCCACAATCACTGGCAGGGTATACTAACTTTTACACAACGTTTGTAACGCCCATAAGGAGACGTGTCCGGCATGGAAATCTTGATCAGCATCGATTTAGCCATGTTAATCTGTACGTCCGCGGTCGTAGTTTTGGAGATATCGACTTGAAACTTTGGGTACATATTTTTCTCCTCGAAAAGTAGAACAAGCTCGAGAATCAACCTAATTGGACCAAAAGTGTGGGGGGTAAACTCCCATACAAAATGGCAAAAAAACGAAAATTTTCATAAGGTTTTTAAATATTTGTATTTTATTTATTACAATTAATAATTAATAATCAATAATTAATAATTAATAATTAATAATTAATAATTAATAATTAATAATTAATAATTAATAATTAATAATTAATAATTAATAATTAATAATTAATAATTAATAATTAATAATTAATAATTAATAATTAATAATTAATAATTAATAATTAATAATTAATAATTAATAATTAATAATTAATAATTAATAATTAATAATTAATAATTAATAATTAATAATTAATAATTAATAATTAATAATTAATAATTAATAATTAATAATTAATAATTAATAATTAATAATTAATAATTAATAATTAATAATTAATAATTAATAATTAATAATTAATAATTAATAATTAATAATTAATAATTAATAATTAATAATTAATAATTAATAATTAATAATTAATAATTAATAATTAATAATTAATAATTAATAATTAATAATTAATAATTAATAATTAATAATTAATAATTAATAATTAATAATTAATAATTAATAATTAATAATTAATAATTAATAATTAATAATTAATAATTAATAATTAATAATTAATAATTAATAATTAATAATTAATAATTAATAATTAATAATTAATAATTAATAATTAATAATTAATAATTAATAATTAATAATTAATAATTAATAATTAATAATTAATAATTAATAATTAATAATTAATAATTAATAATTAATAATTAATAATTAATAATTAATAATTAATAATTAATAATTAATAATTAATAATTAATAATTAATAATTAATAATTAATAATTAATAATTAATAATTAATAATTAATAATTAATAATTAATAATTAATAATTAATAATTAATAATTAATAATTAATAATTACACTGAAAAAAAAACACCAAGTAAATTTTTCTCCTTGAAACAAAGACATGTCCTTGAAAAAAGGACATGTTTTTCCTCAATTGTTCTTGAATTTAAGTAAAAGTGCCTTAAAACGGAAGTCATCACCTCAATTTAAAGTCAAAATTTACTTATCTTAAGTAAAACTGTTCTCAATTTCAGGGCTATCAATGACTTTAGTGCGGTTTCATTCCGATGTTTTCTTTGGATTAAATCATTTTTACTTAACTGGATTACATTTTTTTTTTTAGTTTCACAATCATATTTTTTGTAGCTCTAGCTTTTCTGCCAAAACTGGTTAGAGAGAAAAAATTCAACATTATGTGAAATAGTATGAAGGACTCTGATAAACATCAGTGCAGAAACAAAACAAATACTGTATGTAAATCGAATTCAATAAACTAAAAAATTTGTTAAACAGTTTTCGTAGAAAAATCAGAGCTAGAAAAAAATATTTATTGTGAAACTATTCTGCTGTCGCGCAGTGTATCTCAGTATAATAGTGCAATGAAAAATAATTTAAGGACAAATTACTTAATCCAATGGAAAAATGGGAATAAAATAGCACTAAAGTCGTGATAGCTTAGAATTTAGGAATAATTTTACTTATGATGAGTAAATTTTGACTTTAAAATTAATACTTATGTTTTATATAAAAGGAATGCTTCATTGAAATTATGCCTTAAAAAGGCGGTGACTTCCGTTTTAAGGCACTTTTACTTATATTTAAGAATAATTCCTTAAAATAAGGAAAAATTCCTTAAATTGAGGAAAAAATATGTATTTATTATCAAGGACACAATTTATTTGATTTTAACACGTCTTTTTTTTCAGTGTACCATAATAATAGAAAATATTTCTTATAACTAAAATAGGAGGAGAGCAATAGCTTTCAGGGCTTTTAGCTAAATTTTTAAAATAAATTTGAATAATTAGATACACCGTTCAACAAAAATCAACTTTTGGTAACGCACATGATCGGGACTGATAAATTCTGTTAGAGGAGGTTAAAAAAGAGTACCCGTGTCTCCCAGTTTTTCTAGATCGATTCCAAAAACCGTTTAAATCGCATTTATGCATTTTGCATATTTCTCATGTACATAATAATTCTTCAAAAATACAGTTTTGATTGGATTTTTAATATTAAACATGCATTTGATAGTCGAAAAAACCTTTAAAAAAACATGTAAGCTTTTTACAAATCGGATGTAAGCTCATCACGCTAGACTAGAAACAATTCAGAAATTTGAATTTTTTTTTCCTTTTTTTTTATTTTAACAAAAGTTTTTTTGTAAAAAAATTTTAAATTTTCTGAACTGACACAGGTACTCTTTTTTAGCCCGCTCTAACAGAATCTATTAGTCCCGATCATGTGCATTTTTTAATGTCGAACGGTGTTATACATAGTTACATAGGTTACATTTTTTTAAAAATTGTTCGAAAATTGTCGCATGGTGCATTAATTGTGGATGGGAACGATTGTCGCTGTATCGTTGCAGAAGTGACAGTTGGCAGCAGTTGTCCCACGTAGAAGATGTGCGTGAGTGAGTTTACAGTGCCCCAATCTAAGTCGGGCGAAGATCGTGGTTTGTTGACGTGTACAAGCTGTTGGATAGATTGCTTTGTGACTAGTGGTGATCTTGTAGGTGTAGTGATGGGTGTAGGATAGACATTCGTTTGCTCTCTTGTTGGCCTACGGCGAAGCCGAGGCGGATGAGGCATCCGCCAGTTCATTGCATTTTATTCCTGCGTTTCCTGGAACCCACATTATTTTTATTTTGATTGGGTTTTGGATGCAATAATCTATTTTTTTAGGTGTAATAATCCGTGTTTTTGAGGAAAAGCTGTTTGTATATGGAGCTACCGGTGATTCGTTTGGAGATGGATTGTAGATCAATTAAAAAAGAGGCATGGTGGTTGAGTAGTACGTTTTGTACAATGAGGTTTTAAGTCTAGATTGCTCGATTTAGTGAAGTCATTGCATCTTTGGATTGTTCACCCGATTTTCTTTTTTGTTTAATGACATTTATAATGTCCTTGTGCAGGATAGCATGTTGCTACAACTATGTAAGATTTCACATTTTTCCAAAACTTTCCAAGTCTTTTCAAGTTTTTAGTATTGTTGTATTCGATTGGAAATGTTTAGAACTATAATTTTGATATGGTCCGAGCATCCAAAACCCCATATAAATAGGTCATAATGAGGACTTGGAAATTTTTAGAAACGTATTTTGGACGTGGTCCGAGTCTCCAAAACCACCTACAAAGGGCTCAAAATGGGGTCTTGAGACCAAATTGTTTTATGTTCGAGGTACTTCTAAATGGATCATACTGTGTTGGGGTATTTCAGTTATACCCTACACGTCATGAGGTATGGGTATATTCACTTTGGTCTGATGTTTGTCAGGAATGGAAATCTTTATCGTTATCGTTATCTTTATCTTTATCTTTATCTTTATCTTTATCTTTATCTTTATCTTTATCTTTATCTTTATCTTCATCTTCATCTTCATCTTCATCTTCATCTTCATCTTCATCTTCATCTTCATCTTTATCTTTATCTTTATCTTTATCTTTATCTTTATCTTTATCTTTATCTTTATCTTTATCTTTATCTTTATCTTTATCTTTATCTTTATCTTTATCTTTATCTTTATCTTTATCTTATCTTTATCTTATCTTTATCTTTATCTTTATCTTTATCTTTATCTTTATCTTTATCTTTATCTTTATCTTTATCTTTATCTTTATCTTATCTTTATCTTTATCTTTATCTTTATCTTTATCTTTATCTTTATCTTATCTTTATCTTTATCTTTATCTTTATCTTTATCTTTATCTTTATCTTTATCTTTATCTTTATCTTATCTTTATCTTTATCTTTATCTTTATCTTTATCTTTATCTTTATCTTTATCTTTATCTTTATCTTTATCTTTATCTTCTTATCTTATCTTTATCTTTATCTTTATCTTATCTTTATCTTTATCTTTATCTTATCTTTATCTTTATCTTTATCTTTATCTTTATCTTTATCTTTATCTTTATCTTTATCTTTATCTTTATCTTTATCTTTATCTTTATCTTTATCTTTATCTTTATCTTTATCTTATCTTTATCTTAACTTATCTTATCTTTATCTTTATCTTTATCTTTATCTTTATCTTTATCTTTATCTTTATCTTATCTTTATCTTTATCTTTATCTTTATCTTTATCTTTATCTTTATCTTATCTTTATCTTTATCTTTATCTTTATCTTTATCTTTATCTTTATCTTTATCTTTATCTTTATCTTTATCTTATCTTTATCTTCTTTATCTTTATCTTTATCTTTATCTTTATCTTTATCTTTATCTTTATCTTTATCTTTATCTTTATCTTTATCTTTATCTTTATCTTTATCTTTATCTTTATCTTTATCTTTATCTTTATCTTTATCTTTATCTTATCTTTATCTTTATCTTTATCTTATCTTTATCTTTATCTTATCTTTATCTTTATCTTTATCTTATCTTTATCTTTATCTTTATCTTTATCTTTATCTTATCTTTATCTTTATCTTTATCTTTATCTTATCTTATCTTTATCTTTATCTTTATCTTTATCTTTATCTTTATCTTTATCTTTATCTTTATCTTTATCTTTATCTTATCTTTATCTTTATCTTTATCTTATCTTTATCTTTATCTTTATCTTTATCTTTATCTTTATCTTTATCTTTATCTTTATCTTTATCTTTATCTTTATCTTTATCTTTATCTTTATCTTATCTTTATCTTTATCTTTATCTTTATCTTTATCTTTATCTTTATCTTTATCTTTATCTTTATCTTTATCTTATCTTTATCTTTATCTTTATCTTTATCTTTATCTTTATCTTTATCTTTATCTTTATCTTTATCTTTATCTTATCTTTATCTTTATCTTTATCTTTATCTTTATCTTTATCTTTATCTTTATCTTTATCTTTATCTTTATCTTTATCTTTATCTTTATCTTTATCTTTATCTTTATCTTTATCTTTATCTTTATCTTTATCTTTATCTTTATCTTTATCTTATCTTATCTTTATCTTTATCTTTATCTTATCTTTATCTTTATCTTTATCTTTATCTTATCTTTATCTTTATCTTTATCTTTATCTTTATCTTTCTTATCTTTATCTTTATCTTTATCTTATCTTTATCTTTATCTTTATCTTTATCTTTATCTTTATCTTTATCTTTTATCTTTATCTTTATCTTTATCTTTATCTTTATCTTATCTTTATCTTTATCTTATCTTTATCTTTATCTTTATCTTTATCTTTATCTTATCTTTATCTTTATCTTTATCTATATCTTATCTTTATCTTTATCTTTATCTTTATCTTTATCTTTATCTTTATCTTTATCTTTATCTTTATCTTTATCTTTATCTTTATCTTTATCTTTATCTTTATCTTTATCTTTATCTTATCTTATCTTATCTTTATCTTTATCTTTATCTTATCTTTATCTTTATCTTTATCTTTATCTTTATCTTATCTTTATCTTTATCTTTATCTTTATCTTTATCTTTATCTTTATCTTTATCTTTATCTTTATCTTTATCTTTATCTTTATCTTATCTTTATCTTTATCTTTATCTTTATCTTTATCTTTATCTTTATCTTTATCTTTATCTTTATCTTATCTTTATCTTTATCTTTATCTTTATCTTTATCTTTATCTTTATCTTATCTTATCTTTATCTTTATCTTTATCTTATCTTTATCTTTATCTTTATCTTTATCTTTATCTTTATCTTTATCTTTATCTTTATCTTTATCTTTATCTTTATCTTTATCTTTATCTTTATCTTTATCTTTATCTTTATCTTTATCTTTATCTTTATCTTTATCTTTATCTTTATCTTATCTTATCTTTATCTTTATCTTTATCTTTATCTTTATCTTTATCTTTATCTTTATCTTATCTTTATCTTTATCTTTATCTTTATCTTTATCTTTATCTTTATCTTTATCTTTATCTTTATCTTTATCTTTATCTTTATCTTTATCTTTATCTTTATCTTTATCTTTATCTTTATCTTTATCTTTATCTTTATCTTTATCTTTATCTTTATCTTATCTTTATCTTTATCTTTATCTTTATCTTTATCTTTATCTTTATCTTTATCTTTATCTTATCTTTATCTTCTTATCTTTATCTTTATCTTTATCTTTATCTTTATCTTTATCTTTATCTTTATCTTTATCTTTATCTTTATCTTTATCTTTATCTTACTTATCTTTATCTTTATCTTTATCTTTATCTTTATCTTTATCTTTATCTTTATCTTTATCTTTATCTTTATCTTTATCTTTATCTTTATCTTTATCTTTATCTTATCTTTATCTTTATCTTTATCTTTATCTTTATCTTTATCTTTATCTTTATCTTTATCTTTATCTTTATCTTTATCTTTATCTTTTATCTTTATCTTTATCTTTATCTTTATCTTTATCTTTATCTTTATCTTTATCTTTATCTTTATCTTTATCTTTATCTTTATCTTTATCTTTATCTTTATCTTTATCTTTATCTTTATCTTTATCTTTATCTTTATCTTTATCTTTATCTTTATCTTTATCTTTATCTTTATCTTTATCTTTATCTTTATCTTTATCTTTATCTTTATCTTTATCTTTATCTTTATCTTTATCTTTATCTTTATCTTTATCTTTATCTTTATCTTTATCTTTATCTTTATCTTTATCTTTATCTTTATCTTTATCTTTATCTTTATCTTTATCTTTATCTTTATCTTTATCTTTATCTTTATCTTTATCTTATCTTAATCTTTTATCTTATCTTATCTTTATCTTTCTATACACAAACACAAACAAAAACAACTTATCTAAACTTTATCTTTATCTTATCTTTATCTTTATCTTTATCTTTATCTTTATCTTTACTTAAAAAAAACTTATCTTTATCTTTATCTTTATCTTATCAAATCAAATCTTACACAATCTTAATCTTAATCTTATAACAAAATCAAATACAAAACACTTTATCTTAACTAATAAAACAAAATCTTTATCTTATCTTTATCTTTATCTTTATCTTTATCTTTATCTTTATCTTTATCTTTATCTTTATCTTTATCTTTATCTTTATCTTATCTTTATCTTATCTATCTTAACTTTATCTTTATCTTTATCTTATCTTTATCTTTATCTTTATCTTTATCTTTATCTTTATCTTTATCTTTACTTTCTTATCTTTATCTTATCTTTATCTTAACTTATCTTTATCTTTATCATTATCTTATCTTTATCTTTATCTTTATCTTTATCTTTATCTTTATCTTATCTTAATCAAACAAACTTAACTTTAACTTATCTTATCTTATCTTTATCTTTATCTTTATCTTTATCTTTATCTTAATCTTAACTTAATCTTATCTTTATCTTTATCTTTATCTTTATCTTTATCTTTATCTTTATCTTTATCTTTATCTTTATCTTTATCTTTATCTTATCTTTATCTTTATCTTTATCTTTATCTTTATCTTATCTATCTTATCTTTATCTTTATCTTATCTTTATCTTTATCTTTATCTTTATCTTTATCTTATCTTTATCTTTATCTTATCTTATCTTTATCTTTATCTTTATCTTTATCTTTATCTTTATCTTTATCTTTATCTTATCTCTTATCTTTATCTTTATCTTTATCTTTATCTTACTTATCTTTATCTTACTTATCTATCTTACAAAACAAAACATCAAAAACAAACACAAAAACAAACACAAACACAACACAAAACAAAACAAAACAAACAAAAAAAACAAAACAAACACTTAATCTTTATCTTTATCTTATCTCTTATCTTAACTTTATCTTATCTTTATCTTTATCTTTATCTTATCTTTATCTTAATCTTTATCTTTATCTTTATCTTTATCTTATCTTATCTCTTATCTTATCTTTATCTTTATCTTTATCTTTATCTTTATCTTACTTTATCTTTATCTTTATCAAACAAAACAAACACAACAAAACATAAACAAAATTAAACTTTAATCAAACTTTATCTTATCTTTATCTTTATCTTTATCTTTATCTTTATCTTTATCTTTATCTAATCAAAACTTAAAACTTATCATACTTATCTTTATCTTTATCTTTATCTTTATCTTTATCTTATCTTTATCTTATCTTATCTTTATCTTTATCTTTATCTAATCTTTATCTTTATCTTTAATCTTTATCTTTATCTTATAATCTATCTAATCTTTATCTTATCTTTAACTTTATCTTTATCTTTATCTTTATCTTTATCTTAATCTTCTTATCTTATCTTAACTTATCTTTAACTTAACTTTATCTTTATCTTTATCTTTATCTTTATCTTTATCTTATCTTTATCTTATCTTTATCTTTATCTTTATCTTATCTTTATCTTATCTTTATCTTTATCTTAACTTATCTTTAATCTTTATCTTTATCTTTATCTTTATCTTTCTTTATCTTTATCTTTATCTTTCTTATCTTTATCTTTATCTTATCTTTATCTTTATCTTTATCTTTATCTTTATCTTTTCTTATCTTATCTTTATCTTATCTTTATCTTAATCTTTATCTTTATCTTTATCTTTATCTTTATCTTATCTTATCTTTATCTTTATCTTATCTTAACTTATCTTTATCTTTATCTTTATCTTTATCTTTATCTTTATCTTATCTTTATCTTTATCTTTATCTTTATCTTAATCTTATCTTTATCTTATCTTTATCTTTATCTTTATCTTTATCTTTATCTTTATCTTTATCTTTATCTTTATTCTTTATCTTTATCTTTATCTTTATCTTTATCTTATCTTTATCTTTATCTTTATCTTTATCTTTATCTTTATCTTTATCTTTATCTTTATCTTATCTTTATCTTATCTTTATCTTTATCTTTATCTTTATCTTATCTTAATCTTTATCTTATCTTTATCTTTATCTTTATCTTTATCTTTATCTTTATCTTTATCTTATCTTTATCTTTATCTTTATCTTTATCTTTATCTTTATCTTTATCTTTATCTTTATCTTTATCTTATCTTTATCTTTATCTTTATCTTATCTTTATCTTTATCTTTATCTTTATCTTATCTTTATCTTTATCTTTATCTTTATCTTATCTTTATCTTTATCTTTATCTTTATCTTTATCTTTATCTTTATCTTTATCTTTATCTTTATCTTTATCTTTATCTTTATCTTTATCTTTATCTTTATCTTTATCTTTATCTTTATCTTTATCTTATCTTTATCTTTATCTTTATCTTATCTTTATCTTTATCTTTATCTTTATCTTTATCTTTATCTTTATCTTTATCTTTATCTTTATCTTTATCTTTATCTTTATCTTTATCTTTATCTTTATCTTTATCTTTATCTTTATCTTTATCTTTATCTTTATCTTTATCTTTATCTTTATCTTTATCTTTATCTTTATCTTTATCTTTATCTTTATCTTTATCTTTATCTTTATCTTTATCTTTATCTTTATCTTTATCTTTATCTTTATCTTTATCTTTATCTTTATCTTTATCTTTATCTTTATCTTTATCTTTATCTTTATCTTTATCTTTATCTTTATCTTTATCTTTATCTTTATCTTTATCTTATCTTTATCTTTATCTTTATCTTTATCTTTATCTTATCTTTATCTTTATCTTTATCTTTATCTTTATCTTTATCTTTATCTTTATCTTTATCTTTATCTTTATCTTTATCTTTATCTTTATCTTTATCTTATCTTTATCTTTATCTTTATCTTTATCTTTATCTTTATCTTTATCTTATCTTTATCTTTATCTTTATCTTTATCTTATCTTTATCTTATCTTTATCTTTATCTTTATCTTTATCTTTATCTTTACCTTATCTTTATCTTTATCTTTATCTTTATCTTTATCTTTATCTTTATCTTTATCTTTATCTTATCTTTATCTTTATCTTTATCTTATCTTTATCTTTATCTTTATCTTTATCTTTATCTTTATCTTTATCTTTATCTTTATCTTTATCTTTATCTTTATCTTTATCTTTATCTTTATCTTTATCTTTATCTTTATCTTTATCTTTATCTTTATCTTTATCTTTATCTTTATCTTTATCTTTATCTTTATCTTTATCTTTATCTTTATCTTTATCTTTATCTTTATCTTTATCTTTATCTTTATCTTTATCTTTATCTTTATCTTATCTTTATCTTTATCTTTATCTTTATCTTTATCTTTATCTTTATCTTTATCTTTATCTTTATCTTTATCTTTATCTTTATCTTTATCTTTATCTTTATCTTTATCTTTATCTTTATCTTTATCTTTATCTTTATCTTTATCTTATCTTTATCTTTATCTTTATCTTTATCTTTATCTTATCTTTATCTTTATCTTTATCTTTATCTTTATCTTTATCTTTATCTTTATCTTTATCTTTATCTTTATCTTTATCTTTATCTTTATCTTTATCTTTATCTTTATCTTATCTTTATCTTTATCTTTATCTTTATCTTTATCTTTATCTTTATCTTTATCTTTATCTTTATCTTTATCTTTATCTTTATCTTTATCTTTATCTTTATCTTTATCTTTATCTTTATCTTTATCTTTATCTTTATCTTTATCTTTATCTTTATCTTTATCTTTATCTTTATCTTTATCTTTATCTTATCTTTATCTTTATCTTTATCTTTATCTTTATCTTTATCTTTATCTTTATCTTTATCTTTATCTTATCTTTATCTTTATCTTTATCTTTATCTTTATCTTTATCTTTATCTTTATCTTTATCTTTATCTTTATCTTTATCTTTATCTTTATCTTTATCTTTATCTTTATCTTTATCTTTATCTTTATCTTTATCTTTATCTTTATCTTATCTTTATCTTTATCTTTATCTTTATCTTTATCTTTATCTTTATCTTTATCTTTATCTTTATCTTTATCTTTATCTTTATCTTTATCTTTATCTTTATCTTTATCTTTATCTTTATCTTTATCTTTATCTTTATCTTTATCTTTATCTTTATCTTTATCTTTATCTTTATCTTTATCTTTATCTTATCTTTATCTTTATCTTTATCTTTATCTTTATCTTTATCTTTATCTTTATCTTTATCTTTATCTTTATCTTTATCTTTATCTTTATCTTTATCTTATCTTTATCTTTATCTTTATCTTTATCTTTATCTTTATCTTTATCTTTATCTTTATCTTTATCTTTATCTTTATCTTTATCTTTATCTTTATCTTTATCTTTATCTTTATCTTTATCTTTATCTTTATCTTTATCTTTATCTTTATCTTTATCTTTATCTTTATCTTTATCTTTATCTTTATCTTTATCTTTATCTTTATCTTTATCTTTATCTTTATCTTTATCTTTATCTTTATCTTATCTTTATCTTTATCTTTATCTTTATCTTTATCTTTATCTTTATCTTTATCTTTATCTTTATCTTTATCTTATCTTTATCTTTATCTTTATCTTTATCTTTATCTTTATCTTTATCTTTATCTTTATCTTTATCTTTATCTTTATCTTTATCTTTATCTTTATCTTTATCTTTATCTTTATCTTTATCTTTATCTTTATCTTTATCTTATCTTTATCTTTATCTTTATCTTTATCTTTATCTTTATCTTTATCTTTATCTTTATCTTTATCTTTATCTTTATCTTTATCTTATCTTTATCTTTATCTTTATCTTTATCTTTATCTTTATCTTTATCTTTATCTTTATCTTTATCTTTATCTTTATCTTTATCTTTATCTTTATCTTTATCTTTATCTTTATCTTTATCTTTATCTTTATCTTTATCTTTATCTTTATCTTTATCTTTATCTTTATCTTTATCTTTATCTTATCTTTATCTTTATCTTTATCTTTATCTTTATCTTTATCTTTATCTTTATCTTTATCTTTATCTTTATCTTTATCTTTATCTTTATCTTTATCTTTATCTTTATCTTTATCTTATCTTATCTTTATCTTTATCTTTATCTTTATCTTTATCTTTATCTTTATCTTTATCTTTATCTTTATCTTTATCTTTATCTTTATCTTTATCTTTATCTTATCTTTATCTTTATCTTTATCTTTATCTTTATCTTTATCTTTATCTTTATCTTATCTTTATCTTTATCTTTATCTTTATCTTTATCTTTATCTTTATCTTTATCTTTATCTTTATCTTTATCTTTATCTTTATCTTTATCTTTATCTTTATCTTTATCTTTATCTTTATCTTTATCTTTATCTTTATCTTTATCTTTATCTTTATCTTTATCTTTATCTTATCTTTATCTTTATCTTTATCTTTATCTTTATCTTTATCTTTATCTTTATCTTTATCTTTATCTTTATCTTTATCTTATCTTTATCTTTATCTTTATCTTTATCTTTATCTTTATCTTTATCTTTATCTTTATCTTTATCTTTATCTTTATCTTTATCTTTATCTTTATCTTTATCTTTATCTTTATCTTTATCTTTATCTTTATCTTTATCTTTATCTTTATCTTTATCTTTATCTTTATCTTTATCTTTATCTTTATCTTTATCTTTATCTTTATCTTTATCTTTATCTTTATCTTTATCTTTATCTTTATCTTTATCTTTATCTTTATCTTTATCTTTATCTTTATCTTTATCTTTATCTTTATCTTTATCTTTATCTTTATCTTTATCTTATCTTTATCTTTATCTTTATCTTTATCTTTATCTTTATCTTATCTTTATCTTTATCTTTATCTTATCTTTATCTTTATCTTTATCTTTATCTTTATCTTTATCTTTATCTTTATCTTTATCTTTATCTTATCTTTATCTTTATCTTTATCTTTATCTTTATCTTTATCTTTATCTTTATCTTTATCTTTATCTTTATCTTTATCTTTATCTTTATCTTTATCTTTATCTTTATCTTTATCTTTATCTTTATCTTTATCTTTATCTTTATCTTTATCTTTATCTTTATCTTTATCTTTATCTTTATCTTTATCTTTATCTTTATCTTTATCTTTATCTTTATCTTTATCTTTATCTTTATCTTTATCTTTATCTTTATCTTTCTTTATCTTTATCTTTATCTTTATCTTTATCTTTATCTTTATCTTTATCTTTATCTTTATCTTTATCTTTATCTTTATCTTTATCTTTATCTTTATCTTTATCTTTATCTTTATCTTTATCTTTATCTTTATCTTTATCTTTATCTTTATCTTTATCTTTATCTTTATCTTTATCTTTATCTTTATCTTATCTTTATCTTTATCTTTATCTTTATCTTTATCTTTATCTTTATCTTTATCTTTATCTTTATCTTTATCTTTATCTTTATCTTTATCTTTATCTTTATCTTATCTTTATCTTTATCTTTATCTTTATCTTTATCTTTATCTTTATCTTTATCTTTATCTTTATCTTTATCTTTATCTTTATCTTTATCTTTATCTTTATCTTTATCTTTATCTTTATCTTTATCTTTATCTTTATCTTTATCTTTATCTTTATCTTTATCTTTATCTTTATCTTTATCTTTATCTTATCTTTATCTTTATCTTTATCTTTATCTTTATCTTTATCTTTATCTTTATCTTTATCTTTATCTTTATCTTTATCTTTATCTTTATCTTTATCTTTATCTTTATCTTTATCTTTATCTTTATCTTTATCTTTATCTTTATCTTTATCTTTATCTTTATCTTTATCTTTATCTTTATCTTTATCTTTATCTTTATCTTTATCTTTATCTTTATCTTTATCTTTATCTTTATCTTTATCTTTATCTTTATCTTTATCTTTATCTTTATCTTTATCTTTATCTTTATCTTTATCTTTATCTTTATCTTTATCTTTATCTTTATCTTTATCTTTATCTTTATCTTTATCTTTATCTTTATCTTTATCTTTATCTTTATCTTTATCTTTATCTTTATCTTTATCTTTATCTTTATCTTTATCTTTATCTTTATCTTTATCTTTATCTTTATCTTTATCTTTATCTTTATCTTTATCTTTATCTTTATCTTTATCTTTATCTTTATCTTTATCTTTATCTTTATCTTTATCTTTATCTTTATCTTTATCTTTATCTTTATCTTTATCTTTATCTTTATCTTTATCTTTATCTTTATCTTTATCTTTATCTTTATCTTTATCTTATCTTTATCTTTATCTTTATCTTTATCTTTATCTTTATCTTTATCTTTATCTTTATCTTTATCTTTATCTTTATCTTTATCTTTATCTTTATCTTTATCTTTATCTTTATCTTTATCTTTATCTTTATCTTTATCTTTATCTTTATCTTTATCTTTATCTTTATCTTTATCTTTATCTTTATCTTTATCTTTATCTTTATCTTTATCTTTATCTTTATCTTTATCTTTATCTTTATCTTTATCTTTATCTTTATCTTTATCTTTATCTTTATCTTATCTTTATCTTTATCTTTATCTTTATCTTTATCTTTATCTTTATCTTTATCTTTATCTTTATCTTTATCTTTATCTTTATCTTTATCTTTATCTTTATCTTTATCTTTATCTTTATCTTTATCTTTATCTTTATCTTTATCTTTATCTTTATCTTTATCTTTATCTTTATCTTATCTTTATCTTTATCTTTATCTTTATCTTTATCTTTATCTTTATCTTTATCTTATCTTTATCTTTATCTTTATCTTTATCTTTATCTTTATCTTTATCTTTATCTTTATCTTTATCTTTATCTTTATCTTTATCTTTATCTTTATCTTTATCTTTATCTTTATCTTTATCTTTATCTTTATCTTTATCTTTATCTTTATCTTTATCTTTATCTTTATCTTTATCTTATCTTTATCTTTATCTTTATCTTTATCTTTATCTTTATCTTTATCTTTATCTTTATCTTTATCTTTATCTTTATCTTTATCTTTATCTTTATCTTTATCTTTATCTTTATCTTTATCTTTATCTTTATCTTTATCTTTATCTTTATCTTATCTTATCTTTATCTTTATCTTTATCTTTATCTTTATCTTTATCTTTATCTTTATCTTTATCTTTATCTTTATCTTTATCTTTATCTTTATCTTTATCTTTATCTTTATCTTTATCTTTATCTTTATCTTTATCTTTATCTTTATCTTTATCTTTATCTTTATCTTTATCTTTATCTTTATCTTTATCTTTATCTTTATCTTTATCTTTATCTTATCTTTATCTTTATCTTTATCTTTATCTTTATCTTTATCTTTATCTTTATCTTTATCTTTATCTTTATCTTTATCTTTATCTTTATCTTTATCTTTATCTTTATCTTTATCTTTATCTTTATCTTTATCTTTATCTTTATCTTTATCTTTATCTTTATCTTTATCTTTATCTTTATCTTTATCTTTATCTTTATCTTTATCTTTATCTTTATCTTTATCTTTATCTTTATCTTTATCTTTATCTTTATCTTTATCTTTATCTTTATCTTTATCTTTATCTTTATCTTTATCTTTATCTTTATCTTTATTATCTTTATCTTTATCTTTATCTTTATCTTTATCTTTATCTTTATCTTTATCTTTTATCTTTATCTTTATCTTTATCTTTATCTTTATCTTTATCTTTATCTTTATCTTTATCTTTATCTTTATCTTTATCTTTATCTTTATCTTTATCTTTATCTTATCTTTATCTTTATCTTTATCTTTATCTTTATCTTTATCTTTATCTTTATCTTTATCTTTATCTTTATC